>CM068749.1:14794124-15167933 GCA_035084275.1 Hydrolagus colliei | reverse complement strand
TGTCCGACTTCTTGGTGGACAGTGGAAAAGTTTCACTGTCTTTCTGAACACCACGAATGAAGACACTGTAACTCCTGGGAGTGTGAACTCTCTGTTTAAGGCAGGGAGTGCGTCCAAAACACACTCTGATCCACACCCTCCCTTTATGTGTGTGTGTGTGTGTTAGTGTTTGTGTGTGTGTTAGTGTTTGTGTGTGTTAGTGTTTGTGTGTGTGTTAGTGTTTGTGTGTGTGTTAGTGTTTGTGTGTGTGTTAGTGTGTGTGTGTGTGTGTTACATGAAGACTTTGTAGCTGTTGGGATTCATTCAAAACCATCTTGAAAACAACAACAACGACAAAAAAAGATTTGTTCTTTTGTTCAGCCTCCCCCCTCCTCCCTCCCCCCTCCTCCTCTCACAGCATCAAACCCACTCAATCACAGCCCCTTCTCTGAGAGATTCTTATTGCTGTATTTATTATCACCTTTATTACGAATTCGACTCAAAGCGAGAGTCGAAAAGAAAAACACGCCACTGAGTCTGTGGCCTCCTCACCCACACACCCTCTGCTTGTCCTCTCTGATACAGACGATGCAAAAACAAAAAGAAGACAGGGGGAGAGAGAGAGAGAGAGAGAGGGAGAGAGAGAGAGGGAGGGGTGAAAAAATCGAGAGCCCGGCTTCTTGACGCTGCACAAGCCACAATCAAATCAACGGAGTCAACACACGAGCCACTCAACTACCTAACAACTAACGGCGTGGGAAATAAATAGCCTTGCCTCTGATGCTTGCAAAGAGACTGCTCAAAACTAACGGGGACACAGCTCCAGGCAAGGCAGGCAAGGGAGGGAGAGAGAGAGAGAGAGGAGAGAGAGAGAGAGAGAGGGGGAGGAGAGAGACAGTATGGTTTCTTTACCTTCCCAATGCAGGCCATTCTCTCCTCGACCTCCCGACACAAGGCAATAGTTTATTGAGTTGGCGGCCACGGGTTCCCCCCCCCCCACAATGTATGTTTTTTTCAAGGGAAACAGCAGGACAGCTGTGATGCCGAGGACTGTGGTGGTGATGATGATGATGATGGCAGCCTCATAGGTACAAACAGTGGAGACCACACAGCTCATATCCGCTGCTCATTCATGTTAGTGTTTTTCTCTCTCTCTCTCTCTCTTACTCATTCATGTCATGTTGGTTCCACCTATCGTCTCTCACGACTTGCTGGCTTCCAGCATAACACACAATACCGCCCTCTCCACACACACTCACACACACATACCATTCCCCCCCCCCCTCCCACCCACTTCCCTCCCCCCCCATCTCCCTCCACCAGTCACATGATTGAAATTGGTGCATCTCGACCGTTGACTCTTAATGGAGTCAAGTCCAATCTCTTTAAAAGAGATTGCATTTTTCAAATGTTGTTTTTCTTGCTTCTTCTCGGTGTTCGGTCTCTCGCTGTCTGAAATAGTCCAACGCAATAGGAGTTGTAGCCAAACCCTATCCAGTACAAAGCAGTCTTAATTTGATTTTACGTGCTTAATGGACTGATTTCCTGTCTCGGAATTTATGTTGACACAGAGACCCCCAATTCCTCCCCCCCACCCCCATACTGTTAAGAAATACTGCTAATCTAGCCTTGCAAGACAAAACATTAGGCAAGTTTCCTTACTCCACACGCCTCTGTTTACCCAGTAAGTAGGAACCCAGTTGTTAGTCAATTGGTGGGTTCGCTTTTGCGGGAGTAATAATCCCTTTTTTTTTAAAAATGGTAACTCAATCCACAACTCTTTGTGGGACGCTGCTGTGCACAATTAGCTACCGCGTTTCACCCACAAAATCAACGGTCAATTCACTTTACAGTACATTTAATGAAGTTCACTGAGACGGCTAAGACAAAGGGACCTCGATCGAAAATGCACGTGGGCTGATGGCTGGTAAACGATGTTCAATGAAAATAAATACAAGTATTATACAATGCGTTAGAATTGGAATCACACGTACTTCATGGATGTGGGAGCTGCGCAGATTCGTCAGAATGATACCAGGGCTAAATTTATGAGGACAATCTTGGTGGCCCAAGATTGGTCTCTATTCCCAAAGATTCAAAGATTGAAGGGTGATCTAATTGAGGATTCTTTTAAAAAATAATAATAGAGCTTTAATAGGGTAGCTACAGAGAAACTATATCCTCTGGTGGGGGATTCCAGATCAAGGAGGCATAGTCTCAAAATTAGAGCTAGGCCCCTGTGGTTTAGTGGTTAGAGCACTTGTCTTGCAAGCTGGGGAGACCAACCTGTGTTCGAATCCAGGCAGGTCAGGGCGAAACGAAACCTTGGGCAAGTTTCCTTAATCCACACATCTAACAATAATCTGTCCAAAAAAAACACAATAATAAATTTGGTCATTTCAATCCATGACTGTTTGTGGGACACTGCTGTGCGCAATTGGCTGCCACAATTTGCCCACAAATATACAGTCAATTCACTTTACAGTATATTCTGTGAAGCGCTTTGGGACATTGATAAGATGTGAAAAACGCTATATCAAATGCAAGGATTATTATTATTATTATTATTTAGGAGTGAAATTAAGAGGCAGTTTATCACTATTTAGTGAAAATCTGGAACTCTCCCCCAAAAGGTTGTGGATCCTGGATCCATTCACATTTTGAAGATGAAGTTAGATAGACATTTGAAAGGTCAGGGAATCAAGGGATACGGGGCAAGAGCAGAAGATTCATTTGGAGGCAGAGATCAGCCATGATCTTCTTATTAAATGGCTGAACTGACTCACAGGGCTGAAGAGTTACCCCTGTTTCTATGTTATACAATATACTAAGGATACATCCGGAAGAGATCCAGGATGTCAGATAACACAATGCTCAATGTGTGGAGAAACAAAGTAGTAAACTGGATGCTGGGCTACATTGCCAATTCAATTGAATTCAGAACTCCAGACACTGTTCTCAAACAGCACAGTACTCTGATCAGCCTGCACCGAGAATAATGTACAACTTCTAGTCTCTGCGATATAAGGGGTCTGCCCAGGCCTTAGAGGCAGCACAGATAAGAGCAACAGAGATGATCCCCAGTGTTGGAGCAATGAGCAATAGATAGGCAAGTTAGAGCTCTTCAGTCTTCAAAGGAGACAACTCAGAGAGGCTCTTATGGAGGTTTATGATTGAAAAGGTAAACTTAAGAACAATACTTTAGGATGCACCAAGACAGCAGAATGGGAAGTCACGGGTTTAGAGTTGCAAAGGACAATTTGAAGATAAGACAACAGGATACATTTATTTACGTAGTGGTTAATAAGTAAGTGCCTGAAACAGGTTGCCAAGAAAAGTGATACACCGACCAGGAGACAGATATATATTTAAAAAAACAGCTTAATGCCGTGGTGGAAGATTGGTCAGGCGGGTGTTCTGGAAGGATGAGAATGAAATGGGCCAAAGGGTCTTCTTCATTGAAAACAATCTTCTTATCTTGTAGTTTTTTCCCATAATTGTTTGTTCAGTTACTTTGATTCTGTTCCTTTTAATCCTTTCAACTTGAAATTCATACCTGGAATTTAAAGGATTAAAAAAAATTGAATTCAAAAGGTTGAGGCGTGATCTAATTGAGATTTTTAAAGTAATAAAGGGAATCAATAGGGTAGCTATAAAGAAACTGTTTCCTCTGGTGGAGGAATCCTGAACATAATCTTAAAATTTTAGCTAGGCAATTTAGGAGTAAAATCAGGAGGCATTTTTTCCACCAAAGGTAGAGGAAATCTGGAACTCTCTCCCCCAAAAGGCTGTAGATGCTGGATCCATTCAAACCTAAGACTGAGGTGGCTAAATATATATTAGGTAAGGGTATTCGTGGATGTGGGGCAATGGTGGGCAATTCAAGTTGAAGTACAGATCAGCCATGATCTTGTAGAATGGTGGACAAAGCTTGAGAGGCTGCCTACAATTACTATGTCCCAATAATCCTAACCATAGGTCTCCCGCTTATATCGAGAAATCTCAGCAGCTAATGCCACAGATGAAAGGCATAAAACAATATTAGAAGAAATAAAGATGGTATTTCTGAGCTGTATTTCTACTCAATTATAAGGGCAAACACAATGTTAGTCCAGGAGTAAATATATTGCTCCCTCAGCTCTGACCAGCATCTGCGAGGCCCTGAGCAGAATACTGGAGGTCAGGCATATGGCATAAGGCAAATGTCCCAATGCTCATTACAGTATTGTTTTTATTCGTTGCACATGAATTCCTGGAATGGCACAGGCACAACCACTGCTGCCAAGGAGGTGGAAACATGGTCTAATGCATACCTTCCATTGCCAGAAGCAGAAAATAATTAGTGTCAGTATACAGGCACATACTGTGCTGTTAAAAGACCAAAATTCTGCCTATGGACGCTTTTGAAAGTAAATAGTGCAGCATGATTACCACAAAGCTGTACTCCTTCCTCCATGGCTGCTCAAGATGCAGAGCACACTACAGAAAAGTGCAACTAAGGGTTGCACACATCCACAATTACATCAGAATCTCTCCGCAGGTTACACTGAAATTTTTCAATACACATGTTTTCTGGTGCAATTACTTTTCAGGTGAAAACATTGAAGGTGAGGAGTTTAGTGTACTGTGTCAGAACATTAACCTTTGAGCTTTTTTTGTCCCCACCCCACCAATCTACCAGACAGTATAATGCCTGGTAGATTGTTAAAAGTTTGGGCAATTTTATTGGAATTCTCAGAGGACACAAGCCCATAAAATAACCAACAATTTAATACAAAGAGGGCAAAATGATAGATGGTGTGAGAATGGAAATGTCACTCCAGTGACCCATGGGGTTTCCTTCTGAGTTTGTGGCACTTTTGATAAGACAATTTGCTGATTCTAACCAATATTGTATCTAACATAGCAACGCTTGATATACCCACTAGATTAAGAATGGCATATAAATAGATTCTACTCCTCAGTACTGTCAACACTCACCTTCATAAGAGCCAAAATTCACATGCGCTTGCCCTTAATAGTGGACATGAATATTTTTCTTGCTGTATCTCTCTAGAGCAAGGAAAGCGGCTTGGATATTTTTGGACTATACAGCTTGCATGATGAAAAAACTGTGCCTATAAAATAATAATAATAATCCTTGCATTTGATATAGAGCCTTGCACTCAAACCACTTCACAGGATTTACTGTGAAATTAAGTGACTATATTTTAGGCAAATTTAGCAGCACAATTGCATATATCAATGACCCACAAACAGCTTTAAAACGAGTGACCAATTGTTTGGGGAGACTGTTGTGTCAAGGATTCTGAGAGAAACCCCCTTCTCTTTTCAAATAGTGCCATGCGATCTTTAACGATCACCTGAAGAGGCAGAAGGGTTTAACATCTCAACTGAAGGACAACACCTCCGACAATGTAACACACCCCGCAACACTGCATTGGAGTGTCAATTTTGACTATGAGAGTTCAAGTCCCAACACGGGATTTGAACCCATAATTTTCTGACTCACAAGCGAGAATGCTACCACTGAGCCAAGCTGACACACAGAACAGTGTGACATTAAAGCGGAATGGAAAAACAGAGCTTCTTAAAGGGACAGCCCCTTCACAAAGAAGTGTTTGTTTGCAACAAGGTGTAACTTATTATTACGTTATTATGCACATCCAGTAGGTCACTGTATCTAAAGACAACCTGCAGCTTAAATGGCAGCTTGAAATTCTGAAGTGATTTAGTTACCTCGCTTATGAAGCAGCATGGTATTTTGAAAGTAAATACATCTAGAAGGTAGTGAAGGAAGGCAGAGTGGGTCATGGCATGGATGTGGGGGAGAAAAGATAGTTGAGGATCAAACAAGACACTTGGGTTCCTGACTGGCTTGGTGAGGTGGCGTGTGCATCCTTGAAGGTCAATGCTGCCAGTGCCTAAAGAATTGCTGCAAGTGCTTTTCATTTGTTGGCGCGAGACAATTAGGAGGGCTTCGATCTTGTTGACATTTAACAGTGGAAAGTTAGCTCCCATCCAGGACTTGATGTCGGACAGGCAGTGTGTGAGGACAGCAGTGGTCCTGGAATCAAAGTGTGAAGGCAGAAAGACAAAGTTGGGTATCATCCTCATACAAATGGAAGTTGACCCCATGTCTGCAGATGATGTCACCAAGACATATAGATATTGAAAAGTAGGGGGCCAAGGACAGAGCCCTGGAGGACTCCACACATGATGGTTTGGGGATTGTAGGAGAAGCCATTAGTAGCAACAAAGTGGAGAGGTGAGAGAGGTATAAGATTTGAACCAGGCAAGGGCAGGTCCACGAAGATTGAGCTGAGAGGAGAGATGGTGAAGGAGGATGAACTGGTTGACAGTGTCAAAGTCAGCAAAGAGGTTGAGGAAGACAAGGAGGCAGAGAGAGCCTGGATTGCAGATGATTAGAAATTCTTTGGAGACTTTGACCAGGGCTGTTTCTGTGCTGTGGGCAGAATGGAAGCTGGATTGGAGGGGTTCAAAGAGGGAATGGTGAGAAAGAAAAGAGCGAAGTTGGAACTCAATGACTCATTTCAGGGCCTTGGAGAGGAATGGGAGGTTGGAGATGGGGCAGTAGCTGGAGAGTAGGGATAGGTCCAGGAAAAGATTTCAGGAAGGGGGTGATGACAGTTGTTTTTTTTAGGAGCAAATGGAAAGCATAATTGCCCTGCACCATTAGTTTTTCCCTATTCAGTTGACAGGTTCAGAATGATTTCCTGCTGACTCACAGCTATCCTGAATTACCATAGGGTGTTCATTGTCAGACATATCTCAGCATGCCCTCTTTGTGCCAAGTCGACAACTGTGCCTTCATAATTGACTAACCTGTCCCCTGGCAGCCAAGAATTGCTGCAAGTGCTTTTCATTTGTTGGCTGCCAATTTCAACAGTCGGGAGTGACAAAAACACTAAGACACAAAGACAATTTCAAAAGATAGGAAATGGACTGACCAGGACTCTAGGGTTTTCAATCTCTATCTGATCACGCATCATTGACATTGCTGGATGGATGGCGACTATATCTTAAGTTAACCGTTTAAATTGGACTCTTACAGCAATGTTCTTGAGGGCAAGAATCTGATTTACCAGTTATTTGGTTACTACAACACATTAAAATTTAGTATCCTTTCCCAACTTTCTGAAAAGTGGCTAAAATCAAGTATAGTACATGACCATTAAAATCAATGTTGTAATTGCCGCTGATTGTACATTAGATAGAGTTACAGCCTAATGGGCTAGGAGCTCACCATTTGTTTATGCTGATTTTGCTCATCTCAGCTGAATTTGCTCATCTCAGCTAGGGCTGCATGAGGAGACTGCGTTAACCCTTTCTCAGGGTTAGCCACATTTACTTTCCTGGTCCCTTTACTGGGAATGCTGTGTGTGGCAACTGGGTGAAGAAAGGTTAGGCTTGGTTGTGACACCGTCTGTAGTTGAGTGACCCACTGACCTTCAATGACAAGGCTCACATGTTAATAATAGAAAACCTGGGTTAGATTCCCGGCAGGGTGAAACCTTGGGCAAATTTCCTTACTCAACATGCCTGAGAATAATCCCTAAAAAAAAACACAATAATAAAATTGGTCATTTCAATCCATGACTTTTTGTGGGACACTGCCTTATGCAATTGGCTGCCACATATATAGTCAATTCACTTTATAGTATATTCTATCAAGTGCTTTGAGATGTCCAAAAGATGTGAAAAGCACGATATCAAATGCAAGGATTATTACTATTAACAATCCTGGCCTTTAATACAGCACCTTTAACATCGGCACCTCAGATATGAACTTAATGGTTACTTAGACAACAATTACTGCTTATGAAACTGTACAAGAAGGCTGGTACCAGATGCAGAGGAGTATCCCAATAGGCAAATAACTGGACACAAAGAGCCAAAACAAAGTACAAATGCAGCAAAATTCAAGGTTTTAATGACACTGAAATATGTTACCAAAAGCAAAATGTATGTCAATGTCATTCTGCCTTCTAGAGTCCCAAGTGCAGCTATCCCAAGGTCCAGGTATCCATCAGTTTGTGAACGCTGCATAGATAAAAATGATAAATTCAGTAACTATTACCGAGCAGTAGAATAATGTGGATCTACCTTAGCTCTAAAAAATTTTCATTCAGCATATAGCTGAACCGCAGAGGTACAAAAACTTCTAGGTTCTGTCCCAGTTTAATATTGATTACAAAAGCAGAGTGAAACATGACTGCAGTATTTATAGTTACGATCACAATTTAGACCTCAATGAAATCCATTATAGTGCATCTTCTCTGCTCCAGATGTAATCAGAAAAACCAAGTAAGTATCAAACCTGAGATCTCACTCAGTATAGCACTGGAATATACAAATTTCTCTTGATTTTGAAATTTATCTACATGTATTCTGTTCCAGAGGACAAAAAAAATCTTATCAAGTGCTTTTACGTTGGCATTTAATTGCCTGAGACATCTTGCAACCTATAAAATACAAGAAACTCCACTGTGGATAAAATATCTTTGCCCGGAATCTAAATCCACAGCAGATTTTGTATTGAGTGTTGGGTCACAATGAAGACATATCAAGGACACATTTGTCAAGATATTATTATGATACGATTTGACACATACCATGCATGTAATGACTGGAGGGATGTAGCCCATTCACTTCACTTTGTTGACTTAGCAATTTTATTGAAGATATCAGCAGAATTCGCTTTACATTTATGCCAAGAAGAAGCTGCGTTGAGACCAAGTGTCACGATCAAATTTAATGTCTCATGGGAATAATATATCAATATAAGTGGACCCAATCTCAGTGACTTACTGCACATAGAATATTATTTGTTAGAGAGGATAGTTCAGAATCTTTTTACAAAATGCATTAGGGTTAACAGCTTCAACTAAATTACAGTACCTAGACTTTACTCAATTTATTCAACATAATATATTTAAAAAAAACTCTTCTGACCTATGTCTTCCATAAACACTCTCCTTACTGAATTAATATAATCAGATCATCAAATTAGTGCGATCCAAAACAGAAACACATGCAAATATTTTGTCAATTTGTCAAGATATGTGAAGCAACCAGAGAAAGAACATACCGTAGTGAACCCAGCACAGTAAGCCGACTCTGATCCTAATGGGTTGTATTAATATTAATGCAAACTGGAGCAGCTGAATCACAGCAGTATTCAGTGTCCTGTCTGCACACACCAGACATGCCCATTCCAATCCAACTCCTTTGTCTCTGACAATACACTTTGAGGTGACCTTCAAAATATTCAGTCAAAGATTACATTACTGCTCTGTTGAAGACATACTCAGTGCCCACAAGGCTCAGCAAGTTTATTCTTAAAAAACCAATTTACATAGCCTGGAAAAATATTATATTGGATTCTCAGGTGAGCTGAATTAGATTATTTTAACCGGGGTTCCGCAGTTTGCTGCAGCATCCTGGATTAAAGGGTCGAAAATCAACCAATTTTCTAGTGACTGTTGCTTACCCAGTGACCGTGTTGAGAGTGTTCATCTATGTATGTAAGGTACCAAAGTTGCAAGTGGATGAGCTAAGCAGAAGATGGCATCTGGTTTGGTTTGGCTCCAATGCCTTTTGTCCAGAGGCACATAATAAGGTTTATAGACCAATTTGGGCTAATTGGAAAATCAGCAAGGGAAATTTGAAAGTTTCCTTTTTTGTGAGCACAAAGAATTCCTTTTTATTCTGGCAAAAATCACTTTTCTTGGAATATTCCCAAACTGTAGTTGATTCACTAGAAGCATTAGAGATGTTATCATGTAAGGTAAAGGTATCAATATAAGAAAACTATACAATTATGGTATTTCAGAAATACTTATTATGATTACTATCCAGATGTTTGAATTTGCCTTAAAAAGAGTTCAAGAACAAAAATTACTGTTCAAAGCTGTCCATTAAAGACTAAAAGACTTATGTAAAATATAATTACATATTAATTGGTGAAAGAAACTTATTTCCAAAGAAATATAGGGAATGTGACATATGAAATAAGTTTTATTGTTGAATTCTTATTCTTTACCATATATTTCTTTGGAAATAAGTTTATTTCACCAATCAAAACAGTTTATTTCTGAAAGTATGTCGTTCAAAGTACAGTTTGACATGAAAATTTTTTTTTTTTTTACCCCACTTGCCACCTTAAAATATGGCAACAAGGCAATTGAAAAGAACCACTTAAAAGTATTTGGAGACAGATACAAAAGGGCAAGAAAGCAAAAAAAGACAGAAATGAGGGGCGTTCCACAGCAAACAGTAACAGTGCAGGAGGCAATTCAACAACAGTAAAAGAGAAAGCGAGCACTCCTCTTTCCAAAAATCAGATCAACAAGTTACTTGTTTCCAGTGTTGGTTCAACAAATTGGTTCATGGTGTGAAAATCAAACGTTCCTTTTCCATTCTGGAACTCCTTCTCATTCTTGCATCTCTGAGCGTTTCCAGTGACTTGTACCTCAAGTGAAGAATAATTTTCGGCAGTTGCAGCTGCTGGAAAAATTAACATTTTGCGAACGATTTATGACAGTGCCTCAACATTTACAAGAGTCTGTAGCGGCGAATGCCATAAATAAATTACTTTATTCCAGAAGAATCTTGCCCAGATACAGCCAGAGGAAAAAAAAGACTGCAGTGAAGAGAAGACCTCTCACTGATAGTTCAATCACAAAGCAAACTACAATACTGTGCTGATACTCAGAGGGATATCTATAATTTAGCTTCTATTTTTTTCCCTCCTGCAGTTTCCCCCCATCTTTTTCTGAAGGTGAAGACTCACACTGGCATACAATTCCACAGATACTGGGTTCCTTCTTGATCTCGCTACAGAGGTCATCAATCTTCATGTGTGAGCATAGTTGGGGTGGCGGGGGTCGGGACAGAAGGGAAAAGCACAATTGTCTTCTTATCCGACATCCACAAACTTTCTCGCAGAACAGTGACAAGGAGAGCGAAATTATCTGTCAAAAATGCTGTCAGCTGTTTTTCCTCTCCCATACAGGAATGCTGTGATCAAATGCATCACTCCTACTCCCTGCAGCACACATCAGCCAATTTACCATAAAACTTGGGATCTTCTTGTTCCATATAACTAATACGCCTACCAGACAATAGATCTACTCCAATATCCAGAGTATATTTCAGGAAGTGTTGTGAACCATGGTTTTCAGCAGCTGGTTAGAGCTGAATAGATTATGTCTTTACCCACAATCATTTGTTTTAACATGAAGATGCAATTTGTCATCTGGAAACCAAACATTCCTGATGTTTTCGAATGGGAATGCCTTAGCACATCCAGGATATAACTCAGTTATAAATCCAGCGTGGATGCAAGGAAGAACTTTGAAACAGCAAGGTCGACACATCTTATAATAACATCTGGGTCTGTGTACATGTCATTTTCACAAATAGAGAAAGAATATTTAAGCATTGCACAGATTTAATTTGATAGAGTGTTTAGAATTTTTATATGTTAAATAACAAAAGCAGCGTTCCAGAATCCACCCATGTCCTGAATTATTTCAATGAATAGATTATTTGTCAGTAGATTTTTGGAGTTCATTTAGAAAACATCCCCTTTTTACTGGTGCAAAGTGTGGTTGCTGAGTTTCTCAACTCATTGTTCCATTTTCGAGGCTCTGCCTTTTCTCTCAGCAGATCCCAGCTCCTCTATGTTCAGTGCTTTGCTGAGTTACAAGCAGTGTGAAAGTTTTGAAAGTGTACGTGTGGAAAGAAAGCTATTATTAAAGGACAAGTTGATGAGCTTATGAGTCAGACTTTAACAATTTAATTGAAAATTTACTATAATAGTTAATTAAGTCAATTATGTCCAGTCTGAAATGTGGGCTGTCCTATCTGGGTGTTATTAGCTACATTGGAGACTGCTAGTGATTAGGATGAAAGCTAAATTTAAATAACCATGGCAGAAGTATTACCCAAACATGATCATCCAGAATACAGTCAAACCCAAATGTGTTAGTGTTATTCCGTTTAGTTCAATTTATGATGGAATTAATGAGAAATTAAAACAATGAACTGTTGAAAGTTGACTGCTTATTTTATCCTGTGGTAAATAGGATTGAACAATGTAATCAGCCACAGATGGTCACACGAACTCACTCCATCAAATCATCAGAAATTGTTTAGTAGGAGTGTGGGTGGCTGCTGCCATCTCGTGGCCAAGTTTAGTATATTAGGTTGCAAATTTAGGGTTGGCTGCAACACTATCAATCATAATATTTTAAAAAGCAGTATTTGAAAATATTTTAGGTTAAGTGATCCAAGAATGCAACAAATCAACTACTTTTTCCATTCAATATATAAGGGTATAAATACCATTGAAACCGAATTTTACTTTTTATAAAAATACTTGCATGTTACAGTACCGATGTATTAGCTACCCAAATCACCAACCAATACGTTAATATAATTCATAATGAATGTCTAACAGTATTAATTCAGGTTTTAGAAAATATTGTAATTTGAATGCCTCACATGGACTATATTTTTAAGTATGTGTGTGTGGTTGGGCTGTAAATTTAACAAATTTAAATGAATCATTTAATGCACATTGAAGCTTTAATCTCTGTATTGCTCCCTGAAGAGGATTTTGCTTCTCATTTAAAAATAAATATGCAACCACACATCTAGAAAATACCACTGGGAATACAGCACAGCTATTTTTTTAAATCATTCAGACAATATTATATTAAAATTAAAAAGAAATCACTTATTCACTAGTTCAAATACAGTTATAAATCATATAGAGTATGAAAGATAGCTGGGGGTGGATTGTGCTGAGAGAAATGGAAATCCCACTGACAAAATCAGCAACTTTTAGACAGATATCCAAAATCCAAAGAATATGATCTAAATATTTATTGGATATTTTATTCAGTGCAGTTTTAATCTGTACTAATATTCTGTTCATTTTTTTTCACAAAATCTTGTTCACAACCTTACAAAAGATTACATTATGATTTGTGGGCTAATTGTCTTGGAGTTGTTGCAAACCTATTGATTTTATACTTCTACATACCTTGTTATTTCTGTGTCAAATTGTATTTGTATGTCTGCAAATTTGGATTAAGTACCCATAAGCAGCGATTTCCCCTAACAGGTAAAAAAATGTATCAGCAAGGTTAAAGAAAATCTTAAGTGCAGGGCAGTTGGTTAGGTGGTCTGGGTTAATTTAAGAGAGACAGACTATTTGTTTCAGTGTTGGAAGCTATGACATTGACAACAAGTCAATTATCAAATTGAGTTTTTCTGCTATTTCTGAACAAATTCTGTGCTTCAAAATGGCACCCTCAAACATTCTCATTATTGTGTCCATTTATTGTGTGATTTTCTATTGACAAGTCTTACATTGATGAGACAAACACAACTTGAGCTCTGGTGCACAAGTTTGATCCCCAAGTACCAAAGTAATAAATTATTTGGAGGAAACAAAGCTGCTATCAACATGAACTGTGAAATTTGATAGAATGCCACACACCAGTAGTCTGAAGAGACTCGGAAACTGCCAATACTGCCAGGTATTGGAGTACAAAAATTGCTTTAAACCTCTCCCAGACCTTACAGCTATCAAGGCCTTAAATATTACACTTACCGGTACTTCATACAGATTACTCATGATTTGCACTTATCATTTCACCTTGTATAGTTTAGTAATACATTAACTTTTTTTTAAAAATCATAATCAAATTGTGAGACACATCAATATCAAACCTATTTTACCTGGTTTGCCTCAGATGGTAACACTCTCACTACTAGATCACAGATTGTGAATTTAATCACTTGATCTCACGGTTCAGTTTTTTTCTGGGGCAGTACTGAGGAAGCACTGCCTTATCAAAGATGCTGTCTTTTAAATATCATATTAAATTAAAAGCCCTATCTGCTTTTTCAGATAAACATGAAAGATCCCATGGCAATATTCAAACAGAAAAGGGAGTTTTTCTTAGGGACTCAGTTAACAATCATGCAGATTAACTGAGTATACACCTCATTGAGGATGAAAATTAACCTAATGATGTAATACATTATTGGTGTAAACTATGATACCAGCTTCAATTCAGGGAGATATAGAAAAATGCATTACAACAACAAAATTAGATTTGTATAGCACTTTTCACATTGGGAGGACACTCCAAGCAGCTGAACATTAAGGTAATATAATAATAATCCTTACTTTTGATAGCATTTTTCACGTCTTCTAGATGTCTCAAAAATGCTTCACAGAATATGCTGTAAAGTGAATTGACTGTATAGCTGTGGGTGTATCGCGGCAGCCAATTGCACACAGCAGTTCCTACAAATACTCAGGGATTGAAATCACCAATTTATTATTGTTTTTTTTCGAGGGATTATTATTAGGCGTGTGGAGTGAGGAAACTTGCCCAAGATTTTCCCCTGCCTGGAAATGAACCCAGGTCTCTCGCTTTTAAGGCAAGAATGCTCTAACCACTGAGCTACAGGACTCCACACAGAACATTTCTGTATGCAGCTCATGGAACGTTACTATCTACAACAGTACTGTATAATACAACTTCATATTTAAACAGCAGCTTTGACTTGGGAAGATATCCCAAAGTACTTGTCGTTGTTGGCTGGGGACCCGAGCTGAGGGCAAGAATCCACAACATTGTATTCTATTGATCTTACCTTTGTGAACTTAACACCTTCCTGGGAATGCAAGCATTACCCTTGCTGTCTCTTCACAAGCTACACTCTTCCTATTTGATAGTGTCTGAAACAACATCCTCCCAGAAACCTCACTCACTGACTAAGGAGTGAAGGCCAGCTGATCACAGGAGCACCAACTCTTCCCTTGCCATCTGGCATTCTTACTCCCATTTTCTTTTGTCATTTCTTGTTGAAAGGAGCATAAACACCAATCATTGGAAGTAATTATCACCTCATTGTGTTTGTTAATTACAGGCTCCAGGGCTTCCACCTGAAAATTGCATCTAATTGGCTACGATTTTGAAACTTTCAGCGACAAACGTTCAAAAGCGTAGAATTGCTTTGGATTGCAGGTGCCGAAAATAGCATCAGGACTAAGAATAATTCTGTAATTCACCATTTTGCTTCTATATATATATTTTTAATTCCACGTCGTATTAAACTACTGCAGGAAAAGTAAGGCAGTATCAGGAGAAGCAGCTTCAAGTTTAATTGGTTCTCAGTTGCTTTAAATTCTTATCCTATTAAAAGCCAAACAAATGCAGCGCTTTAGCACTGAGTAATATGCCTCTACTCGCAATTATCATCCAGACCAATTATACAATTCAAGTGTCATTGTTGAATAGGAAAGGTAATACACATTACTTAAGTACCTTTTCAAAAAGAAATTTGTCAGATGAAGTACATTACTGAATAATAGTTATTCCTGATTAAGCAAGGTTTCCTAGTTGATAAAAAAAACCAAATATACTTGAACATTTAATAAAGGATAATTTATAGAGAAGCTGCAACAGAAAGGAAGGAAGGGAGGAGGGTGAGGGAGGAGCACTGTACAGGGTGAATTTTACTTTATTAAAACCTGGAGAATTACAGGGATTCACTTTCCCCAGGGTGACTATTTTCATGCACCAAATAGATGATAATTGATCTTAAAATTTGATCTAATCTAATGTGTTGAAATGCTTTTAACTACTGCACGAGATCCGCAGTGAATCATAGGATCACGTTTCCAAGATTTGTGAAGCAATCTGGCTTCAGATTAGGCTAAAGTCATATATACTGATGTGGTTCAGAAACCACATCAACACTCAAAAGTCAGTTGAGAGGACTGTGCCCACTTCTTCCTCTACAAGTGTTTATCCAATTTCCTTTAAAATGTTTAATTTAGATTGTTCTCCCCCTCTTGGGAATGGGACACGCGGAAGTTACATTCAGCTATAATTCACCAAAGATTTTCTTAAGGAATTCTTACTATTTATTGTTCTTGTTGTGGAGTAGTTAAGAGCATTCAGCTCAGTAGTTAGAGCATTCACCTCGCAAATGAGAGACCCGGGTTCGATTCCCAGCAGGGAGAAACGTTGGACAAGTGTATTTCACTCCACATGCCCAGGTTTATCTAACAGTAAGTACTGCAGCAACCTGTCTGTCAGCCAATTGGTGGATCGCTTTTCCGGAAGAAATAATTCCTTTTTTAAAAACAAAATTGGTCACTTGAATCCACACTCTTTGTTGGACATTCCCCTGCGCAATTGGCTGCCGCTTTTTCGCCCACAAAATATACGGTCAATTCACTTGTAGGGTGGGGTGACGTAAAGCGTTCCGAGACGTCTCGAAAGGCACGACAGAGCTCTTGTACCCAACGCAAGGGTTACATTGAATTGCGCTTCAAAAGTTCTTCAAACAAGTCACAACACAGGGAAAGAAAACTTTTTTCTTAGTTTTTATTTTGGAAGTGGTGGGGGGGTGGGGGTGGGGGCGCAAGTTTTCCCACGGTAACTAACTAACTAACTAACTAACTAACTAACGATGGGATCTTTTGAATAGGTTTCTTCTAACAGCAACAACAACAACAACAACAAAAAAAGTTTCCTGAACGTTGTTAAACTCTGATGTCATGTGTAGCCAGTGTATCCAGTCAGGGGCAGGCTCCAGCCTGGACAGAACATTGGGGGCAACCAAGCGATCGCCAGTGACAAGACACCTGGGCTGTTTTGGGGGATTAAACCCAAAGTCCTTGTGGGGGCGACTTTCTTATTAAAGTCTAAAACAAAAAACAGCGCCGCGGGTCATCATGCACATGGACAGGAGAGTGGAGAGTCTGCTCAGGGCTCACAGGAAGATCGCCAACGAGCAGAAAAGGTGCGACCTGCAGCTGGAGGTGATCGACAGGGAACGCGATCGATACGTCCGGGCGATGGGCAGGAGATTCGACGAGCTGAAGAGGACCCTCCAGTCCATCAGATCCATCAGCGGCTACACTGTGGAAGCCTGGGCTCCCGGGGCGCCCCCCGCTCCAGCCTGGCAGAGAGACCGGGGAGACAGCGGCACAGGTCGGGAGCAGGAGGAGGAGGAGGAGGAGGAGGGGGGGGGGGGGGAGGAGGCAAAGGCAGGAGTCACCAGCAGCCGGGAGGGAGTCTGAGCCGGGGACGGGTCGGTGTGGCCGTCACGCAAAGGACAAGAGCAGCGGGTCACGGTGACGGAGCGGCGCCGGGAGGAACGGGATCCGTCCACTACTCGGCTCAGCCCTGGCCGGGTCACCGGGAGCCGGGCCCCGGGAGCCGAGCTGTACCGCAGCCGCGGCGGGTGGCGGGTCCGGGCGTTCGCGGGCGCTTAGCGAGCGGGCAAGGGCAGCCGCCGAGCCGGAGGCACACGGTTTGCTCCAGCGAGGAGCCGGGGCGGCGGATCCCAGGCGAGACTCCCCGGGAGACACAGAAAGGGGAGGGCGTCCCGGGGTCTTCCCGTCTCAAATCCACCGCGGCGTCCAGAGGAGGCGACGCCGGCTTAGCGGTCAATGCGGACCCGAAACGGCGTCCTCCAGGACTCCAAGCGGAGCGGCCGGGAGGATTGTACACCAGCGGGACAGGGGATCCTCAGCGCGGGTCAGGACGTCGAGCTCCCGGGGGGGTCGTTGGCACCGAACACAGGGACACAGAGGAGTTCAGGGCAACAACGCCCGTGTATCTGACCCACCCCGGGTGTGGTCCCTCGGTGGGGAATCAGAGCAGCTGGAGGAGGAGCCAGAGCCAGAGTCTGATTCGGTTTAATATTAATAATAATTATAATAATAATCATCACAACTGCTCAGTAATACCGTCAGCCGGTGTTTACCGAGATCAGAGCAGACAGCGGGCGGCTGTGTCGGGGGCGATGTCTGTTCCTGCAGCCAGACATTTCTCGGCTCCCCCCGGGGTGGGCTGTGTGGGCGGCCCTGCCCCCGGGGCCGGGTTGTCCTCTGATCCCGGCTGGAGAGAGTGGAGAGCTGACCCGGGATCCTCGGCCGTGACCAGAGGGCGTGAGAGGCCGGTGCGGGGCGGGCTCTCACACTCACAGCCTCCTCCGCCTTCGCTCCGCTGGAGTCACACGGGACAACTCAAGGTGGTCATTTCCAAGGCGGAAAGTGCGCGGATCCTGCGCCAAATGGTTTTACAATATAACCAGCCCCCCGCCAGGACCCCCGGCCAAACACAGGAGCAGAGGCTGCTGGAGGAGAGGCTCGCAGCCTTCCTGACCAAACTGGGACAACACAAGGCAGGTCAGTCGGTCAGTCAGGTCTGAGACTCTCCCACAAACACCATGTTGCCGGCTGTGAATGAAAACCTACTTGTGCTGTCATCCTCTTGAAGCAGGTGAAAGGAAGAGAAAGGAAGAGAAAGAAAGGAAGGAAAGGAGCTCCTTTCGCTCAGTGGTTAGAGCGCTCGGCTTGCAAGCCTGAGACCTGTGTTCGAATCCAGCCAGATCAGAGTCGAAACCTTGGGCGAGTTTCCTTACTCCACACGCCTAATAATAATCGGTCCCTCCAAAAAATCCACAATAGTAAAAATTGGTCATTTCAATCCACCGTTTGTGGGGACTCTGCTGTGCGCAATTGGCTGCCGCGTTTCGCCCAGAAATATATACAGTCAATTCACTTTACAGTAAAGTACGAAGCGCTTTGAGACGCCGATAAGATGTGAAAAGTGCTATATCAAATGCAAGGATTATTATTGTTAAAGGAAGGCAGAATTAAATATCCTTTTGATATTTGCAGGCAGACATGATGTGCGAAGTTAATTCACTCAATATGTTCCTTCTACCTTTCTACATTGAACAATTTTTATCTATCTCTACTGTGATCTGCTAGGAAAGACCTTTTTATATAAATATAACAAGACTTGCAGCTAATCCCTACCTAAAGTGTTGGTGAATGCCTCGACCGTGGTGAAATATTTAACTGACTGTGGTCTAGAAGTACATCAGTTTGTCAACAGTGACTCCTGCTTAATGATACGCAGTTGCACAAATCACAGCCAAGTGTAATCACAGAGCAGAGACCTGGGAATAGTTCATCTTTATAGAGATTACGATTCTTGCCTTGTTTTTATTGTATTTTTTCAACCAAAACGTGTTATCCTTGCAAAAATATATAGATTTTTCGACTGTGTACCAGTTTATCACACAATTGTATCTCATGTTTGAATTCTTATTATTACTGTGGAAACTCCCTCCGAGTCGGCCTTCCTGGCTCTTCCCTTCACAAGCTACGGATCATCCCAAACTCTGCAGCTCATGTCCTCTCCCACACCAGGCTCCATGACCCCATCGCCCCCACCCTCGCACGGCTCCATTGGCTCCCCATCCCCCCAGAGGATATAATTCAAGATCTTTGTCCTCACCTTCCGAGCCATCCATAGGCTTCCTATCCCTTCCTATCCCTTCCTATCCCTCCGACCCGCTGACTGCCTACCAACCTGCCTGTTCCCTCCGTCCAGCGGACTCTGGCCTGCTCCATGTCCCCCGCCCGACCTGCCCTACCATCGGT
The DNA here is from genome assembly GCA_035084275.1 of Hydrolagus colliei. Classification (NCBI taxonomy): domain Eukaryota; kingdom Metazoa; phylum Chordata; class Chondrichthyes; order Chimaeriformes; family Chimaeridae; genus Hydrolagus; species Hydrolagus colliei. The sequence continues at coordinate 15,148,432 of CM068749.1, read as the reverse complement.
GGCCGGGATTTCAGCCTCTCTGCCCCCACGCCCTGGAATCCCATCCCGCAGTCCCTTCGTCTTGCTCGCTTCCTCCCTCGCCTCCTTCAAAGGCCGGTCTCAAGAGCCTCCTCTTCGATCGTGCCTCCTGTCACCCTCCCACCTCCTCTTCCCTTCTACTCCGCGCCTAAACCCTGCTCGGATTCCGACCCCTGACTAGTTCAGTGGCTTGGGACATCCTCCCGGCGTGAAAGGCGCTCTATCAATGTACTTTTGTTGTTGTTGTAATTGGCATAAAATAAACAATGCCCATTGATTTTTGCCTTTCGCTTAATTTTGTTTTCACTTTTCCCAATCCTCAGAATTTTTTTTTAAAAAAATGTGGCAAGTTTGGTTGGTCTGCTTTGTACTAAGTTTCAGTTCAATTTGAGTTTGATACATGGCCACATAATAAAAATTATAAATATATAATTGGACACTGTCTGTCTGTCTGTCTGTCTGTCCGTCAGTCTGTCTGTCACTTAAAAAAAACAATGTTTCGCCGAAATAAGTAAAACTTCTAAACAAACAAACAAACGTTACTGTTGAGTAACTGAGATGTAAAGCTGGTGTTATGGAAACCACATACACTTAACAATTACAACCCGACCAGACTTTGTGGGTGTTGTTTTCAAACTGAAATCAATGTATTTCGCTGGTGATATATCCGCGGCGTCAACTATGACTAGGGTCAAAAACACAGTCAGTCTTATGTAATAAAGACAAGGTTACACTTAACATCCGCGTCTTTTAAAAAAAATACACAACTGGTCCTTGAATAAGCCGGTGTGTGTGTTGTGTGTTGAGTGTGTGTGTTGTGTGAATGTATGTGTTGTTGTGTGAGTGTGAGTAACAAACAAAAAACCCTCCCCAGTCTGGCGTGTATGGAGGCACTGTCCAAAACGGTCAGAACGTGTTGTGAAGCGCTGGGAGTCAGAAGCAATGTGTTCAGACACTTACTGGAAAAAGTGACCAAAAGCGCCCCAGCCGTTTTCGACCAGCTGCTGTGTCACAGCTACGAGTCCAGGATTTACTGTTTCCTGTCCCAAACTCTGCGCCACATTGACCCCCTGGGCTTCGACTCTCTCCTTGCAGACTACGTGGCCTTCGTCAGATCCCAACGCCAGTACGACCTCCGGCTCTCTTTGGTCTTCACCGAGATCTGTATCAACACCCTCCTGTACTGGGTGTTCGCCCGCAGAGCTCAGCCCGTCTTCGTGCAGAAACTGCTGGAGAACACCATTCTGTACCTGAGCGACAAAGACAACCTGCTGGCTTTGATCTGGAGGTAACATGGGCAGCATTTTTTTGAACCTCTAACACACACACTAGACACACACACACACCACACACACACAGACGTGTGTGCGCCCCGTTTGAGAATCACCGTAAACCGTTTTCATGTGACACGCAACAATCTGCAAATGGCCTGATTTGATATCGATATCAACAATATAATATCAATAATACAATCCTTGAATTTGATACAGCGCCTTTCACGTCTTCCAGACTGTGTCTCAAAGCGCTCCACAGAATATGCTGTAAAGTGAATTGACGGTATATTTGTGGGGGTGAACTATTTATTTATTTATAGCCTGTAAGAATGTTTTTTTTGCCCCCCCCCACCTCACCCCACTCTCTTGCCTATTGTAACATTATGGGTGATTGGTATAAACCAGTATTCTTTCAATGGATTGATATTCGAATAGCGATATAAATAATAAGTCACATATCAGGATATCAGGATATTGCAAATGTTAGTTTTTTCTACTAATGCAATGTTGCTATTTGTACACAGCAATGTTTGCAGATATACTGGACTTCAGTGATTCTTATCTTTAGCTAACTAACCCTCTCAATCTTGTAAGGACATCACAGCAAGATTAAAACCTAAAGGCAACATTCTGTAAACTTGAAATAAAACCAGTATCTCCTGCTCTGCTACCTTCATTGTGCACACACAAATTAACGACCGAAACAGATTTTCCACATTACAGTATTAGTCATTTTTAATGCACAGATAAGGAAAATAGAATTCAGGCCTTCACATGTGTGATTTGCATAGGAGAGCACAAGAAAGAATCTGGAAAAGTCAGAATTGTGCCATTCAAATAATCTTGGATGAAGTCAACAATAATAATACGTAATAATCCTTGCATTTGATATAATGCTTTTCACGTCTTCTGGACGTCTCAAAGCGCTTCATATAATATCCTGTACTGTAAAGTGAATTGACTATATTTGTGGATAAAATAGTGTTATTGTAGATGGAAGTTTTTTTAAGCACTGTCCACACAGGGAGCTCGCAGAGCCTGACGTCCAGTTTGGGGGGAGGGCACTGTAAACATGGTTTTCTGGGGGGGGCTTGAAAAACAGAGAAAGGTGGAGGGATTGAGGGAGTGTTGCAGTTTCAGGGCGTAGTAGCTGAAAGTGAAACCTCCAATGGTGGAGCGGAGGGTGCGAGGGACAAGTAATAGACCGTGCCAGTTGAGCTGAAGCGCTGGGTGGTGGATTGGGGAGTGAGGAGGTTAGAGACAGGAAGGTACCAGGGAGTGAAAAGATTTGCACACTTGGACGAGTGTCTTGAAGCTGATCCGTTCAGTAATGGGCTGCCGTTGGTTCCTGCTGGGTTTTATAATGTACTTTGGATATGTTTAACATGCCTAATAAGCATAAGTCTTGACACTAACACCTATTTATCCTTTAACTACAAATGGTAAGATGAGTTTCTGAATTTCACTTTTGCATTTGCAGACCCTTCACACCAGTGTACAATCCAAGTCCATTCAGTGGTGTCACTCCATTGCATTATGTAGCTCAAAACAGGCAGTCAAACATATTGAAGATATTACTTCAGTATGGGATACTAGAGAGGGAGCATAATCCAATGTCCACAATTTTCATCATCCTTTTCTACCCAACACAAGTAAGAATGGGTAATGACTCTGAGTCAACAGATATAATAAAGGATGCAGAACTCTGCTTAACTTTGTGCATCAGAGTGCTGTGCTCCATAAACATTGCACAGCTCAAGGTAGGTGAGACCTGCAAGCCACACATAAAGTGCATATATTTCAATACTCTTTCTGGTTTAAAAATGCCCAAAGTAAAAGAAATGTCTTGTATGAACGTTCTCACCATATTGGGTCAGATTGTAAGAATATGAATTGATTATCATTATCTGTGATGGCTGGCATGTAAGCAATACAGCAGGCTTTCTCGGAGAATCTCTGAGATAAAATTTCATCTTTTGTTGACGTTTTAGTTTTTTCTAAAGAATGAATTTGCCATTTGTTTTAGCCAACCTCCTGGTTGGCCAACCAAACAGTGTCATAAAAACTATTAGTCAGGATGTGTGTGTGCTGGATCATCTTCTTAACTGAAAAGGGAAATCTAGCATTTAGAGGAGCGTAAATCAATGTGAATATTAAATGTTTAAAAACTCTTCGTTAGAATATTGTCTACAACACGAGAAAACCTGAACAAAGGGAATGTGAGGAAAACTAAATTACCCATCAAAACAATAAAGAAAATTCATAATTATCAGTTTACATTTATTTTTGTATTTGGTACAGTATCATGAAACTGGGCATTTGCATAGTTCTTAACACTTTTTGTTCAGATATCAAGTTAAAATAAATAAAAATTGCTGGGAACAGAGCATTCAATTCTAATGAAGGAATTAGCACTAATTTAGGGTTCATGGCCAAATGGTCTCCAAATGGATGCTTGTAATTTTTATTGTTCTAAATTCGAAGAGAAAATATGACCCCAAAAATGATATATTTTTTAAAATCATTTAAATTGTGTACAGTATTTTAGAATGAATAATTTAGCAACAAATCTGAATATCTGATTAGATTTATTATTGTGATATTTTAACTGAAAATGTATAAAAATGGCTGACTCACAGAACTATGTGTTGCCGTAGTCCTACTAATATTATAAAGACAACAGCTTAAAACAATAAGTTAAAATGACAGTAATGTAGTTCAGATTGTTTTTATTTGATAGGCACTCATTGGTTTCAGACAAAAAGCTCTCATTTCTAACTGGCTGGATTGTATCCCTGCAACACGATACCGAGAACCATGTGAGCTTCTGCATCTTTGCAGAGTGTCTATCAGAAGTCATTTGTTAGCCAACAACAAGTTGCCAGCAGGAATATTCTTACTGCCAGTTCCAACAATACTTCAGAATTACCTGAACCTGGAAACTTAATGAGAAGACTTCCTTCCCCAACTTTTGCAACAGGCCAATTTACCAAATGGGGTCAGACAACAACCACCTTTGAAGAGAGTTATGAACCAATCTAATACAACATTCGTTTCAGATCTAGTTCTTCCATCTCTTCACATCTTGCAATAAACTCAAAATTTGCAACAGCAGCATAATTTATTTATTTGTAAACAATTTAAAAACACTGAGCCATTCCGACTTTGAAAAACTGAATTACAATTAATATTCAGGAATCAAATTATCTACAGCTTTCAAAGAGAAGGAAACATCAATTCAAATTTCTAATAAAATTATTGGATGATTAAACTAAAAATGATTTTTTAAAACAGTTTTCAAAACCCATATTACAGTATTAAAATAATAAGATTATTTATGAATGAATTATTCATTGTGGTGACTGTTCAGCTGCGAGACAATCTGCTTCATACCGTTTCTTAAGGCCTGTTAAGTACATTCGTAAGCGATCTGGGTCCAAGCAAGAGTTTCTTGCTGTCTGTACAAGTCTAGTAGCTAGATGGTAGACTGCTCTTTGACGTAGAGATTCTCGAGTACTTCTCTGTTTGTGCTGTGATTCAACAGATAGACACATAAAATGACGTAAATGTACTTCAATTAACATAATTAGCAGGGTTCTTTTGATTTACCTGGTCTGAAATATGCAAATATTTAAAATGCTATGCAAGAGTTTCATATCCCAACAACAATACAACTATTATTGTTGGGATATGAAAAAGGGCTCTGGAATTTGCTAAAAAGCACCAAGTAACCATTAGAATTCATAACTTACAAATTCATTTGATTAAACATCTAAAGTGCACTATTACTTAATTTATGCCATTCAGTCACACATCTATTTCTGCATTTTTTATGGAACCAATATATTTTCCAACAACTATTATTCTGTAATATTGATTGTAATAGGATAACATCTATAATTGGCTTCGTAATGATATCAAATAAGTTATATTTTCTGGTTTCCTGTATTATGTACTTTTCATTAAACAATACATATCGCTAACTCTTAGCTGTGCATACCCATATTTGTTTGGTGACGTGGGACATAATTTCCCTAGCATCCTGTACAATTGATGGAGGTAGAGACGAAACTTCAGCAGCTTTCAAACCTCACACAAATAAAGGGAAATAAAATAATTACCTTAAGCGAAAGGAGAGTAAATTACAATGTTTGTAGTCAAAACTGAGTTTGTAAGGGCCTCAAGGATCAAAGAGGTACGTTGCTGAATTAACCACAGAATCTTTCATGTATATAGCACTAATCATGTAGAATAATGTTTCTCTTTTTAACAACAGAATCTACACAACCAAAATTTTACATTTCAATCTAATAAATATTTTAGAATTAGTAAATAAATGTTACCATAGTTCTTTTCTTCTGTCTGTCCTTTAGAGAGAACATATGTGTAAATGATCTTATCAAAGTTTCCAGCATTACTTCTGTTGTGCTGAACCTCAAAGTGATTGTTTTCTACATTCGGATACAAAGCATCCAGGTGGCACAGTTCCAGGAAATGAGTGGCAAACAGTGTAAAAGACTGAACGAAAACAATTGAATAGTTGGTTTTCATCAGACATTAAACAATGCCACAATTATAATGAGTTCAATAGTAACAAATAAACAATCTTGAATTTGATGTAGCACATTACATTGAAATATCTCAAAGCAATAAGATTCACAATGAAATTTACATATTGTAGGTAAATCTGTGACATGATAGAATGTTCCACAAAAAACAAGAACAATGATCAGTTCTGTTTTTTAATTGAATGAGGCAGGAATATTGATGAGGATTGGAAAAATAAGATTGTTTAAAAACCTTCAATAAATTGATTTCCCACATACACATCTTAAATTCTATTCATCTATAATACTTGGTAAGTTTCTACCTTAAAACTTAGCAAAAATTCACAAACTGCATGACAGATGCCAATGCCTTCCTCTGCACTGGTTCCTCTACCCAATTCATCAATTATAATGAGAGATTTGTCAGTGACATTCTGGATGATGTATGTTATCTATAGGAAAATAAGAAAGTTATCTCCTATTGACTTTTCGAGGTGTTATACACTACAATTAAAAATGTGAGATAATTGGAGTAAAGATGAATAATCACCAAAACTAAACACAAAAATGTAGTGTTCTTTCATCTTGTTTGACGTCCATCATGGCAGGTTTAAATAATGTAAGACATGGATACATCGGAAAGGATTTCTAAGAATCACAACAACTTGTATTTATATAGCACCCTTCATGCTGGATGGAGTCTCGGAGCGCTAAAGTTTCATTCCAGAAAGTAAAACTCTAAAGGCCTACAGAATTGAATTTATTTTTGTTGCAGGGAAGTAATATAATCCAGATCTTTAAATTACTGAAATCTATGGATCTGGTGGATGTCAAAGGGTCATATAATGTAAATTGTGATTGCAGAAGTAGAGTATAAATTTAAATTAGTTTCTAATTAAACCAGAGATTTGAAGCTCTAACTTTACCCTCACAAAATAGCAGATAATTGGAACAAACCTCATAAAAATAAATTAATCCTATGTTAACTTGATTAAATATTCTACATTAAACAGTGGTGCCTCTGCTGCCAACATGGTTTGGTTACAGTAATATCAGTTAAGGTTGCATCACTATTGTGGATTATCTTGGCAGAAAGATGCAAAATCAGCTATCAGTGATCATTTTAAAGATTTGCAAAATATTTAAATGTAATGGGACAAGCTATAAATATCTGTACATCATAATAATCACCTATCTCAACAATTTTGCAATACATTTCAATGTGCCATTAAACAAGTGTTGATGGCAGTAAAAATATTCAATTAATAGAATGCTTTAATGTTGTTTGTTCTGTACCTCTTTCATTTCTTTCATAAACGTTGATGAGTTGGTCTCGATATCATCATCAACACCTATCCTAGTAAAGATCTGATCAGCTATTCGCATTGAAGCATATTCAGCTGGAACAAAGGATCCTGTCAAAAAATTCTACACATGATATACCAATTGATATGGAATACAAATTATTGGGAACGTATGCTTTTACGTCTGAAAGCAGCTTCAGAATTGAACCAAATATAACTTATAAAGCTAAAGGTGATGCTTAACTAAAATTGTTTTTTATATAGCAACTTTCTGATTTTCAGATGATCTTAACTGAGTCACATATTACTGAGAATATGGGTAAATTTATAGAATAAAAACTAAGAGGGAATTTCACTCACCATTCCTCCCCAGTAATCTGCATACTTTTGTTAAATGTTTGCTAGTTAGCATCCTAATCCGAAACACAATTTGCTCAGTGAAATCTGCTTACGGGCTTGCATTTCAGCAAAGCCGTTGCATGCTCAGCTAATGGGCCCCCACATGTTTCTTCAATGCTTACAATCGTTTAATAGTGGCAGGGAAGCAGGATTTGGAATATTCTGATTTAAAAAAAACTTCAAGCTGAAATATTCAAAATGTTATTTCCACCAGTAAGCAATTATGTAGGCTTGACTATGGAAACTTCCTCCTCGTTGGTCTTTCGGCTTTTCCTTTCACAAACTGCAAATCATCCTGAATTCTGCAGCTCGTATCCTCTCCCGCACTAAGCTCCGTGACCACATCACTCCCACACTCCATGATCAAATTTAAGATCCTCATCGTCACTTTCAAGGCCATTCAAGGCCTTGCCCCCTCCCATCTCACCGACCTGCTGACTCCCTATCAACCTGCCCGCCCACTCCATTCAGCGGGCTTCGGTCTGCTCCATAGCCCCCACCCGACCCACTCTACCATCTACCAGGCTCTCTGCATCCCAGAACTCCATCCCAGTCCCTTCGCCTCAATTCCTTCCTTGCCTCCTTCAAGGCTGGTCTGAAGAACCTCCTCTTTGATTGTGCCTTGTACCACCCTCCCATCTCTCTCCCTTCCCTCCCCACCACCTGGCCCTCCCACTTGCTCGGGTCCCAACCCCTGACAGTTCAGGGCCTTGGGACGTCCTCCCGACATGAAAGGCTCTGTAAATGTAATTTTGTTGTTGTTGTTGTTACGTAAGATATGCAAATCTTTTGAAAGTCACACTGCAAACAAATTGTAAATCTTTCAAGATGTTTTAACTGCGACACGTAAAAAACAAATGGTGAAAAAACAAGCATGATTCATGATGCTATTCCAAATCGGACACTATTGTAAATGTAAGGTAATAATATAGAATTTATCAACAACTGATGAAATTTAATATTTTAATTCACGTAGGGACAATATTTGAACAATATGAACAATATTTTCAAACCTGTATTTACCTATTGCAGGCATTATTCAAAAGCAATAGGAAAACCCTTGGCAAAATTGCAATCTATAAAGACCAAATTCGTACTTACCAATCTGTGCTATAATATGAAACAGTGCAATCTGTTTAAGGTATGTTGATTTGCCACTCATATTGGGCCCAGTAACAATTATGAAATTGTTCCCGTCAGAGATGTATGTATTGTTCGGGATGGGTTTTTCCATAGATATCTTTTCTAGAATAGGGTGACGTCCCTGCTTAATAGCCAAAGTGTCGGTAAATTCTGGACGAACTAAAAATCAAAATGAAAATCGTGACCAATTTTCAAATCTAGTTACCAGAGCAACTTTCCGTATGAAATATATGTTTAGAATTAATTATTGCAAAGTCTTCAGGCCAGTTTGTGCTCTAAGTATGAGCAAATGCAATATCTGATCCCACTCAAGGGTGCATTCAAAATTATTGTAAATTTAATATTTTCAAAATATAGAAACATGGAAACATGTAAAAGATATATCTGATTGTTCAAGAATCATGGTAAAAAATGTGGCTAAAATTATTATATTTTGCTAAATTATAACAGTCAAGTTCATTTGTTTTTCAGTTTCCAACAAATTCATCAATAATTGTATTGTTGTTTTTATTTTTATTAATAGAAATGTAAACTTGCCACAGTCAGAAATTGTGCATGTATGTGCAAAGGAGAGCAACATATCCAGCATAGAAACTGCATCTGACAACTTGTATAAACAATGGATGTTTTCATAGATCTCACTCAGAAGTTTGCAAACTACCCTGGAAAAACAAACAAAATCATACGACCAGATTAAACAGTAAAACAATTATAGACTCTGTGAGGGAGCTGAATAACACACTACATATAGTTCAGATACATTTTCAGTTCCTCCTAATTATATCTCCCATTGAGCATTCACTTGAAACACTTTCTAAAAAACACAGGAATAACCAAAAGTACAGTATAAGGTTAATGGTCATTATTTTACTTTTTAAATGGCTGATGTCACTATAAATATATACAAAAATCAAGATACTGCATATTGTAAACTTTTCTTTATGTTTTCGCAATGCCAACAACTATGTAATAATAATCATCCTTGCATTTGGTAAAGCGCTTTTCACGTCTTCTAGACATCTCAAAGTGCTTCACAGAATACAGTATAATGTAAAGTGAATTGACACTATATTTGTCGGCAAAACTGGGCAGCCAATTCCGCACAGCAATGTCCCAACAAAAAGTTGTGGATTGAATAACCAAATTATTATCATTGTTTTTTGAAGGATTATTATCAGCTGTGTGGAGTAAGGAAATTTGCCCAAGGTTTCACCCAGCTGGGAATCAAACCCAGGTCTCTTGCCTGCAAAGCGAGTGCTCTAACCACTGAGCTACAGGACTTCACAATGTTTTGATTGGTGTTCCGTCACTGCAATAATAATAATGTGTAATTTTTTTTTTAGCAGTGCACCTTTCAAAGTTGTTTATTTTACATTGCATGTTAAGACATGAAACATTTTTTGTGAGAAAACTATAATCAGCAATGCATTTGAAGCCATTAATTAAAAAATAATTCAAAGCTATCCGGAGTTCCTCATTTGTAACCTGATCACCATCTGTGCTTTAGTTGTCTGACACCATGACAACCATACATTGAATAAATTTGGTTCCAAGCATATAATTTTGTTTACAATAAACTTATTTGTTAGTTCTATGTTGGTTCTCTCAAAGAACAATAGAATTACGCTATTTTATAAGTGCCTAACCTCCTTACAGGTAAGTCATGTGGTAAATCTCCCGAAGGGACTCCTGGCACCTTTCATTCATTTTAATTAAGTCTGCAGTAGTAAAGCTGTATGAGTTCTTCACCATGGTAATCTGTAATGGAATTCACAAATTGTAATACTGCGTTCAACGTTCTCAAAAGCGTGAGACTTAGAAGCTCAAGTTACAGACACCATAGAAGGGTACAACTTGAATCAGTTTTGTCAATAAGAGACTTAGCAACTTCTTTGTTTGCTAAAAGCTTCTGAATTGTGCAATTAACCTTGTCAGTTGGTGTTTGTCCAATAAAATGTATTCTATATTTTATGTCTCGGTATGAATGTAGAACTTGCATCCATGGTGCTCAATTTATATATTTCTTTGCTTATATGCATTATCTTGTTGTGCAATCTGTAGTTTTCGCAATCTGTATTTGATCTTGATATGAACTTGGGAATTCAGTCAAAGAAATTTTAAAATACACGTCAAAGAACCAATAGAGTACTCGTATATTATGGTGAATAAAGGAAACAAACTACAGTACTAAACTTCTCAACTGTTAAGCCCTCCAAGATACTATCCCACATGAAGAATGCTATATACATGCAAGCTGTTATTGTACTGAAACCTTTCATTCCCGTAACAACCTTTCTCAACAGAACAATTGAGTGCCTTATTGCTGCATTTAAATCTGCAAGTTGAACACCAAGGGATGCTGCGACTTCAAAAGTTGTAGTGTTGGGAAATAGCACAGCGGATTATCAAACAAAGGAATCTTTTACTTACAATTTCCATTTTATTCATAAATATAAGTTTATTTTAATTGTTTTATGTATCTTTGTTAACCACAGACCATGTCACAATAACAGTGCACTTTGTAACTACTAATACTGTACATACTGTAACATACTTTCATGAACTCTGAAGGTGTCTGGCCATCAGGGAACACAACTCCGTCTAAATTCAACTGAATAAAAAATCCTCGTGTGGCACTGAAACTGGTTTTCAGGGGCAGGTTGTATTTTTCTCCCAGCTGTGTTATCATTCCTGTTCAGTTCGATAAAAAATATATTATTCCAAAGATCTACAAAATATTTCAAAGATCTGCAGAATATTATATTTCAAAGATCAACCAAATATTTCAAACCTCTGCAGAATATATGTAGGAGAAACACTATTCTAGTTGGAAATAAATTCCTTATTGATTTCTTACCAGAAAAATAATTATGAAACGTAGTGTGTTAGTTAAGGTAGTTTTCCAATGAAGAGTAAACTTTCCGAGTAAACAATAAGAGAACATTATACATCTAAGCAAACATTATCTGTAAATACAAAACTAAAAATAGGTGGAAAACAGAACTATAAAATTAGATTGTGAAATCCATAAAAGTAAAAAGTAGATCTGCAATCTTGACTTTAACTTGAACATTAAAAAAAATCTGAAAAGTGGTGAATCATTCACCAAATCAAATTAATATACAGTAAAAGCCCATTTATCCGATCAACTGTAACTTCTGTATAACTGGCACATAAAAAAAAAGGTGCGCAATCGATTAACCAGAATTGTTGCGTTTTCATCCGAATATCCAGCACGCGCTTTAACCGGCATTGGCCAGGTAGCAAGGGTGCCGGATAAACGGGCTTTTACTGTATTTCAATTTGTACCTTTGTTCCTTCAAACTATTATTTAATTCTATATTACCCAACACAATCGTGTGCTTACATTTCTTGAATTGCTAGATAAAGCTGCTATTATTACCTGCTATATCATCTACAATTTCTGTGTAGGTGCGCCGGGCAATGTCAAGAAATTCATTGATATTTGGTCTAACAGCATAGCATTTCTGGGTTCTCATGTTTAAGCAACCTTTCATGTATCTTGTATCATCATTAATAACTGTTTTGATTTTCTGTAGAATGAGGCTAAACCTATAATTTTTGGAGTACACAAATAACAATTACATTAAAAAAATGAAAATATTATCTTTTACATCAATGAAAGTATTGCAATAATACACATTTCCCATTCAAATATAGTTCCATAAACCCTTGCAGTCTTTTATTAATAGCTTAAACTGTAACTTGTACTTTAAAAATTATTGTGCATATATCTGTGACATACACTAAGGAAAACACTTTACAAAAGTATCCTAAATTTTTTTCCATTAACTTGAATACAATAGTTCATATCTTTGTCAAACCTGGACAAGATATTTGTTGAGCATGGCATGCAACGTAAACCAAATTTTCTCAAGTAGCTTAGATTTGCCACAAACATATTGATCTACAATTCAAATGAAGAAAGTACAAAACCTTTTCTAAGGGCAATATTATACATTTTGTTACCTGCTATCTTCAAGTGAACTACAATATGCTTGTAGTAGTGGTGTCTTACAGTTTTTCAAAGTTGACTGTGAAATAAAACAATCGTCAACATCAACATCTTCCATTTATACAGCAAAACTCACATAAGTCGTATCACGCTGTCGCCACTCTGTTATCTAGCGCTGTGGTTGCCACTCGGGCATAGTTTGGCTTCAGTGTTGTGTTTACAACACACTTGAGGCATGGGGCGGGGCTTCCCCAGCCATTTCTAAAGTAGGTTCTAAAAACCAGCAAACTCCGAAATCCGGAAGGTGAGTGGGTTCAACCATCGAGATTTTACTATATTTCATATGACTTAAGCAAAGCCTGAGTTACAAGCAAGCTTGTATAAATTCGATAAAATCCGATTTAATCAATAATCTACACTATGCATGTGTAATGCAATGCAGCTAGTAAGTGCACATGTCAAGAGTACGTTTCCTGCATTTCAATGCTTCTTGGCCTGTTGCCGCCTGCGCACTTATTGGTAAGCATTGGAATCGTGGGAAAATAAGTTTTTCTACGCATGTGCCGACGGGTCAAGACTGTTTCCCGTGTTTCAATGCAGCTATTAAGTGTGGGAGTCATATAGGATAGGGAAGCGATCTTACAAGTTAGCAGATAATTAATATGACAAGTGCAAATAAATCTAAATGGCTCTGATAGGAAACTGAATGCTCGAATACCTGTAAAACATAGGCAAATACCCGATGTGAGCTTTACTATACCCCTTCATGTGGGGTAGTGTTTCAGCGCGTTTAAAAAATAAGAAAACATGGGAATAACTTTTAAATAAATATAAAAATTAAAATATTCTTGCACTGGTAGAAAAATCAGACCAATTTACTTATGTGGTGGACAGCCAGCAAGATATGTTACACTGATCAATAAGTTATTCGTAATATAGTGCGTAATCTGTACTTTATCGTAATACAGTGCTTTATCCCTTCCTCGCTCCCTTTGCCTCGCCCTCTCTCTTCCTACTTTCAGGTCTCCGCTATGCCCTTTGACCGTGCTTTCGGTCATCTTTTTTCTCCTCCCCATCTTGGCCCTGGGATCCATTATTGGGAAGCGCTTTGAGATGTCGTCCAGCATGGAGGGCACTATATAAATCTAAGTTGTTGTTAATAGCATACTTGATTACCAGATTTTATAGTATAACATTATTTTCAGGTACACAATTTGATGTTCTAATTACAGCTACCCATTTATATTTATGTTTATCTTGTAAACAACTCAGGAAGCTAACTGTCCCCACTCTATGGATCTCCATCCAGCAGTACCTCTACCTTGCCCCCTCCGTTATCTCCTTCAAGATCCGTCTCAAGACCTTCTTTTTCATCTGTGTCTTTGGTCACCCTCCTTCCCCCACCTTGCCATCCACCCCTTTCCGATTCCTACCCCTAGCTCGGGTCTAAAACACTGAATGTCTAGTGCCTTGGGGCATCCCTGAATGTCTAGCGCCTTGGAAGGCTGTGTTGTGTTGTATCTTGTTGCAACTATACTATATAGAAAGGAAGGTTCATTAACTTGTGCAGTGCTGCAGAGAATACCTGAAGTGGTTCTACAAGTTCCAGCGTATGTTTCAGGTAAATTAAATTTGTAATCTTAGATTCAGCTGCCTGTACCTGTTGGATAAACAATACAAAAAAATATATATTTACAATCCACCATGACGTTTTTTTTAGAACTAACCATGAATGAGCAAAATAAGTTATAAATACTAAATTAAAATAGGTATGAGGCAAAGTAGAAATGACAAATATTATTAATTTAACAATTTCATTTTTGTAACTATTCTACATTTATATTAAAGCTATCCCTTCAAAAGGTCAACTTTTCTAATAGCTTTATCACTCTTTAAATCGCGTACTTCTCCAAACAAAAGAACTATCAAGATAACCAGCTAGAAAAAATTAAAATCGCTTTTTAAAACTCCTAAATTACAAAAACAACATCTGAAATAAGTATCACCCCAGATAATCCTCAGATCTTATTAAAGCAAGTTTACTGTCTTTGATTAACATTTTCAAAAATGTAAATGTTTTTGTAGTGGATCACTCCATAGCAAATGGAGGATGAAAGATTTGCTTCCCCTCAGATTACAAATCACAGGGATGAACGTTCAATAATTTAAATTTCTGCACAAAATATTTATGAAGACTAAATCCAGAAAAAATATTCTCAAGTGGTTTGGATCAAAAATTATTTGAAACATACGGTGTCTTGCTTCGGAATCTGCACTAAAACAGACAGGAGCTGCTCTGTATCCAAAAATCGTGAAATTACTGGAAAAACAATAACATGAAGTTTGTGGTGACAATAGAACAACAACAAAAATTATATTTGTATAACGTTTCTCATGTCGGGAGGATGTCCCAAGGCGCTGATGGTAAAACATTGTAATGTTTGGCATTACTGGCGTACACTGACAATACTGTATAATATACTTGTGTACCCCGAGCCTTGCCATTTGTTATTAACAGAGTATCTTTCATAATTCATAACCTAAAGTAATGGAGAAAGGATATGTAGCAAGTAATCAAATACATGAAAAGAATGATTGTTTCTTATCCTTTAAATAGATTGCCCACTGCAGAAACATGGAATTATCTGAGTGACCCAACTTTTCCACAGTTAAAGTCAATAAACGTTGCCTTCCTACTGAAACAGCCTCCAGTGTGGATCTAATGTTTTATCAATGTAACTAGTAAACAATACCATTTTAGCCTGTATCTATACAAGAAGTGCTTAATTCACAAGTAACTACCGTCAAGTGTAGTAAATATATACTTGTCAGCAAAAAGTTTTCAAATCAACAGGAATTAAGTATATAACAAATTTGTGTTGTCCTACTGTAGCTCAGTGGTTATAGCATTCGCCAGCGAGAGACCCGGATTGATTCCCGGCAGGGCGAAACCTTGAGCAAGTTTCCTTGCTCCACACGGAAGGAGCAATAATCCCTCAAAATAATAAATTGGTGATTTCAAACCATGGTTATTTGTGGAACACAACTGTGCGCAATTGCCTGTCACATTTTGCCCACAAAGTATACAGTCAATTAACTTTACAGTCCGTACTGTGAAACACTTTGAGACGTCTAGAAGATGTGAAAAGGATTACTATTAAGAATAAATAAATCTTAAAAAGCACTGCACACCAGTGGTTTTATTACCTATACAAAACTTCATAATTGCTTTTAATATTTTTATTTGAATAAACATTTCATTTATAAGCCCTTCATTTGAACAATATTTTGAAATGTAAATGGTTTATAGTGAGATTAGCTGTCAATTAATATAGTAAATAACTTATTCTGCATTGTCTTTATATTTTTATAGATATCTATATACAGTATATCGATATATACCTGCATTGTCTTTATATTTCTATAAGTAAACTGTAGTTGACTTCAATACATATGTAAGATATCACAAATAAATTTAAATCTGCAAAGTATATTTCATGCAGTTTGTCAATGAGCTTTGCAGGAAACAAGGTACACATTACAATGCAAACTAAATTAATTCTGTCAATTTGCACAGATCAATTGCCTCATCTGCATGCAAATTTGTATGTCAATTAACATTCTGGATGGCCTAAATTTCAATTAAAAGCATAATTAAAACACATGGAGAATAAAATGGAGCACAACCAGACTGGCTGTAACTGTGCACAATTATCATTGCAAAACTGTCCAAAGTACATTAAAAAACACTTCTTCATATATTGATAACCTTGTCTGCACATGTGCAATCAAACATGTGTTCCGAGCATTGACCCACTTAAAAGTAAGTTATATTTCCTCCTTCTAAGCACATCACAAACAGAACAATGTTTTATCATACTCTATTTGCCTGTAATTAATTTGGCCAGACATTATGAAACCTGCTTATTATATACTGTTCACAAAATTATCTGCTTATTTAATTACATTGTAAATCATGAATGGATGACATGATGATGCAGTGCATAGACCTCCTCATGTGTATACATTATATACTGGCTCATTTCACTATTTTTGGGCATGCTCCCAGGGTAGATACACCAAGCAGAAGCTAAATACAAATGAAGCATGATCCACCTATGCCCCTCTCACACCTCCTAGCAGCCAGTTCAACACTGCCATTGGTAGAAGCCTGGGAACAGTTTGCTGACCACTTTATTTCAGGGCATGTTTTGGGCAAAGGGCAATTTGAAGAGGGGAAAAAAATAAAACTGGAATTCTTAAAATCAGAGGGGGAAACTTTTCTAAAACTTATAGGGCATCTCTTAATATAATTGTAAAGTTTACAAAACAAAGTGTTTATTTTGAATGCTCTATTCCTAATAAGCGCTGTGAGACGCCGTCCGGCGTGGAGGACGCTGTATAAATCGAAGTTGTTGTTGTTGTTAATACACTGAATGGATAAGACCCTTGATGACAGCGTGTGCTTATGGAATATATATTAGATGGTCTACTGTGCCTGATTCAATCAAGTTCTTTCCAGACATGTTTAAAACTCTGGCAAGAGGTACTTTTACACAGAAAGACTGGGTGGCAAAGCTGACCTGATTGAAGGCTAAAGAAAAATTCCTCATCCTGAAGCAATTCTTGGACACAGTCCAACCTTGTATTAATTGTCTCCACATCAACAAGGGGCTCCAAGATATTTGAACGAAGTCTACGACTCCCTCCAGCAGTCTTTGTGTAATTAAGAACTCCATATAACGTGTGATTATTTCTGTAAAACACATCTTAACTTTTAAGATCATAACTTAATGTTGTCCATGATTTAACAGCAAACATTGGTGAAGTTGACAGCAATTTAATGATTTATTAAGTTTACGTTCAGTGAAGAGTAAAACAGCTCAAAACAATTTCTAAGAACTCATTGCTTTGCAAATATTTTGCTTTCACCCTCAAAATATGGTCACTTTACTTTAAATTATATTCTGTGAGCGCTTTGGGACATCTCAAAGATGTGATAAAGCACTATGTCAAAATGCAAGGATTATTATTTATTTATAAATTATAATCTTGCTATTTATTTCTCAATATATTACCTTTAGTGAAATTCATGCATAAATTGTTCTCAAAACCAGTCAGAATCTGAGCCTAAATATTCAGTCATCGCTTCTTGCTTGCGAACTACCATTTATGACTACTGAAGAGCCCACACCTGCTTTTTAAAAATCTTCCTCATGCTGTTCCACCCTATCTGTAAGCAGGTTACACAATATTATCTTTCATACTGATGAAAATAGGAGCCTGAGGGCAAATTCCATCAAATTGACTAAGGAAACAACAGCAGATGGTGAGAGCAAACATTTTTTAATTGCCATCATAAAGATGATGGTTAAGAATGCTAACATGTGTATTAGCAATAAATTTCCATGTAGAGAATTCAAAATATCAGAAGCAAATCAGCAGAAATTCTGTGTAGTTCTTATTTATATTCCCAAATTACCAGTGAATCCTCTTTAAAATATATTGTGCGAAGCGCTTTGATTTGTCTCAATGATGTTTTAAGGTGCTACATCAAATGCCAGGATTATTATATTGGGTGGAAAACGCATTCTAGCTGAAATGTAGCCAAACTTGATTTATTTTTCATCTACCTTCCACCTGGGGAAAAACCCCTGGAAGATTCTTCTTTCAAAATTTACAGTGCATCATTTTGTTAACTACAGTAAAAGCTTTGTTATCCGGCACCCTCAGGACCTGACCATTGCCGGTTAATTAAATATGCCGGATATTCGAGCGGCAAGTTGCCAAAATCCTACACAAAATATTAACTTATTTTAAAACATACCATATTAATAATAGATTAAATAATAACAGAATATTCTATGGATACTTACCAATAAAGCATTCCAGCACACTCGGTAAAATGATCAGTAAAATAAAAATTCCAGCGTTTGGTAAGTTTAATAAGTGCGCATGTGCACGCATGCGCAAAGTGAGCATACCGCGAGTGTCCCGGATGGCTACGGTATGAGATCCGGTTGATGGAATGGTGAATTGTATTGGGAGATACCGGTTGGTTGAGCGTTCCAGTTGGTTGGGTGCTGGACAACCAAGCTTTTACTGTAATAAGATTACAGTACCTGGGATCCCTGTTGTTTATAATTAGTTCAAGATGTTGAGTTGAAGCTGAATCTATCATTGCCGTCTGTTCACTCCCCTTGAAAATGATTTTAAGAGATTTTGGAGCATAAACTGTATTTTGTATAAATTCAACATATTTCAGTAAAGCTGCTGCTGCTGCTAAACAGTAGTATCTGAAAAAGTAAGATTAAAAAAAATTATCCACAGAAACATGTGCAAGTTTAGAAACTCAGAAGATTGTGGAAATAAACCACTAAAAAGATAAATAATATTTGAGAAGATACAATATTAGAATAACATTTCAAATAGCCTCAAGAGGCAACCAAATGATTGATTAGTTTAACTGATAAATTCTTCACATTGAGTGGTAATCTAAATCAGCAATCACTTCTAGATCCCGTACCTCTCCACTGCTGCCAATGGACACCTTTCTTTTGTACACATTCTCTATTTTTTATTGCAAAATACACAATTTTGCAGCCTCCTGACGTGAAAGGAATACACAAATGTAATTTTGTTGTTGTTGTATCTCCATTAATATGAATCTATCATTCCTTGCTTAACTGTTCCAGATCTTCTTGAATACTTTTACTGTCTTTGAACTATTCACTAGTAAATTATCAGCAAATGTTCTAACATTGCAGTACAAGAATACCACAAATGGCGCTGCTATCATAGAAATGAGTGGAAACTGGAAACCATCAACCTTGATGTCACTTGTGCCCCCGAAGGAAAGAAGAACAATGTAAATTAGAGTCTGGGGGATTCACAAGGGAACCTCCGCTGCTTGGCAGTTCATCAAAGCAATATTCTGAGATTGGGGAATTAGCTTGTTGTCAGCATGAATACAAACCCACATTGTATATTCTGCACTGCAAGGAAATCTTATTTCTTGTTTTACAGTACTCCTTTCATGCTCTTACATATTCAACATTAGTTTATACAGATAATGTAGAAAAATTAAAAAGTGTCTGTAAACGTCTACCGTAACACAGTTAACATTGAGCTTCAAGACTGCTTATTTTAATCCTACACTGAATTCCATACTTTGTCTGAACCTCCATTAACACTGTGCTGAACTCTGGAGTGCAAAGCTGCTCAATGTAGTCCAATCCTTTTGTTTCATTGAAGTATCTCCTTTGAACTGTACTGAAAGTAATACTCTGTAGGAAAAGAACCATCAGTTTCCTTGTTGCAGTACCATACAATGGCTTTATTACACAAATATAATATTTAGCAGAAAATTATTCAATTTTGACACTAGCATAACAAATCATGATAAGAGTTCTAATTTTAAACAAATGAATTTAAATTTTAATTTCTCGAACTACACTACATTGCTTTTTTGAGAATGTTCTATATCAAGAATGTCAATCTCCAAATACAGTAATAATATTCAATAATAAATTCTCAGATCTTCATGAACAATCTAGAAAGCAAATTTGACAATGTAATAAAACAGGAATGATATTACTGAGTAATTCTCACTTAATTATGCTCATTTGAACCCACAGGGATATGGGACTAGAGCACTCTTATTTACAAGGAACAAGGAGTTGTCCATTCATTTCGAGTTTTGGAAGCAGCAAACAAACAGCAATACACCATAAGCCCATCATTGCTTTCTTCAGGACCAATGAAGGAATTTGATATAAATTGGGATAAAAGTAAACGACACTTGAAGAAAAACATATTATGATGTCCATAGTTGTGAAATTACCTTTCTGAACTAAGGATCGCAAACAGAAGAGTGAAATATAACACTGTGACATTAACAAACATCAAAATACCATTGATACTTTTACATCATTCTTACTTTGAAGCTTTCAGTAACAAGGCAAAACAGTTTGGTTCCACTGCCTTTATCACAAGCTGTATTTGGCATTATTATTTCCAAAGGTGTTAAAATCTGGAGCTTGGTAATAACCTGTAAAGCAAACCAAAGTCTAAAAATTGTCTTTGTGCAGGAAAACATATTCAAAACATAAAGCTTGTTTCAAATTATAGCTCCTTAAAAGACATTTCAAGCTGAAACATCTGCTGCATTTATGTCACCTCCCATGCTCTCAGTTCAGTTCCTTTGACCAAACAGACATTTTAGTATGCATTCACATTGTAGAGATGGAAAAATTATGGAGTATCTCCTTCAAATGAAAGATAGTTACTAGCATTGTTGATGTACTCCAAAATGTTGTCCTACAAATTGATGGGTATCACAGGTCTGATTCATTCCTAAGACTGCCATCTCCAATTTTGGTCAAGTATTATTGAAACCTGCCCTCCACAGCTCCTGACCCCAACCCCCAGCCCAGGTCTAAATCCCTAACTGTCTTCCCAAAGTGGACAGTTTGGGATGTCCTCCCAAAGTGAAAGATGGTACATAAAAGTAATTTGTTGTTGCTTGTTGTTAAGACCAAGGTTTGTGACATTTTTTACCAGCTTTAAAGATTTACGCTGATCTTAAATGGGGGATTCCATAATACAACTATTTTCTTCTACACCTCATGGTTTTAAGCAATGTACTTTTACAAAAATAAATGTGTTCTTTGTACAATGTTTGTTTCATTTAAAGTTTTTGCCTGAAATGCTTTTTAAAATCGCTTAACAGAATGAGATATAAATTATTTTGAGATGGATTTCTCATTTAGATACATAAAATAACCAAATAAAGAAACGTTGTTTTCAAAATAAATGTACAGTATTACCTTAGCATAAGTGGTATTGTCTGCAAATTGAGACAATATTAGCTCAGGACTCTTTAAGTCCATACTCGCCATTCCTATTTCACCCCTGGCAAGGCCACGTCCTTCCACTATAGCTACAATTACTGATGCAATGGCATGAGCTGAGACTGCAGAAGATGAAGTAACTACAATACAAAGAACATTAGAATTGTCTTATATACAAGTATTTTATTAATAATATATGCAATCTGCATTTTGAAACTTTCTAATACAAAATTCAAAACAATATTTCTTTGATTTTCCATATGGAACACAGACTTGATCCCATTGAAAAACCAAACTGATCGTTTTGAATTGTCCACATTTCATTCTAAGTGTTGCTTTGATTCAGTCAGACTTTTGTTTTGCTGTTTGCTAAAACAATCCTGTTTTGCACTAAATATTTTATTCATCAAATGAGGGCAATTTGTACCTCATTCATTCTTCTGCTGCATGAAACAATACAGATCAGAAGGCAAAATACTGCAGGTGCTGGAAATCTGAAACAAAAACAAGAGGTCGCTGGGAACACTCAGCAGATCAGACAGCATCTATGGAGAAAGGAAAGTGAGTCAACGTTTCGTGTCCATGACTCTTCAGTAGAACTGCAGATCAGAAGCATTTTTTACAAAAGCAGCATAACAATAAAACATGTAAGCATTTTATAACATAAAATATAATTCAGTTACATCTTATTAAGGCAAAATTTAAGTCCTTACATTAGGTAACAGTGTACAATTAGTACACACCGGGAAGATTGTGAGTCTGTAGTGAGCTAGCTAACTTCCGCAGAGGTGGCCATTTTAACATGAAAAGCACATAAGGCTTAATAGGGAAAAGTCCGCAAACAATCCCACTCCTAATTATCTTCATTGTCACTTGCTGTAAAATGGATGTATGTTCTTTAGTTTAGGATTTTTTGGACTTGGGAGAGACAAACACCCCATAGTCAAATAGTCTATTAACATTTACTGGAAGATAATAATAATAATAATAATCCTTGCATTTGATGTAGCGCTTTTCACTTCTTCGAGACATCTCAAACCGTTTCACAGAATATACTGTAAAGTGAATTGACTGCCTATTTATGGGCGAAAGGCGGCAGCCATTTTGGACACAGCAGTGTCCCACAAACATTTGTGGATTGAAATGACCAATTTATTATTGTTTACTATTTAACTGAAAGATTACCATTAGCAAGGTATCAAAGAGTAACCAGCACCTGTGGACCTGTGCACCCGGGAGACAGGATAAAGGAATTAAAGGTGTGAACAGAGAAGGGGACGGAAGAAAAAGGGAGTGAATATTTTGATAAAATAAATGAAATGGCTGGTAATCCCACTGCAGGATTGTCAGGCTCTGACATTATTTTTGGTACAAAATGGCCCGCATTGCAGTGATGGTCACTTCTAGCTGTGAAGGTCACCGCTCTACAGTGTATACCTACACTAGGTATACACTGTAGTTCTTGGGTTCTTAATAAATAATTCTCAATCTCAAATCATCATGAGACTCAACAATATTATGTTCAATAGATTTATTAGGACTTGGGACTTCATACATGAAAACTAAAAGACAGTTAGATTGCATTAGCTAATAGTACAGAACAGAAAACACAATACTGTACATGCCTGTCCTGGAAGCTAGCAGATTTCTCTTGATTCTCTTCAGCTCAAGTATGGACTCCCCAACCTTTTATACATTACTTGGTTATCATAGTATGGATGGCTCTTAAGTACGTACTCGTCATGCACATATTGACCATTTACCAAAATGTATCAAGATGTCTTTTAAATCCAAATTAGGTCTGCACAAGCAGCAAAAGGGAAGACATTTTCATAACATTGGTCAATGTTAAATCAATCAACCGTCACTCATTGCACATTTTGTACTTTGTTAACTATTGTAGTTCAGTGCAACATCTCAACAAGGTTACTGGCTTTTTTTTAAAAATGAAAACAATATATCTGAACTCTTTTTATAATAAACTGTGAAATAAACTCATGTCAATATACCTGAACGAGCAGTTTGTGGAGTGCGAAGTCTGCAGGCTGGTCTTACATTGCGACTGCTTGTGGAGGATAAAGGTGTTTTCCCTATTCGAGCATCAAAGCCTCTACTGCTTTGTGCTGAAGGAGCAGTGAACATGCTTATATTCCCTGCATTTGAGCTCTTATCACCAAAATATGATTCTGTCAAAAGAAAAAAGGTTAATAATTCTAAAAAATTCTAATATGAAGTAGATTTTCTATACACTTCCTAAATACATATTTGAAGTGGGATTTGTTTAAGATTAGAATCCGCTTTTGTAACTATTTCAGTATGTGAAACTGTAAATATGAAAAAGCACACTCTCCAAATAATGCCTGTTCAGGTGGGATTTTTAACATCCACCTGAACAGGCAGACAGGGGCCTTGGTTTAGTATCCCATCTGAACACCTACAAACACCTTATTGTGAGTTACATAATTTCAACACTATTGTGTGAACAAATAATCACTGCATTCTCTTCAAGACTCATCTGAGCCCCAGGGACTGTAATTTAAATCACGGCTCTTTTTAAAAAAAAAACATGTAAAAACGATTTAGGAACTCCTGTAGCTCAATGGTTAACCCCCCACTCCCTGCAAGCGTGAGACATGTTTGAATCCAGGCAGATAAGGGTGAAATCGTGGGCAAGTTTCCTTTCTCCACACTCCTAATAATAATCCCTCAAAAAAACACAATAATGAAATTGGCCATTTTAATCCACGACTGTTTGTGGGACACTGCTATGTGTAATTGGCTGCCGCGTTTCACCCACAAATATACAGTCAATTCACTTTGCAGTATATTCTGTGAAGTGCTTTGAGACGCCAATAAGATGTGAAAAGCTCTATACCAAATGTAAGGATTATTAAACCAAAACTCAAAAGAGCAATTGCCCACAATTTTGAGCAGGTAATGGGTTTTTGTTTTTTAAATATTTTGTAATGATTTTATTCAGTAGCCAGATCAAGGATGATTATTATTATTAATAATGAATCAATATTATTACCATCATTATGATGATATTTCTACCATGAAACTTCACAAGCAGTTAATCGATGAGGTGCATGTATCCAATTGACCACTTTGTACTATTTCAGTGTTGAAAGGAACAGCAGTAACATCAAAGTGCTGTACTGTATAATGGTGGTAAACAAGTGTGATAGACATATCACTATCCCTATCATAAGGTGTCAGTTGCAGATCCTCCACTGGAGAGGTTTTGCTATAAGCTATTAATGATTACTTCATTCGGTATACATTACCAACTTTCATGTGAGGGGGGTAACCCAAAACACGTCACAGGACATACTCCAAACTGTAGTGACTGTGTGTTTTGCGTGCGAACGTGGCAGCTAATTTGCGGACAACAATGATCCACAAATTGCCATGAACTGAAAGACCGATGTTATTTGAAGGATTGTTGGCCAGGACACTGGCGGAAACTCCTGTCTCTTTGCGAACAGTACCTGCTCAGGTGGGATTTTTAACATCCACCTGGACAGGTTGACAGCGTCGTTAGGTTTAACATCCCACCCATGGGACAGCAGCACCTCGGACAATGCAACATCCCAGCACTCCTCTGCTGGCTGCACTCTGGTGTCAATTTAGATAGACTACTGAACAGTACAGTTTATTCTGTTCCGATGTGGGATTTGAACCCACAGCCAAATTAGTGGGGGCGGGGGAGGGGGAAGGGGAGCAGAATGTTATCCAAATTGCATTCCCACGCTACGATCATCCAATCTATATTCTTGACACAGAAGGCGGGGAGATGGTGTGACTCGCTGCCGGGGAAAGCTGTGAATGAAGCAAACTACAGGCCTCTTCCCCCACCCCCACTCCCTCCCTCCCCGACCCCGGTGACCATCTCTCACCTCGCGTTAACCCGTTGCCTTTTGCGGTTGGGGTGAAGCCGCTGGAGAAGGTGTCCACCTGCGCTTTGGCCCCCGAAGCCGAGCCGCCCCCCGAGGACGTGCGCTCACACGACGAACTCGAGCTGCTGCGGGCCTGGTAGGGGCGGCCGCCCGAGGTCCCGGGGGTTTGCAGCAGCCCGAAGGCGTAGCGGGGCGGCCGGACGCACTCCGACGTGGGGGGGGTGCTTTCCGCAGCAGCATCCTCGCTGATGTCGGGTTTTTTGAACATGAGGCCTGGATGCTTGGTTGACTCCTCGGGTTCACGGGAAACACAAGGGAAGACACGACGCCACTGGCCCAAGCGGTTAAACAACACGCCGTCAAAATGGCGCCGGGCTTGGCCGGGACCAAACCGCGCATGCGCAGCTCACACCCTGCCTTAACAGAGAAGCAGGTACCATTGTGGTCCTCCCTCTTCTCCATTCACCCACCACACGTCACTAGCTCTGGACATGGGTTCACTTTCCCCCATCACCCCCCACCACCAGCTTTAATGTCAATATATTTCGCTTTACAGTATATCCTGTGAGATATACTTTGAGACGTCTCAATGATAAGGCACTAGATTAAATGCAAGTTTTATTATTATTATTATTATTACCAGATGGGCCAAAATGGCAAACCCAAGTTAAAGGAGGGGAACCTGGGCAAAGCATCCTGACAAATAACCGCCAAAGCATAATCTTGCGCTGGAACATTTCTAGGGAAAATGTGGCATTTTGAACTGGAATAGTACAGTACATGTTTGTGTAAAACTGGAAACGCCCAAATGATAAACACTGTCTAACGGAAACTTTTGAGGAAACACCCATTAAGGATCAATGCAACCATGAATAAAAAATCAGTTGAATTTCCCTGTCTTAACTCATGTTGATATGAAGTTGCAGCTTGCATACTGTTGGAAGAAATTGTTTTAATTCAGCATTGCCCACCTCAGTCCGTATCTCACAACCAACGCAGCCGAAACCTTTGTCAATTCCCGGCTGGACTATTCCAATGCCTTCCTCACTGTTCTCACCATCTCCACCATACACAAAATTCAATTAATCCCAAACTCCATTGCCTGGACACTCACCAACACAAAACTCTGTATCCCGTCCTTACTAGACTCCACTGGCTCCCAATTACCGAATGGTTTGAGTTCCTCTCACTCATTCTCAAATTCCTTAATGATCCGACCTATCCAACTCTCTTTTGCCCTACTCCACCACCCACTGCCTCTGGTCGGCTGACCCCAGCCTCCTTGTTTGTCCCTCATCTCCTCTTCTGTACCATCTTCAACCACTACTCCCTGAAACTGTGGAACTCTCTCCTTCAATCCCTCCACCTCGCCCCCTCCCTGCCCATCTTCAAATCCTGCCAAAAGACCACCCTTTTTTTGATTGATTTTGATCATGCTTATGGTCACTTCTCTCTCCCCACTGGTTCGGTGTCAAACTTCACAATGGTCAATCCCGTTTGAAGGGTGCTATATAAATGCAAGTTGTTGTTTTTGACTTGTATTTTAACCTGCAACATTAGTGCTTTACTCATTCGGCATTGGGGGAGGGCGGGTGTGTGCAAGTCATAAGAATAAAATAACACATTTGATTTTAAGTGAAGCATGAAATAAAAGATTTCACTAAAAGCTATGGATCGACTATCAAGAGGAAGGAATTTGAGAAATAAATCGGAAAGTGTCCTGACCTGTCAAATGACACACTTCGGAATTGCTGAAGTGAATTACTGTGTACATGTTTAGAAGTGAATCAGTGGTGAATGATGTATGAAAATAATGTGGCTCTGCCCTTTTGGATACATAAATACTTATCCAAGATCCCTCTTTTACTTCAATGCAGGGCAACTATTGCTTATTTACATGATTTTCATCTCACTTTAAATATTGTAGAACAGGTACTCAATTAACCAAAGGCATTAGATCCAATGTGGAATTCCAGACATTAAGTAACAACAGCATTGCATATGAATTAATAAATCTTTGTGCAGTTGTTTCCAAGTTGTGATTCTTTTCCCAGCTTCATAACTTTACTGGGAAAGAAAGCGGGGAGGAAGAAAGGAATAACAACAAGAATGTTTGGGTTTAAATGGACCTCACTTAATACTCAATAGAATACAGGAATAGCCAGATTATGCAACAATTTTATTTGGACGTCCAGGTGTAACATGTTTGTTACTAATCATGCTCCTATCAATGACAGATCTTTTCAAAATAAATATTTTGAATTAAAAATACTTATAATGTGATAAGAGGGATTAGATGTTTAAACTTAGACCAAAATGCTTATAGTGAGGGTACAACTCTAAAATCATAGGAATCTGCACCTCACCTCTGCTAACTACTGAAATATTAACTGGATCAGGGAATTTTCAACTGAATAATTACCACGTTCTATGCAATCCCATACATTCTTCAAGTAACAGCTTTATTCAGAAATGTAACTTTGAAAAATATACATTTTGGAAAATCTTGAATATAAAAGAAAACTGAAGTTTTATTGTGGAATTCAAAATAATTTGTTTAAACCAAAACTTCTAAACCAAGGTTGCAGTCTACAATTGGCCTAAAATCTCTGATTCAACAACAACTTTGATTTATATAGCGCCCTCCACGGTGTCTCTTGAGACGGTGTCTCAAGAGCGCTTTGAAAGTCCAAAATTCGTCCAAAATCAGTGCGAGTGTGAATCAATTACACTAGGATCTCAATAAACTGATGTTATTCCTACCGTTACCTAACTTGCTGCTTGTATGTGGCTTACATTTTTGAATTTTTGTTTCAAAATATTTTTTGCCATATTTTCTTTCATTACCCAACCCTCAAATCTGGATTTTAACCTGTACAGCTGTGTTAGTTTGTTCAGTCTTTCAGTGATTTCATACTTGATTTACTTCTTCTTTAGCAAACTACCACTTTTCTCAGTCTGCTTACAGTTGTGAACTACAGTACTTTAACTCCCTTCAGGCTATCTCGTCCACCTGGTTCACAAAATCTCCCTAGCCACTGAAAAATTGAAAGTTCATATCTGTTGTCCTGTTGATAACTGTATTTATCAGACTCTTTAATTAATTATTTAATTAATTAATTGGTTATTGCATTCTAGATTGAACCCCATGGAATTATGAATTAATTAATATTTGACATAATTTATACTTAATTTTAAACATGCAGTGCTGAAAATATATAGTTCTGCTTACTTTTATTACAAAATAATTTAAGATATAGTGGAAACTGGAGTGGTACCAGAAGATTAATTCATACTAAATGAACACATTCAATTATTTCTACTTGCTGAATTCATTAAGGTTAAAACCTGCACATACCCCATATACTCAAGGGACCATTGCAAGTTTCAGATACACATATAAATTCAGATTGCTGGTGTAGCAAACAATAATGTCTTAAAATTAGTTTTTAAACATTGTACCTACAGTGGAAACCAAAATGTCATTAAAATAGTGTTTGATACCCAAACTACAATTATAAAATGAAAGCATGATTTACTAGGAAATTCCCTGCTGCTTTTAATTCCACAATCCTGAAATCAGTTTATGACTTTCTGATTTAGGAGCCCAATGATATTCAACAGCTATTTTCACATAACATGAAGCACAACCAGTTGTATGTAAATAGCTGAACATGACATAAACATGACAACAGTGAAACCTTGACTATTGCATGTGAAACAGTCTACTCAGATTTCACTTTTAAATCGATTAAAAATACTGAAAATGTATCACACAGAATAATACTGGAAGAGCAAGAATAAACATTGATGTAATATTGCAAGCACCTCACAATATGTCATACAAATGCACTGTTTGTCATAACTAAAACATGCAAAATGTATTTGTCTAATAAACAGAAAAAAATACAATAAACAGATATCAAATTATATTCACAAATGGTTGCAAATCCCAGATCAGATAGTGGAATAACCTTTGCTAAAGTTGAGTGTTGTCCAGTTAATAGAATTTAAATGA
The DNA here is from genome assembly GCA_035084275.1 of Hydrolagus colliei. Lineage (NCBI taxonomy): Eukaryota > Metazoa > Chordata > Chondrichthyes > Chimaeriformes > Chimaeridae > Hydrolagus > Hydrolagus colliei. The sequence goes on along the minus strand of CM068749.1, from coordinate 15,119,002 downwards.
CACTATGATTCAAACTCAAAACTCAAATTTTATGTCAGTAATCCAGGCTGCAAACCAATTCTTCGCAGGACATCGTCTGGCATGCAAAACACAGGGTTCACTGCCTTAATCTGCCCATCTCCCAACAACGACAAGCCTGCAACTCCAAACAAGGTATGGAAAGGATCAACCTGGTCACAAAAGAAACAATATTTAAGAATCAAGAAATCTTTGAAAATGTGAACTACTAGTTTTATAAATCTACTTGTTATGAGTACATCACTATTACCAGGCTGAAACAAATGTAACCAAATCACCATTCAGATATGAATAAATATTGTATTATAATTCTAACTTATAATGTATAGTGTAATATCTAATGTGCTAAATTTTGATATTTATCTGTATAAAGTCATGCAATTTATCTACATATAAAATATGAAAGACAATAAATAATAGCAAGTCAAATTGACTCAGCAGTATTTTCTAATGAAATGGGATGTTACTTGGTGGACTGTCCTAATAGTCTGCATTGTGACATAATGTACTGTATTAACATGCATTTCAACTTAATTATTAGATCTTTCAACAAATCCTGAAAGTTTAAACACTGTAGCAGTTTACATTCCACTATTGCTTACTTTTACTGCAGCTGTATGAGTAATGTGATAGAACAACTGTTTATGGCTCACTACCGGAGAAGATAATGAAAATGTTTTGAAACAGCCATTTAGCCATAAACACTTCAAACTCCCTCTAACCTACAGGAAAGAAAAATCATTTTACTTATTGGGCCTTCTGTTTCTGCTTTTTATTCTCTATGTCCAGTAACTTTTTCTAATATTTTACCTCTGTAAATGTTGAATCACCTCTTTATTTTCTATGCGTTTTTCATTTGACATCTTCACAATGTGCTAGCCCCAAACACAGTGAAACTTTAATGTTACAAATAAGATTCAAATACTTAAGTAACTGTACAAGACTAAAAGTAGCATTTAATTTAATATGGTGCTTGAATGTATGGAACTTACTACATCTCCAGGTCGGTCTGCAAAACCACCTGTCTCGTCATCCTGGCAAGCCAAGATAAAACATCTCAGTTTATCTTTGTCAATCCAATGCAGCCGTCCTAATATTTTCAGAGATGCTAGCACCCACCATGAATAACAAACATCAGGCAACTATGGGGAGAGAGTAAATCATTTTACATTAGAGACTGAGCAACAAAGGAATACCATTATATCCCTTACTAAAATTGAAGTATTAGTGACAGGGCAAATCCTTGTCATTCAACTCCACAAATTGCTTCGTTCCACAACTCCTCCAATACAAAGTTATCAAGGTCACTGTTGATATGTCATATAAAATTAAGAAAACATAGTATAAAGTTCTCCTCTAAATCTGGCTGTAAGCGAAAAAAATCTTCCACAACATATTAACCACTGCAGAGTCTAGCGAATTCTATACAATTGCTATTAGATTAATTGTCTTTTCAAGAATTTGCAAACTAAGAAAATTTAGTTTGAATAATCTGTTTGATTAAAATGATTGCTAGGCACCTTCTCTGGTCGTCCATTAAGGCCTCCAGATGGCAACTGCCGTTCACACAGCCACCAGCCAAGTAGGTCAGCATTAATATGATGCAACTCGTCAGTTATAGCTAGAAATCCTGTGCAACAATAGATCTGGAGGAAGAGGGGAAAGTTTATTATACCTGATTACAAAATTGATTGAACGGTGATGTCTATTATGTGATACAAATAAATGATCTACAGTCTAATCTTCTGATTTGTCCTATAATATCAGGTGGAGTTCTGTACCTGGTACCTAGCAGGACAGTCAAACAGCCAACACTCGTGAGCAAGCAGGGATGCCCAACTTGTGGTCCATCTGCTTCCTTTAATTTCCCTTTTAAAGAACTCAGGTAAGAACTCAACTGAATCTGCTTCATGGTCTTCTAAAAACTGCATTCTACATTCTCTCAACCCATTGTGTGAAGAGGATGAGATGAAAACTAATTATTTTAATTATAACTCTTTAGTTTATATTAGAACTAAACAATTTTTAAAAATCTTAATTCAGTCTTGTATAACAGATTTTTACAAAATAACTGTTTTAAATCATATGAAACAACATGTTTTCAAAAAACTATACAAATTGAAATGTGTTTGAATTTCATAGCAATTTCCAAATTTAAAAACAATGATGTTCATTGTAAATAAACCCCAAGTATATCTTACCTGTCCTGCATGAGATTCAGAGCCGGGCCTACACCCAAATCCACCGTCAAAGTTCATACAGGACAAAACAAATTGAACTGCTGAATCTAGGTTAATGGCATCAAGTTTTCCCTGAAAGATAGCACACACTGGCTTTACAAAACACATTATTAATTTTTATAGAGCATTCATTTGGTTATTTGTATAATTATAGATTTAGCCTATGAATCAAACATCAAAGCATCACAACAGATCAAATTCTTACCAGAAGAGCAAGTGTTGCTACAGCACAAAAAGAGAATCTAGTGTCAATTTCACCTGAAACAATAAAATAATTTTTCAGAAACACAAGTTATATTTCAATTGTTCGGTACTGCATTCTTATTTAAGTACTAAAGGGTTCCATTCTTTTTAAAGCAAGTGAACTACTGTACAAACTAAATAAATAATTTAAAGAATATTGGTGACAAATGCTTCAAAGTTCCACTAAATGTCTTCAATAATATTTTTCTCAGAATGGTCAATGTAACAAAATGTGATCATAAATCAGGTGCATTACAAGTTCCAATAATCTCAATTGCCTCTAGGAAACAAGTTTATACAGTTTAAGATGACAAGATTCTATTATTGATGAACTGGAAAATTCACATCTACATAAACCACCTGTTAATAGGACAATCAATGTAAGGCACCATCTTTTTTCACAATACAGTTTGTCTAGATTCCACTAATGACCAGCTTTAAAAAAATCATAAAATACTTTTGAACAATGTTACTTTACTTTAACATCCCACCACAAATGGCAAAAAAAACCTACCCCATTTATCACCAGCAAATGAGCCATCTTCTTGTTGTAGGCCCTTAATATATTCAACGATTTTGTTGACATCAATGACATGCAGACTATCATAAAGAGAAAGGATCTAGAAGAAATGAAACCTGATATTGAGAGCTCAAATTGTTTGCCCAAATTATATATGCTTAGATAGAGTACTATCCAAAATTCAGTAAAGGTACTCACCCATGTTTTTAAAACATTGACCATTGACCAAGTGAAAGTACAACTTAAATGCAAAATAAATCATCTTTGTACAGTAATTATTAAATTCCAAAAATACAAATTGAATTACTGGAATGATTACCTTTCAATGTTTTCTTGTAGAAGATTAACAGTTTTACAAATTATGTTTTAGAACAAAAACTGCACTAACACTCTAACTAGCTAAATAGACAAATCTAATAGTTAGGAGTTCTGATTACAAAATATTCAATTTTGAATATATAAAAAGAAATATCCTTTAAATGCCTGATCCTAATATATTTTGAAACAAAAGAAGAGTTTTAAAAAAAGCTTAGGTGGGCTGATGCCTCAAGAATCAGGCAAAAAATTAAAACTATAAATGCTATTCTTTCAAAATAGGTAAAAATCAAATATTCTGATAAACAAGCATTTTTTTTCTGATCAGATATTTACCTGTACAGCACTAAGGGTATACAGAAGATGAGGATCATGGCATAAACTAGCACTGATTCCACCACAGTCATGCTGGCATGACTTAACAAACTGGAGAATTTCCTCTTTGTTCATTCTGTGCAGTTGTCCCATCAGATCCATAACTGTCAAGCCCCAGTAAATTCCGCTCATTCGCAGATACTCAGACATACAATATTCCTATTAAAATGAGAATGAAAAATTATTTATATTCACCATTCAACAAATTTCCTTTATACTGTTCCTTTCACATCCGAAGGATGTCCCAAGGTGTTGGACAGGGCTAGGTGAATAGGGATGGGTGGGTTGGAAGGATGGCTGAAGTCACGGTCTTGTGATGGGCCTTGAAGAAGGCAAGAGAGGGGCTGTGAGGTGGAAGAATTGCAGAATGGGGGTAGAAAAGCTGAAGGCCTGACTGCAAGTGGTGGGGTGGAATGTGGGACCTAGAGTAGGCCTGTGCATGTCAAGTGGAGGGAGTGGACAGGTTGATACAGCTAGGGAGGAGCAAGTCAAAACGATGAGGTTTATAAACTCAATCCTGTGAAGGATGGGGAGCCAGTGGGGCCAGGTGAGGGTGGGGTGATTGTTTGGGAGAGCACATGAGCTGCAGAATTTTCAATAATCTGCACCTTGTGGAGGGAAGAATTGGAAAGTAGGTGAACCTGAATATGATGAATCATGAATGAGGGGTTGGTAGCCTGAGGGAACAGACAGTGGCAGAAGACAGCAATGTTGCAGAGGTGTAAAAAAAAACAAATGGGATAATGGCACGGATGTGGGGTTTAAAGGATAGATGAGGATTGAACAGTTCTCTGAAGTGAGGAGGTGCTGAAGGGAGCGAAGTAGGAAGGCCTCTATCATGTCAACTTTCAACTGGTTAACTCTCATCCAGGACTTAGTGTCTGACAAACAACCAGCCAGGGCAGTAGTAGTGCTGAAGCCAAGGGCGGAGGCAGAGAAACATTGTCCGATTTGTAACTTCTCACATGACCAATTGTTTCTCAGAAACAATAAACATCTTTGGTAAACATCTATAAATCTTTTATTTCCCTATTCAGTGCCCACTATATTTGTCAAGTACTGTACCATGAAGCATTCTTTTCCAAGAAAATGCACATTGTTCATATAAGAACAGTACAGGTATTCCTCCCCAACCACTTTTTTTTAGTAAAACTAAACACCATAAAAAACATACAGTTATAACATACATGGGGATAGGGGGAGTAAGTTTGGACACATTAGCTGCCAGGATCTACAGCAATCTGCGAGACACGGAGGATGGGGTGACACAGAGGGCTGGGGGGGCTGTCTGACTGACTGATACAGACAGACACAGAGAGAGAGGGGGAGAGGGGAGGTGGGGGGAAGAGAAGGGGAAATAGAGAGGTGAGAGAGAAGGGGGTGGTAGGGGAGGGGGGGATGAGGGGTTAGAGAAGGTGAGAGAGAGAGAGGGGGGGTGGGGAGAAGAGAAGGTGAAATGGAGAAAGTGAGAGAGAAGGGGCGGAGGGGGAAAAGAAGGTGAAATAGAGAGAAGGTGAGAGAGAGAAGGGGGTGGGTGGGGGGGGGGGGGGGGGGAAGAGAAGGTGAAATAGAGAGGTGAGAGAGAGGCTTTTCTAAAGTCTGAGATGCAATCACAGAGAGAGAGATCTGCAGATCCTGGCAGCCAATGCTCCCAAACTTACTAGCTAGGCTGCGGAGACACGACAATAAATTCATGTTACTGTATTTACCTTAATCCTAAGAGAGAAGTGTTGTCGCTAGTTGATTGCAACATAGCAACTGGTTCCTAGTGCTATACGCTAGCTGCTCGCACACACACAGTACCTGGAGATCCACGAGTGCAGTTAGACCACGTGGGGTAGTAAAGATGCTGATAGGCGGGAAACGCGGAGCGGATGAATATACACTAGTACAGTAGCCCCCACTTTAGTGGGACAACTCAGGAGACAATTAAATGTCCCGTTTAAGCGAGGCTCCCGTTTAGGTGATGCCAAACAGCAGACACATTATTCACCCAACACAAAGCTCAGTGCGTGGACACATGCATTCTACACACACCAGAATCATAACACAACACGAACAAACATGGGTAAAGTACACGCGGAAATCACGAAAGAATCAACAATGTTATTTTTTCGGTATTAAAAAAAACAAACCTTCGACTGTTATTCCTTCTTTAAAGCAATACAGCAATGTCACTCCCTGTGGCTGTTTCTTCCCGCTCTTTCTCATGACATGAGGTTAACTTTCTGTTGTAGTGTGTGTATGCATGCTGACGTACAGTGTGTGTACCGCTAGATAGCCTTGCTAGCAGAACGTACGTACGAGCTTTGCACTTCATGGATAGCCACTTTGCACACTGCAAAGTGTGCATCGTACTTTGCATGGCTGGCTGGCTGCGCTGTTACATACTCCCTGCACCTGCACATATGGCCGGTAAGGTGTTACATGGAAGAAATATGTTATGGCAAGCGAGAATATCGGTGACTGAAAATCTGTGTTGACAAAAAATGTCCCGTCAAAGCAATGTGCAGTCTCGCTTATCTGATGCAAATAACATGCATAAAAACAGTCACACGCTATTTCGTCCAAATTAAGCGATGATCCCGCTTAAGCGGTTCCCGATTATGCGGTGGAGCCTGTACGCAGATGAATGTGGTCCCTTGTTTGGAACAGTGAAACTTGAAAATTTAAACCCGCGGATTTAAATCGCGGATGCGCAAAACGCGGTTTGCGAGGGTTGTTGCATTTAGCAAACCGTGGATGCATATACAAAATAAATATACCTACATAATCATCCTTCTTTGTTCCATATGAGGCGATGTAATCTGCATGCTTGTCCAGCAAAAGAACAGTGAGTGCGTCAGCTGCAATTATGACATCTTTGGCTGGAGTTCCCTGGAAAGAAATGCATCACCAAGTACATGGGCAACAGGAAAGGAAGAGAGAGAGAGTCAGGGGAGAACATGAGGCAAAGAGCTTAATACAGTAACACTCGTATAAATCTGATCTGTATAAATCATACAATCGTATAAATCATATCATCGCCTAAATGGTACATCTGCCAAAAACCCCGTTCAAGAGTTTGTATTCTAATCTAGACTATACAAATGCAGAAAAAAAAACTACAATATATTGGTAATTTCAATCCATGACACGCTGTCGCGTTTCGCCCACAAAATGGATAGTCAATTCACTTTAGGGTATATTCTGTGAAGCTCTTTGGAGCGTCTTGAAGACGTGAAAAGCGCTAAGTCAAATGCAAGGATTCTTCTTCTTCTCACTATTATTTAAATTGCTGTTGTATGGTCTAAATAACCGATATGACTTGTGTGAGGCACACGCGATTTTTAGCCTTGCTGGGTCTGTCTCTCCACATTGACAAGCACACTCTGTGCATTCAACGCAGTTAAACACACACACACAGAGACCATTTTCAGCCTTCAATTCTCTGAAGACAAGACAGATAAAGAGATAAAGACAGATAAAGGTGCGCGTGGGGTCGCCAAACTAAAAATAAACACACCTCAGTCAGTCAGTCACTCACGCCTTGTCACGTAGGGCAAACAAATAACCCAGGAGAGGGTTTCGATTTTGTTTCTAACGCCCGCTCACCCGGGAGAGACGTTGCTCCGTTCATCTCCCTCTCTGCCTCACTCACTCTCTCTCTCTCTCTCCCCCTCTCCACACAATGCGGGGCCCTGAACACCGACAACAGAACGGGGGAGATCCTCCCCGCGACAGACATGGCAGGAGCGGTGACAACGCATTTTAACGTGTCTCGGTTGCCTTTACCATGGTTTGAAGCCGCCGCTCTCCGTCCGCCCCGCGCTTCAAACCGCCAACAGCTCAACGCCCAACCGTCAGCACAGAAATGGAAGGGAAGTGCCCGCCCGACCGATTTATGAGTAGGTGTCTCTCCCCCTGCCTGACTGCGTGTGATACGTTCGCTCAACGCGGGGGGGGGGGGGGGGGGGGAAGCGCATGCGCAGCTCAGGGGCGTCACCCAGAGAGCAGCTGCAGAAAAGGGGGCGGGGCATGTTGCGCATTCCACACGCCCCGCCCCCTTTGCATACTATTTCCAAACATGATTATCAGAATAATTTGCCCACAGATATACAGCTGTAAGTATGTAAGTATATAAGTGTAATATACACTTCATGGTATATTATTTTCAGTGTATTCTTATGAAGCGCTTTGAGACGCCTAGAAGACGTGAAAAAGCCCTATGTTTAAATGCAAGGAATATTATTTATATTATTATCATAATAAGAATAATCCTTGTATTTGATACTTCTCCCTCATCACGTCGTCCAGACGTCCCAAAGCACTTCACGGAAAAACAATAAAATTTACCAGACTCCCACTTCTTAATTTTTCAATGAAGTCACCTGTTACTCGAATCTTTAATGATAATACTGAAATAATAACTCAATATTACTAATATTACTCAATATTACTCAGATCTTTGGCTCAGACTCATAATTTACTGGTATGAGAAAATACAACGTAGATGCAGAAAGATGCCAACTGTGATGAATGAATCCGACTATCAACAAACTACAGTATTAAGAAAGGTTGCACAGCTTTTCTCTTTAGAGTTTAGACAATCAGGAAGATAATATCTACAAATGCCTTCATGTTCGGGCACCTTCCTACCTTTCCGATCACTCTCCCCATGCCACTACCTGCTGCTTCCACTCAGCCGGCTCTGGCCTCCTGATTATCACTCATCCTCTACGCTACACTGTTGGCGGTCGCGCTTTCAGCCACTACGCCCCGAAGCTTTGGAACTCTCTCTCTCAATCCCTATGACTTGCCCCCTCCTTACCCTCTTTAAAGATCATGACTGAAGACTTTCATCTCTGACATTGCTTACAGTCACCTGCTTACTCCCCTCACCAGCTCAGCATCAGGATCTGCCACAGTTAAATTCTCCAAGGCATTGCTCTGCATGAAGCTGAATTCATAAATGCAAGTTGTTGTTGAATGATCTGTGGCTTGGAAGCAAAATCATTACAAGAGAAAAGAATCATTACAAGAGGACGTCTGTACAACACAAAATACCAAATTACATTTTAAAATATCTTTCACCTCAGGAGGACGTCCAACATTCTAAACAATCAGGGATTAGGACTTGAGTGGGGTGGGGGAGGGTGAGAGGGGGGGGGTTGGGATTAGGGAGGGCAGAAAGAGTAGGAGCTCTGGAACTCTATTCCGCAATCCTTCTGCCTCAACTTCTCTCGCCCCCTTCGTGTTTGTGAGCAGGATGGGTCCAGGGAAGGTTTTTCTATGGTAGGAGTGATGACAGCTGTTTTTAGAGTACTAGTTGACAGGGAGGTTGATGAGATCTGAGCATAAAGGGGCGAGGAGGTGGAGCTGGGAGGTAAGGAGAGGGGTAGGGATGGGTCGAGGGAGCAGGTGGTGGGCTTCATGCAGGTTAAAGCGGTGGTGAGAGAGGAGAGGAACAGAGGTTCAATGGTGAGGAAGAAGGGATGGGTAGGAGCCAGACCGTGAGAGAGAGAAGGTAGAGGGAATAGTGCTTGGGAGGGCGGAGGAGGCAGCTGAACAGATCCCCTCCATTTTGGTTTTGAGGAAATCCAGCATCCTATGATTGAAAGTAAAATAACTCAGAATCCTTGATTATTGAATTTATTGAAGAGAACATCAGTTCTTTGAAATATTTTATTTTAAAAAATCAGAAGGTAATATTTGTCATTGTCTTGTAGCATTTGAAAAAATATGAAGTTTTTAACTGTAATTTCAACAACCATTTAATATATCCAACAAGCATTAGGACCAACAGCAATTAAATGCATCATTAAATCATTAAATACAAATAGATCAACCATTTCATTGCTCACTTCACATGGATTTAAAATGGGAAATAATAGTGTATTTGCATTGATAAGCATTTTAAGATGTAACTCCACAGATATATTCATCTTTACTTCTTGAATCTGGCAAGATGTTCACGTGCAATTATCAATCTCTGTATCTGAGCAGTTCCTTCATAGATCTGGAAAACAAAATATTTTAAATACCGTACATAACAATTACAATGTTAAGTTTTGGGTCTATACTAACAATTAAACATTTAAACAATTTAATAATTGTATTCGATATAGCACCTTTCATGCCAGGAGAATATCTCATAGTGTTACACAGGATTTATTGTAAATTGTAGTGATTGAATTTTGTAGATGAAAGCAGTAAAATGCATTTTACAGAATGGTGAACAAAGAACCACCCTCTTCCAAGATCTAACATTGTAGAAATAAATAGATTATTTAGTAAAATATAAATTCACATTGTTTTGAAAAAAGCATCATGAAATTAAAATCTTACCATTTTATTATTTAATGTGTACAGTATATAACCTGTATAATACTTGCCTGGTAGATCTTAGCATCTCTCATAAGCTTTTCCACAGGATATTCACTGTTAAACCCGTTGCCTCCAAAAATTTGAACAGCGTCACTTGCAACCTGATTTGCAATGTCACCCGCAAAAGCCTTTGCAATGGAAGCAAAATAGGTATTTCTGTGTCCTAAATCAATTTCCCAGGCTGATCTCTGGTAAGCAAGTCGGGCTAGTTCAACCTTCATAGCCATCTCTGCGAGCAGGAAAGAGATTGCCTGATGCTGAGTACAAAAACATATAAAACAAGAATTGAAACCTGGATGTTTGTTTTCAACATCTGCCTTGTGAATTTTATTTCCAACTGAAATTATCCAAACGTAAATGCAGCATACTGATCATGAATGCATAAGTTCATTCTACTGCACTATGAATAAATCTAATCCCACCTTTGAGCATTCAACTTGAAAGTGACCATGACAGACTACTGTAGAGACCTTACTACAAGCTAAAGCCCATTTATCCGTGACCCAATCAACCGTAACTTCCGTATAACTGGCACCTCAAAAAAAAGGTCTCCATTCGATTAACTGGATCTTATCCGGCACAATCGCTGTCACGCATTTAATGAATCCATTGTTGCACTAGAGTACAGTATGATTAGTTCTGAATGCTGCCGGTAGTGTCACTTCCGGTCTTTCTTCTTAAAGGGGCACTCTCCTTTTTCTCTCTCTCTTCCTTCCTTCCTTCCTTCCTTCCTTCCTTCCTTCCTTCCTTCCTTCCTTCCTTCCTTCCTTCCTTCCTTCCTTCCTTCCTTCCTTCCTTCCTTCCTTCCTTCCTTCCTTCCTTCCTTCCTTCCTTCCTTCCTTCCTTCCTTCCTTCCTTCCTTTCCCTCTCTCTGTGATGGATACTAAGTATTGTCTGTGTAGCCTGACGGTATCATGGGTTTATACACTGTTTTGGTAGGGGTGGGGTGTGGTGGGAGAAGGAGGGAGAGAGAGAGAGTGGGGGGGAGAGAGGAAAAGGTGGGGGAGAAAGAGAGGGAAAGAGGGGGGGGGGAAAGAGAGAGGAGTGGTAGAGAGAGGTGGGGGAGAGGAGGGGAGAGAGGGGGTGAGTTGATTAATTTAGATGGAAAATGAGAGGAGTGGAGGGGGGTTGGGTTTGGAGCCATTGAAATGCAAGACTGACTGAATGTGTGTGTGAGAGAGAGAGGGAAGGAGGGAGAGAAAGAAAGAAAGGAAAAAACGAGAGTACCTCCTTAAAAGAAAGAAAAATCTTCTGTCCGCCATTGTAGAAGTTTGCTTTGTGATTGTGTGCTGTGTTTTAGACTGTAATCATATTTATTTATTTATTGGTAAGTATCCATACAATATTCTGTCATTATTTAGTCTATTATTAATATGGTATGTTTAAAAAATGTTAATTAAATTTGTTTTTTTAAAGGTTTTTTTTGTGTTGGGTTTTCGGCAGCGATCATCCAAATATCCGGTATGCGGTTTAACCAGTATTGACCAGGTCTCAAGGGTGCCGGAAAACGGGCTTTTACTGAAAACATGGTAGTGGGATCCAGCAAATCCCAATCAACATGATATCAGGGTGCAACAGACAGTGGGTGCCTCGGTATTCTTTACATTGGTTTAGAATGTTCGTGGTACCTGTGCTGAAAATGGCAAGTTTTCAGATCAGTCAATTTGTATATAGCAATGTCCCCTAAAACAGCTCTGAAGTAAATGACCAATCTGGTGATTGTTGGACAGGTTACGACAAGGACACAATATAAATGCAAGTTGTTTGTTGTTGAGCACGCTTCCAACTGAGCCAAGTTAACACCCATTTTAAATGACCTACATTGGTAGTTTTGATGTACTTTCTACAACACTTCTCGAATGTTGTGCAATTTGTTTTGGAGTCTCATATAATTCTCAGCCTACCTCTACAAGCAATTTTCCAAAGGTTTTTCTTTCCAAGGCATACTTGGTAGCTTCATCCACTGCTCTTTGAGCTAAACCAACAGCTCCAGCTGCTACCTGCAATTATAATCATCTCATCACAATGAAACAGAAATCAGTATTGGTTCAATTACCCGATGAATAATACAAAACAATTATATTTTTTATAGTATCTTTCATGTTGAGTAATAATGCACAGACATTTTTCATAATGGCATCATACAACCCATTCTTTTTTTTAAAAAAAGTAATCGTAATATAAAACGAAATATAATAATTAGCTGACCAATTTGTGAAAATTTAAATGCTTAAATTATGTTCATTCCCAAAGGCTTACAGTGCATATTTTCGCATGTTACACTCTTTGTGCCTCCAAACAATGTTTCGTTACAGCTCTTCCATTTGGTTTTACGTCAGTTGATGTGTTTTCCATATTGTAGTGAGAGGAAGGTGAGAGAGGCCCTCACAGAGAAGTAAAAGAGCCCAGCCATTAGGACTGACCTTTAAAAATGCCTTTGTCCACAGTGAGTGTTAAGACTACTTGACTGTGGCCTACTGCCCACAGTCTTGTCCTGTTCTTCCTTGATTGGTAAACATGGACATCTTCAGCAAGGTCGCTCATTTGTCAGTGAGAACCATATTTCAACATTTTTTCTTCTCTAATTTGGGTCAAAGTGGCTAATTACCATCTTCAATTGCTGACAACTATGAAATGACCGAATTCAGGAGAAGCAAACCCAGAACCTCCATTATTCAGTTTCTCGTTGCATATATTTGCAAAAGAGCCCTAGCCTATTTTAATGCTGATTCGTAGATCCACAGGTACCAAATATCAAGGGCAATTCTCTATGTATGAAGCTGGACAACAAAGATTGTCAGAATATTCACTAAAAAATATTTGAGGGGTGAGAGAAACCAAATCATCATTCCAGCTGAGGTTCACTTGAGGACAACATAAGCTGATTTTTCACTTTTCTACCCAGTAAAACAAGGGAAAGTGAGAGTTCTATTCACAACATGCACCAATAGAACCTGGGGCCTTCCGAATCTTTGTAACTGTTCAGTTTCATATTGGCCAGTGGCCTTATCTAATGAGCTAACAGGCCAAACAAGCTTGCTTGCAAACTAACAATTGGAAAATTATATTTTCCGAGGACCAAAAGTAATTACATTGTATGTTGAAACTTATCCATTCGTGTCAATGTTTTGTGTAATGTTTAAAAATACCATGTTTACATGATTCTTGCTTAAATTATTCCTCCTTTCAAACCAGTAAAAAAGAAAAAATTGCACATAATTTTGCAGTAAAACCTTGATTATCCGGTACCCAACCGACCGGCATACTCAACCAACCGGTATCTCCCAATACAATTCACCATTCCAGCAACCGGATCTGATACCGTAGCCATCCAGGACACTCGGCGTATGTTCACTTTGTGCATGCGTGCAATTATTTAACTTACCGAACGCTGGAATGCTTTTTTACCAATCATTTTACCAAATGTGCTGGAATGCTTTATTGGTAAGTATCCACACAATATTCTGTTATTATTTAGTCTATTATTAATATGGTATGTTTTAAAATAGGCTAATTTTTTGTTGTTGGATTTTCAGCAACTTGCCACTCGAATATCCGGCATATTTGATTAACCAGCACCGGTCAGGTTCCGAGGGTACCTGATAACAAAGGTTTTATTGTATATTATAAACAAACAAACAAACCGTTGGAATAAAGAGATGAACTGGTTTTCAAACATTTTCCATTTCCATCTCATTTTATGCAGATGGTTTTTAAAGCAGCTGTTTGTCTCTGCAGTTTCACAGACGCCAAATTTTTGCAAAGTTTTCATAATTCTCAGTGTCATGTTTCAGATTTGCTCACTGAAAAAATAACTGGCAACTGAAAGGGAAAATTCCCATCACTTTAAAAATATTTTTGGGAGGGTGCACTTGGCAATTGTGAGCCTTTCCTGTTGATAGTGTAAAACGATTAAAACTTTTATAAAGCACTGTTCATACCCAAGAAGTCCAAATAATGTAAAATAAAATTCTTCTAAAAAACTAAGAATGTTGAAGAAAATTGCAACAGCTTTGTGTTTTCTTCAAAATCCAAGGAAATATATTTGGACTACTGAGGGGCCAAAAATATTTGAAGAATTTTAAGATGGTGTGTTAAAAATGGATGGAGTTTTGCAGTTTTGCTTTATTACTGCAGTATTAAAATACTAGGTGACATTTGTCCTTTACAATTGGGCATTTATTCTGATTGCATACAAGAAGAAATTTAATTTTCACATAATTCTTTGCCAACCCAAAGCATTAGTTTCCTGGAATAATAATAATAAATAGTAATCCTTGCATTTGATACAGAGCCTTATCACGTCTTCGAGACATCTCAAAGCACGTCACATCATAAACTGTGAAGTGTATTTTATTGGCAAAACGTGGCAGCCAAATCTGCATAACAACATCCCACAAATAGTCATGGAAGCAATGACCATATGATTATTATAATTAAAAAATAACAAGTAAAATAAAAAGTAAATTTTACTCACAGGAGGTCTGGTTTTATCAAATGCTCCCATAGCAATTTTGAAGCCATTTCCCTCTCCAATTAGGACATTCTCCTTAGGGACTCTCACATCTTCAAATACAATACCTCTGGTATCTGAGCAACGTTGACCCATATTGATTTCCTAACAAGACATCAGTTGCATCAGTATTATGCACACAGGATGAAAAGATTGCATACGAAATTTCTACCAATATTCCAGAACATATACATTAATCAGGTAGAAAAGTTGGAAAGACTTTCCAATCTAACCACTATATAAATATACATTAAATACATACACAAATAATACTAAAACCAAGATGTTGCATTTGTTGATTTTGTAATGAAACATATCATTGGTATGCTCTCACGTCCAGTATTTAGTACATATTACATTCAATGTAGTGCCTGTGAATGGCTATCTTGAATACTTATGATCATTTTAGATAATCAATCATAAGGTTCTAAAGTTGGTGAAGTATTCCATAGTAAATTGTCCACAGTGTAAAGTATAAATGACAGGGAATTCAAAATTGAGGTTCTTCAGGATGAACTATGCATGCCCTTATATGCTGTAGATATTGATCTATCAAATATCTTCAGTTAGAGTATATGTAAGGCCAATGTCCTTAGAACAAGCAAAGAACACATACTTCATCTGTGTAGCAGTAGCAGAGAGTTGTACCAAAATCTCTTTGTCTCATTCTGTCTATGTAGCTAAGCAACTATGCCTGAACAATGAAGAAATTTCACCAACAGCACTCCAAATAATCAGTACAAACTCCATGAATGCAAATCCGATGTATTCAGGCCAAAGGCTGATCGCAAAGATGTAAATGATATTCAAAATATTTTGATGAAAGCTTAGATCGCTTCAGTTGTTTAAGTATATCTGGTTCTACCATTTCAGAGTTTACAGAATTTGGCAAGTTTTAATTTTGCAATCCATTTTCAGTAATACTGTTTTGAACCCTCTGGCATGCTATCTGGCATGAAGGACGCTATATAAATGCAAGATGTTGGCCTGTTTCGAAAAACTGGATTCCAAATTAAAGACGATATTTAAGAATTTGACAAATTCTAGATGCTCTGAGTAAATGTAGGCCAGGTGGAATTACTACCCATGTTTTTCTTTTATTAGATGTTAAGCACAATAGGTGTCGTTACCTATACAGCAGATAATTGGCTCTCTACTTTAAATTATGTTGAGGAAATAACAGAATGCACTGACAACAGGAATGCATTATGTGTTGTGAATATGAATTTCTGGCAGGTATTTTATGAGAGCTTTGTCACAAGATTTCTTCACATACCTTTCTTCCAATTTGTACTCCAGGGGCATCAGCATCCACAATGAAACCAGTGAAGGCTTTGTTTGCAGGGGCTTTGGGGTCGGGGTCAGTGCGGGCCAGTAGGAAATACCTTTGGGTTAAAAATAAAAATGCAAATAAATTTAATCAAAACAAGCATAATTATCCAGTTCCAAAGTGGTGTATTTTATCTGCTTAATTAATTTAGCAGGCACTCATTATAGTCTATCTCTTGCTCTCCCATCTTTTGTTGATGCTGCTCTCGAATCACTGCACTGAGCTGATTTCTCTCACTGATTGACAAGAGTAGAATCAAGATAACATTAGAATTGACCCCAAGTGAAAAACATCTGAGCAAGTGAGTTGCTGAAATGTCTTCAATATGCTTGGAAATGTATATCCTGTAATCTTCTTGAAACCCAATCTTTTGTAAGAGTCCTTTCTCCAGTACTAGTCCTCGGTTCCTTTTGATTTAGAAAATCTGCAGCAAATTTCATGGGCTGAAAGATGTTAAATTTAATCATACCCAAATCTTATAAAGCATATAGTGGGAATTAGTTTGAGAAAGGCCACAGTGAATGACTTCAGTCAGAAAAATGGAAGAGGGGAGACATTAATGAACTCCAGTAGGACTGAGACACAAACCAAATGATTCCTATGGTTGCTCTGCTTTGTGCTGTTAAAATACGACAAACAACGGCAAATAACTTAATTCCCCCCAATCACAAAATTTTATCCTGTGCCCTAAAATAGTGTACAGTATTCCTAAGCCATCATAATCCAAACTGATTTAATTTGCTGTCTTAAATAATAATCATCCTTGCATTTAATATAGCGCTTTTCATGTCTTTTAGACGTCTCAAAGCAATTCACAGAATATAGATACTGTACTGTAAAGTGAATTGACTGTATATTTTGTGGGCATAAAGCGGTAGCCAGTTGCGCACAGCAGTGTCCCACAAACAGCCGTGGATTGAAATGACCAATTAATTTTTTTGGAGGGATTATTAATGTTTGTTCTGTGAAAACATTCATAGAAATCAACAAAAAAGTTGTTAAATTAAAATATAATGTCACAGCACCCTTAATTTTAGTTTCATTCTCTCCTGCATTAATTGTGGTTGCAATCTGTTTTTAATGTTTACTTTTCCTCACTTTATATTCCCACACATTTTTTCTCCTTTTCGCTTTATCCCCCATTACCTAATTTTTTTTATCACATTGAAATTTTTTGACACTTTACTTTTGAGATCCTTTGCGATACCCTTCCCCACCACCCAAAAATCTCCTCTTACCTACCAAAGCCATGTGATGATGTTTTTGTTGTGTGAGAAATTGTATTTTAACAATAAGACCACAAGAGGGCATCAATAGTTTTCATAAGCCTCTTTCATTGTACAGAACTGCATCATGAATCTCTATTGGCTAGCCTTATCACTACTTTGGTGAAACTTCAAATTAAATTCAAATAACGTAATGATGAAAAGCCTTTGGTATTGCTTTTTGAAACTGATTATCCTTATCTCAGAATTTTAAACTTATTATGTGTATAGCTTGGAAAACAATCATATTTCAACACCAAATAGAGGTTTCTGATTGAAAACCTAAATTCCTTCTGGCAAAACAAATCACTGATGATGCACATTATAATGACAAATAAATACAGTAATGGCAATATAGTTTTCATTTAGAATTGGCTCCTGGTGGCCAGAGGTATTCTTGAAAACAGTAAAAGGCATTTCAAAAACGTATCAATAAACCAAAGTGATTTAGATTTGTTTAAATCTTGTTTTTAGTTGAGACCCTGTGTAGGCTTTTGTAATGAATTAACAGCGGTGAGAGAAGCATTCATAGAAGAGCACTAAAAGATATCTGTGACTCATTTGACTCAGAAAAATCAAATGTCCAGTATATGTTTCATGAAATACAGTAATGGATTTCTGGATGTAATTTCAAGGGTATAATCATAACAGGAGATTGAAATGATATTATGAACCATGTGAGCAAAGGTTAGTTTATGCCTGGCATCTGAACCCTAAGATTTGATGATTACACTGGTTATTATTAGTTAGACTATCTCTGGGTTTAAATTTTGTGCATGGATTTTGTATCAGCACCTCCTGTCAATCTAGTTGTCAGTTGTCAATGTGCTCCCCATGATGTGTGACGATATTCAGAGGAAGACTGACAATTCAAACATCATTACATTCAGATACATTCAGCAATATTGTAGCCAGGAAATTCTCTAGATCAGCAGGATATAATTCCTGAAACAATCCTCTCAAGTCCAGTAATGCTGAGGCTAACTGCAGTATTTCCATTGTAACCCTAGGAGATTATCTCAGCACGGGCCAGAGTTCAAACCACGAATGTGGCTAGTCTGCAGGGTTCTGTGCCACATTATCTGAAATTCATATATATTATTTAAAAAGCAAAATGTCATTCAGCAGCCTCAGGGCAAGATTTACACAGTAGAGGTGAAATTCTGTCCTGATTTTGCTAAAGGAAATACAGTCATGTCTCTTCTTCCCTCAAAAACAGTATGACTGAATACGAATACACAAATATTCTCCCAATTACTTTCTGTGCTGCTGTTTTCTTCAGCAAAATATTCAGTAAATAAACAAACTGTTTCCATTGTACTGTATTTGTTTCTCTCTCTCTCTCCCATATTAACAAATAAAGCAAATATCATGGCTGAAACTCCCAACCCAGCGAGATGGTTTCAGACTTGTAATTACACAACACACAGGTCTACATGTCCACTGACCCATCCATTGGCGGGCAAGCATTCAGCCACTCTGCCCCCAATCTCTGGAACTCCATCCCGAAGTCCAAACGCCTCGCCCCATTACTGGCCTCCTTCAAGTCTCGCCTCAAGACTCTTCTCTTCGATGGACCTATCAGCAACTCCTTATCCCCCCCTTCCCCTGTCCTCAGCTTGGGTCTGAAGCAGTAACTGTCCAGCGCCTTGGGACGTCATCCTGACGTGAAAGGCACTACACAAATGTAATTTTGTTGTTGTTGAACAATATCAGACACCAATTTCTATCTGATCTTTGTTCAATAGTGAGCCTTCCATGCAAATAAAAGCTAAATAACAATATTATTATTATTTACGACAGCAAATTACTCTTCTTCCCCAAACCTTAGAAACTTAATGTACTTACTGATACTGAAAGAAACAAATAATCTATTTGCCAAATGTTAACCCTGAAACAAAATATCAATCCTTCCTGTGCAGTGCTGGGGGCATATTGCAGTGTTGAGGTGCGCCCTTCAGATAAGACGTCAAACAATCTTTCACTCACTGTACAGGTCAGATTTTAAAGTCATACACTTCATGGTTGTTTGTGGGCCATTGTCGCAATTGACTGCCGTGTTTCGCCCACAAATATACAGAATAATTCTCCTACTCTCTTTCCCCCTACCCCGAACCCTCCCCGCCCTGCTCATGTCCCAACCTGATTGTTCAGCGCCTTGGGACGTCCTCCCGACGTGAAAGGCGCTATATAAATGTAATTTTGTAGTTGTTGCAGCCCGCAAATTGGCTACCGCATTTGGCTACAAAACACAGTCATTACACTGATAAAAAGGTCACTATTTCAGAAATGAAAAACGCAATAGGGCAGAAAAACATACCAATTGGCCTTGCCTCCATTTGTAATCCACATTTTTTGGCCATTTATAATGTATTCATCACCTTTCTTTTCTGCTTTGGTCTTGAGCCCACTCACATCAGAACCAGCACCAGGTTCTGTCACACAATATGCCTAAACAGAAGAGGTTTAACTCATCAGTTACTTATTCATCGTTTTTCAATAAACCATTTTTTTGAAAATTGCATTTACAATGGCACACTTACACACATCAGGGGTTCCTCAACCATTCGTCCCAAGTACTTTTTCTGCTGCTGTTCATTGCCAGCGAGAATTACTGGCATTTGCTTCAAGTAAAAATAAGTAACAGTTAAATGCAGCCCTGATGCATCACCCACAAAAAATCTTTCAACTTCAGCTAAAATGAGAAAGGATTATATACAGTAGCTAGCAATAGAAACTTACCCCCAGTGAGTTGGCCTCTATTGCTGTTTGAATACCAGTACATCCATAGGCTAACTCCTCAGTTATAAGACAGGCATCAAAAATACCTAATCCCATACCACCTATTATAAAAGTAGTGTAGGAAATAGGGAAAGCGGAAACATTGGGGTTAATTTAGTAGACATTCAGAATGTATAATAAAATGTACTGGAGGCAGCCCTCTGCTTCCACTCCAACCCTCACGCACACAGAAAATGACAATGTTCATGAAACCAATGTTCATGTTCATGAATCCAGGACTTCCAGTTTTTCAGAATATGACCCTCAATGAATTGCTGGTTAATGAGATGGATACTATCTATTAGTGAAACAAAGTAAGCAAATTTCACTTTCTTTGAAGATTTTGTTGAATTAAAAAGTCAATGTACCAAGCGATGGGGATAATCCTTTACTATCTAACCTCTCCCCAAATTTTCAGAATTGTGTAGAGCCAGTGCAACCTCTAGAACTCCTCCTTCTTTCCCTGTCTCTTCAAATCCTGCCTACAAAACCTCTTCCAGGGTTAGGCAGAATTTGAATTTAGAGATGGAGCTAATTGAGCCTATGATCAACTTCTCCTTTCCCCTTCCTTCTGATGTGAAAGTCACGCAATAAATTTAATTTTGTTGTTGTTGTTCCTTTGCTCAATGTTCAAACTAGTCTTTGTGAAGTGCTCTGAGACAATCTCCTATATTTACATAAATGCAAGCTGTTGTAGTCTTACCACAGTTTTCAGGGATGTGTGTGTTCATCAAACCCAGCTCCCAGGCTCTCTTAATAATTGGAACAGGATACTGATGAAATGAAAGACAGCTTTGATTCACAATGGAACATTAGGGAATTTTACATATCAGCTGGTATGCTCTTAGATAAGGTAAAGGCATTCCATTGTTTGGATTCCTTGACGCTATCGTTCATAATTCAAGGGCATCTTTATCTATTACTCAACGTTGCATGTTCACCAAAGGAATGGGCTTCAGAAAATATCTTTTTGATCCTTAAATTTTTCACATGAAAAATGTAAAATGGATAGTGTGCGGAAACAACAGAGTATTGTATGTCTAAAATGCTGTCATTTTAATTTGGCATCTGACTTAGTGATTAGGTTGGTAGATGCAGTGCCCAGAATCCAGCACTCTTATCATTTTACATCACAGTATCTCACATATTGGGGAGTGAGAGAAAAATCTCACAAACTCATGAAGCAAATTGTTGGGATTCACTGTGGCATTGCATAATCTATACAACACAATGTGAAGCATGAGAGTTTACTCTGAGTGAGAAAGATTTTCATAAGGAAAGGCATATCACACGTAGGGACAGACTAACCTCCCCTGTTCTGTCATACTCAGCTGCAGCAGGGACCAGTTCTTCACGTGCAAATTTGCGTGCTGTACTTTGGAACTCTTTCTGTTCCTCTGTTAATTCTGTAAATTGAGCAATTTGTTTTTAAAAATTTCTTGGAAAGTAGAATTTTCAGGGCTTTCAGAAGATACATCAATCGTAATAAAATAATAATCTTTGCAATTGAGGTAATGCCTTATCACATCATTGAGAGGTCTCAAAGTTCTTCACAGGATACACTGTGAAGTGGTATGACAGTATGCACTTTGTGGGCAAAATTTCTAATGACTTATACATTAGTGGTTCCTTGGAACGCTAAATAAATTTGTACTGCTTTAAACTCATTTACATGTCAGGATCAGCAAAATGAAGGGTGTAACTTGTGAGAATGAAACATGCTTCCACTTTGTGTGATCAGTCTCAGCATCAAGCACTTCCAGTTAAGTAAGCAAATGGGAGACGCAGTATAAAGCAACTTCTCTTTAGCTTCAAGAAAGCGCCTTAACTTCAACCTTGGAAAAGCAATCATGCTGCACCAGTGTGAATGCTTCAAATTCATACAACCACTGGTCTTATCACTTTTCCGACTGAGACTATCAATTTAGTACAATACCAATCGATTGCGCTTTAGTTTTAAATGAGAATCTAGGCCACTGGTCCAATGACGCAGCGTGCTGGTGGAATGATAGAATGGGTGTATCCAGGATGATCTATCTGGTGAGTTTCTGGTTCACTAATGACAATGTAGAGTATTGAGTCTGATATCCTCATTCAGATTTGTTACTCAGCACGACCTGGGGAGTACAACAAGGAACCTTCGGGATTCGTATCTGAGTTTCAAATTGGGAAGCGTCTTATACAAACTAAACCACTGAAATAGCCTACCAACCCAAGTTTGAAAATTGTAGATAGAAAGGTGACACCAACTAACAATATCAACATTTTCACACAACTTCCTTGAGAGGAAAGGAATAAACATTATTTATTTATCAACATGTTCATCAAATTATCTCAAATTTGTTACCAAAATTGAATCCTTGTCCTCCATGACTAGCCTTTGACAAAGCTGCAGAAGTCCGACCACTGGAGGAACAGAATCGCAAACCAATCCGAAAACTGGCTCTCATTACAGCCTTCAAAAACAAAAATACTCAGATTACGGTACAGTACTGTATATTCTTTTTTCCCCCACACATGCAGAGTGAGATATTTGTTCAATAAATTGAACACACTGCTATCAATTTGAATTTCATATCCATGAAATTTGTGAAACTGGTTGCTGTGTTCCCCCAGAAATATCAGTTCTGCATTGGTAAAGATAAAATGAAGCCTTGCATTTGATATGCACCTCACACATTGGCAGGACAAGGAAAAACATTTCATAGGATTTACTGTAAAGTGCATTTTAGAGAATCCTAGCATTCCAATTACCCGAGTCCATAAACTATATGTTTGCTCGGTGTTGATGCTCAACTACTTCAACGCACATCTCAGGTTACAGTTTACAAAATCAGTTAAAAATTATATTTAATAATAATAATCCACGCATCTGATATAGCGCTTTTCACGTCTTCTGGACGTCTCAAGGCATTTCATAGAATACAATGTAAAGTGATTTGACTATATTTGTGGGAATTATCCTTATTGCTGCAAGGGAACTTTGTGTGTCAGGCAACCTTATGTCCATAGGTCACTTGTTGCACTTTAGACTGATTGCCTTGTTGTTCGCAATCTTTAGCCTTGTCAGTAAACATCATGTGCAGGAATTATTATTATTACTATTACAATTGGCTGCTGCGTTTCACCCACAGATATACAGTCACTTCACAGTATATTCCGTGAAGCGCTTTGAGACATCAAATGCAAGGATTTTCATTAATTATTAATTATCATCATTATTATCACACTCCCCCCAGTGTGATAATAATGTGTGTGAGTGAGTGAGTGTGTGAGAGGGAGCGAGGGAGATAGGTGGGGGGGGGGGGGGGGGGGTGAGGTGGTGAGAACATTGAACAGTCTGTCAGCTCTCTCTACAGACACATTTCCGCCCCCCACCCCCACCCCCACCCCCACCTATCTCCCTCTCACTCACTCCCCCCTTTCCCTTAACCAAGCAGGCCTGTCAGACCCACAAGATCCTAACTCAGGGCCCAGAGGCTGCGCCTTGATCTGGACACAGATGATGGTGGTGAGGGGGGGGGTGGCTGTGTGAGGGGGGGGGGGGGCTCTGTTGCCCCAGCGGTGGGGTCTCTATTGCCCTAGGAGTGCGGTGCGGGGGGGGGGGGGGGGGGTCTCTGCTACCGGGAGGGAGGTGGAGGGTGAGTTCTCTGTTGCCCCGGGGGTAGGTGGGTGGGGTGGGGGGGGGAGGTCTCTGTTGCCCCGGGGGTGGTCTGTACTGCCCTAGGGATGGTGGGGGGGGGAGGGGGGGGTGAGTCTCTGTTTACCCCCGGAGTGAGGGTGGGGGTCTCTGTTGTAGGGGTGAAGGTGGTCTCTGTTGTGGGAAGGTGGGGGGGGGGGAGGTGAGTCTCTGTTACTCCCGGGGTAAGGGAGGGAGGGTGGGGGGGTTGTCGGCTTCCCTTACCAGGCTCCTGAAGCTCGGCGCCATGACTGTCGCTCTGACAGTTTGTCAGCCAATCCCTGCCAGCCCCACAACCTTTGCTCTCATTCCTCTCCACAGCACATGTGACAAAACTGTTCAAATCTGTGGGAAATCTGTGTAATCTCTCTGTGTGTGTGTGTGTGTGTGTGATGTAGTCAACAACAGTCTATGTGACCGTTAGTGTGTCTGTGTGTGTGTGTGAATTGCATTTGTATGGTGGCCTTTCATGAAAGGGGGGAACGTCACGAGGCGCTGAACGGTCGGGGGTCGGGACACGAGCGGAGGAGGGGGTGGGTGGGGGGGGGGACGACAGGATTGGGATGAGGGAACGTAAAGAGTTAGAGGAGGGCGACCGAAGAGGAGGGTCTTGAGACCGGCCTCGAAGGAGGCGAGGGAGGGGACGAGGTGGAGGGAATGTGGGATGGAGTTCCGAAGCGGAGGGGGGGGCAGAGAGGTTGAAAGCCTGGCCACCGATGGTAGGGCAGGTCGGGCTGGAGACATGGAGCAGGCCCCTGGTGCCTGACAAACGGAGGGAGCGGACAGGTTGATAGGGGGTCAGCGGGTCGGAGAGGTAGGAGAGGGCAAGGCGCAGGTTGGCAAGAGTCAAGGCTTGGGGACCCCAGAGGGTGCGTTGGGGTAACTGCTGGTGTCTAATCATGAAAACCACATAGCTGGTCATCGCTATTGCTGTCTAGCAAACTTTCCCGCTGTCCAGCAAACTTTCCCGCTGCTTGTCCAGTGATCTTACAGGGTTAAGACAACAATAACAAGGCCCCGAGTGGGATTATTCTCTGCCCCAGTGACTAGTCTGCCATTCCAAGTCCAACCGAATCATCAGCCTGGCTGTGCTGCCATTAGCAATGCCCTGAATACTGCGGACCCACCTTTTTCAGGAACAGGACTACTGAAACCGCCACAGAGGGCTGGCTCGATTCAGAGATTCTGAGTAACCTTCTCTGAAACTTGGCAAACAGCACAGACAACTGATGGTGAACCACACAGTCTGTGCAACCTGCTATTCACTTCACCATTGATCAAGTGCAGTAAAAATTTAAAAAAATTGTAATGCAGACAAAGTTGACTTGGTCTCCGTTACATGTAAAACATAACATTGTGGGCAACTAGGCAATAAAATATTCAGTGGTTCAAATAACTTTCAAATATTTTCCAATAGTGTTTGGCCACACACAAAAAACAGTCAATGCACTGTATAGTACATATCCTGTGAAGCGCTTTGAGATCTCTCAATGATATGATAATGTGCTAATTCAAATACAAGGATTAATATTATTGTAACTTCATAAACGGTAAGAGTAAAGCTTGAGCAGTTTATATTAATGATTAGTACATTACCTTATTAAAATGAAACATTTTAAAGCTCTTCACACAATATCACTTTAGCTTTTGGAATATAGACAGTCAGAACAGCTCATCTGCGCCATCGATGCCCACAAACAGCAACAAGATTAATGATGAGGTAATCCGTTTGGGGTGAATTTTGATGAGGATGGAATATTGGCCATGACATTAGGAAAACTTGGCATGATATTCTGAGAATGTTTTTGAAATAGTGCCTTGGGATTTTTAATTTGTGACATTACTGCAACAGCCAGATGGATCCTGGAAAAGATGTCTCATTAGAAAAAAGAAACCTCCAGCAATGTAGCACTCCTTCTGAAGTGGACAGAAATGGCAGCCTAAAATTAGCTCATATGCTGCTTTGTGGTTTGAATCTACAATGTTCTCACAAGCAAGACAATAATCCGTACTAAAAAAAACCACAATAATAAAAATTGGTCATTTCAATCCATGACT
Source organism: Hydrolagus colliei (assembly GCA_035084275.1). Classification (NCBI taxonomy): domain Eukaryota; kingdom Metazoa; phylum Chordata; class Chondrichthyes; order Chimaeriformes; family Chimaeridae; genus Hydrolagus; species Hydrolagus colliei. The sequence goes on along the minus strand of CM068749.1, from coordinate 15,093,299 downwards.
GTTTGAGGGACGCTGCTGCGTGCAATCGGCTGCCGCGTTTTGCCCTCAAATATACAGTCAGTTCACTTTACAGTATATTCTGTGAAGCGCTTTGAGACATTGATAAGATGTAAAAAGCGCTATATCAAATGCAGGGATTATTACTATTATTTGCTCCCAACTGGTGGAAACTGACATAATCTGAACTTCTTATCGTGTTGCAGTCTTGAAATACATTTCTATTGAGTTTTAGAATTGAGGAGTAAACATTTATGCAATACATCTTGCCACAAATTGCATGCAACTCACTCATCTTATACATATGCAAATTCTATCAGATATGTGAGATACCATCATGATTAAAATTGCATTCCTATGAGCAACCGCAAGTTCAAAATAAATCAAACAGTGGTGCACTTGACCTCGCTGTTTTGAAATGCTGACTGTAACCATAGGAACTGCTTTGCCATGACTACCTTATGCATTGTGCAACTAAACTGAGCAAGAAAATCTCATAGCCTATGGCCACATGAAGTGTATTAGAGATCGAGAACATTGTAAGCAATCTGGATCAATTTGCCAACTCGATTTGGGGGATTTAGGTCACATGCTAGCCTAAATCATATTACTTGTCCCCAAAATGTGATTGTGTTGATAGAGTAGATGCTCAACCTCAAATCTGCGCCAGTGTTCAATCACCAATCAAATTGGTGTGTTCTCACAAATCATTCTTGAAAAGATTCTGAAAGCTCTCTGATGCACTGGTAACTTTTTCCCTGACAAAAAGTGGCACTTAACCTGGGTTCTATTAACAATAGCTGTTCCACAACATCAGCTGTCTCACAACAGAGAAATGGCCTATGCCTCCTGAGAACCAAAATTGCCTAGTTGTAAATAATGACACGTCTGGCAGAACCCGGAACTGTCTTGTTACTCTAGACAAATTGTCTGCCTTATTTTTCTATGTCTGCTTCTATTTTTCCCTTTGATGTATTTAATTGATTATTTGGGATTTAGTACTAAAAAATAAAAAAACTCCAGTTTTATTTTATTTTAATGAGACATCAATTGACTTTTTTTCAAAACAATACCTTACAACAACAACAACATTTCATTTGTATAGCGCCTTTCACATCGGGAGGACGTCCCAAGGCGCTGGACAATCGCTTTCAGAAAGTGTTGTGTATTCTCCAAAAGTGTGTCCTGGAAATTCATCTGTGTTTGTGCTTGTTGATATACAATTAGGAAATAGATAAAGTGTGGTGTAATCTTTCACCTTCACAAAGGCCACATTGTTGAAACTGTTTGAAAACAACAATGCTACCAGAAGATGTAGGAAGCGCAGAGTAGCTAAAATGAAAGCTATCACTTCTATTGTCTATAGTGTATTGTATTGTTGACCACTGTCTGTAATAATCCTTGCATATGGTATATTGGTAATGTCCTCTTGTTCTACTATCTTGGTGCAGCTGACGATCCTCATTGACTGCGCTATCAGTCATCTTTTCCTCTCACATCTAGCTCAGGTGCCCATTTTTTTTGCACAGTTTTGTCAAGAATTTTGATATGTGCGCCTAATGTGAAACATACTATATAAATTTTAATTGCATTCCATTGTAATTTTAAGTACAGTTCCAATTATTGTTGAAACAATACTTACAAATACAATACAATACAACATTCCTCCAGATACAATTTGTGGTTCACTTCATGGCTGTTTGTGGGACGCTGTACAATATACTGCTCAATTTGCCTACAATCACTATAATATACAGGTTAGGGAGTTTAGGCATTTTGACAGTGTGATAAGGCACTATTTAAATGCAAGGATTATAATCTACATTTTACTTTTTCAGGCAGTGATGGTCTTTTCATTATTTCTCTTGAAATGAAATAATTACTTGTCCTTTAAAGCACATATTATCTTAACACTTTACAGCTGCTGATTTAAAAAAACCTTTCTAAAGAACTGTTGTAGTTACAAAGTAACATGAATATATTTTAGTAAGGTTTATCTTCTGATCTGAATACGACCTGGAAGAGTGTTCAGACAATGTCAATGATTACACAACACTTTTCTTTACTTTCATAGATGTGTCATTGCAGCTGTTTTTTTTATATAGCATTCATGTTCTAGTAGACACACAAACAGAAGAAGAATATATTTTGTGCACAAATCAAAAAGTTGGTATAGAACTTGGTAAATGTTCAGGTAATTTGTGACTCAATGGTCTTATAGCACACATATTGCCAAATTTTGTGTTCTGAACCTGGCAAATTAAAGGGATACCTTTTCAGGAAAAATATATGCACCTGCTCATTTTTTACATCCATATTTCTATGAGAAAATAATCAAATTCTGCACAAAAGCATTAAAAATTTTTTTAAAACAAAACTAATAGTGTGCAGCTGTATGATAGTGGTCACAGACATAAAGATGGCAAAATAAACTCATTGAAACAGTCATTTTTGCATAATTCAGCACCCAAGCCATTACAACAATATGGTATAATATTATATAGCTTCACGTTGTGACCAAGAACTGTTCAATAATAGAAATATTTGTATTCAAAAATATGAAGTATAAAAGAAGATAAGAATGGGCAGGTGAAAAGTGAACAGTATATGTTGAAAATGATGAACTACTTACCATAATCATGACAAATTAAATCTAATTATCTTAAACATAAAGTAGATGATTGCAAATTATAGTATTTGAGATAAACCACAAAGATCAGAATATACCGATGGCACCAAGTAGCTGTATTCTAACCTTCATCCTGAACTGTCCCTCAGATTTATCGAACCTGTACGCAACCCAGGGATCAGGTTTGGCCCCCATTAATCAATCCTTCCTACTCCTAGATCCAGTCCCTGGCCAGGACTGCCTTGCCCCAGCACCGACACATTTGCCCAATCTTACTTCAAGAACTGCTGAAACTGTCTTTCATGCTTTCATCACCTCTATAATTGATTTTTCCAATGTGTTCATTGTTCACTCCCTAGCTCCTCTATTAACAAGATCCAAATGATTCAGAACTCTCCTGTGCACATAGGGCCCGGAAACATTTTACGATCTTCATCCCTGACACCTCCCTACGTCCCTGAAGGCCTCATACCCCACTTCTCCCCCGCACATCCCTCCACAATTGGTAGCTGTGCTTTCAGCCACTGCGCCCCAAATCTGGTACTCCCTTCCTAAATCTCTCCTTGCCTGTTTTCAGATCACAACTGAAGACTTTTCTGTTTGACTGTACCTCCCTGGGTAGGCATATGGGCCATTTTCTTTCATATGCAAAGCAATACAAATATACTCAAGCTATTGTTCATGCTAATACTATTTTTAATACATTTTAGTTCTTTTGCATGTAAAACTAAATGAAGGAGTAAGAAAATCTTTCAATGGTTTGACATTTTGCTGCAATATAATAGCTGAGCATGGCTGGAGTCTAAGGTTCTGTGTTTTTTAAAAAAATGTAATTATTTTTGACATAACTGCACCATGACCACGAACATTACTTTCTTCAAAGATGAAAATTTTCAGGATGATTGGAGGTCATTTATATAGCAGTGTTACTATTCCAATTTAACTGGTATCATTTATGACAGCTTGAACTATACTCAGTATGTTGCTCTCTCTAGTGAATGTCTTCTCCACATTCATTATTCACTGTTTTCTAAGGATCATCTGAGGGTACCACAGAACAAATTGTTCCGGAAATATTTTGCTGGGTGTATGCATTTACAAGAGAGATTTGGATGAAAAATGTTCTTTGTCCACTTGATGTCACCCTTTCTGAATGTAAGCTGCACACTTTGACCCGTTGCAGGATCACCCTGTTTCCTAAATGACTATTTCTTGCAGAATTGCTGAGCGGCGGCTCTGTTATTCCTTTTTGTCAATATTTTATCTAGGTACTTAGTATAGAATTAAATCCATAACATTTATAATTGGTTCATAATTAGTTGCATGGTTTATCAGATAAAATGTTTAATTGGCAAAATCCAACACCCATCTCCGGTAATTGTGGTTCATAAAGATTATTGATTTCAGTGGCTGAAAATGCTAATAATTACATATTTCAAAATAATTGTACACCTAATTTTGCACAGTGAAAATAATAATAAGCCTTGCATTTGATATAGTGCCTTATCATGTCTTCTAGACGCATCAAAGCACTTCACAGAATACAGTGTAAAGTGACTTAACTGTGTGTTTTGTGTGCAAAATCAGGTAGCCAATTGTGCACAGCAGTGTCCCACAAATAGTCGTCGATTGAGAGACAAAATTAAGATTGAGTGACCAAATAAGCAACTTCATAGTTTCTAGCCAAAGAAATGTTTGTACTCTTGATGTAATAAAATAGATGTTTTTTGTTGTTATATTATTTGTAAGAAAGGGGGAAATAAAAATAAGGTGATTACAAATGTAATTGTCCGCATGATTGATTATTGAAAACACTTTACTGCAGAATGTACAAGGCTTATTGTTAAGAAACCAGTTGGAGTGAAAAGTTCAGTAGAGTCACTGTGCTTGCTCATTGAAATATTACGTTAAAATTTCTAGATCTGAACTGGTAATTGTACAATAAAATCATTCAATTTTTTGAAGCCCTAGTGTTGCTTCTTTTATTTTACAGCTCCTATAGCTGCAAAATCACATTCATTTTAATAGAACGGATGATCTTGTACGAGTGTAAGTTTTGAAAACTTAACATAGAGAAACAGAAACAAGTTTTAAGCAGGTCTTAACAAACCTAAAGAATCCCACCCAACTTATTGGTGGCTTCTATGCAATTAATTAATCAAAAACTTGCTCTTGCAAATACAGTAGACATGTTTACAGACATGTTCTTTTCTGTCTGAAGAACTGAGGTCAGCATAAATGTACTGTGGAATGGAATTCCAGCAATTTTGGAATTGCTGGAATTCCTCTAGCCAAAACAATGTTGTAGTTATTTTTAAAATTATATTATAGCAGAGAGTTTTTTTTAATTAGCACTGACTTCTGAATAGATTCCAGGAGCACCCATGTTTTAAAATGACTCATCAAGCTAAGAATGCACTCAGATAACAACAACAACTTCACATTCATATAGTGGCTTTCACATCGAAGGGGCATTCCAAGGAACTGGACTAGATTATTTGGAGGAGTTCAAAAGTATTCGCTGCTCCTCTGGTCAGGGAATAGTTACAGCATGTTTACCACACTCTCCTATCTCTAAATCCCAAATTGGAAGCAAAATGGACAGGTCTCCATGGTTACTCTTTGGCCCATTCCCACAAGTATAGATCTCCCCCCTCTGGTGAAGTATGACATTAGGCTGCATTATCTGCTTATTTCTAAAAATAGTATTTTTCATTACTTGTTTATAAAAGGAAATCCCACCGTAATCCAATCTTTCTGTAACAAAGCCAACTACCGTAGTCAGAAACAACCAGTAATCGTCCCACTGATGTTTCAATAGGGATTTTCTGTTCATTTTGAAATATTAATGAGGGTAATAGACCAAAACCTTAGTATTCCATGAAATCCTTCAGTTCCTTCAATAAATCCTGAATCAAAGAGGTGCTGAGGATATCTGGCAGTGTTTCTCTTTCACATCTTGCACACATAGTGAAAATTGAGATGCTTTGATATTGGGAAGAAGGGGAAGCTTTTTTTTTATAAAAGCCTAATGATCCCAGTACATTTGAAAAGGAATAAACTAGATTACTTTTGTAATTGCAGCTAGCTTCCAGGTATATCCATTGGGCTCCTTCTGAATCAAAAGCAAATTATATCGCTATGCTAATTCAGATCTTTTTCTAGAGGGGATACTTCCATTTATTTGGTTTCCCTGCTATATGTACTTCATCCTAGAGCAAGATTGATCTATTATTTTCTGCTTTTATTAACTAATGAGCTCACAATTTATTATTCCCTTTTATTTTGCAGTTCTTTTTGCAAGTCAATGGAAACTCTAGCTTTTTAAAACATATGTGTGTTCAATTCATCTGTTTTAAAATTAGGTCAGGGTACCTACCTGCTTTGAGAATGACTTAACTCCAGAGAATTAAATCTCTCTTTCCAGCTGGGTTACTCTCTGGTTGTTAATCTTTTTTATATACGAAGCAAAAGCAGTAATAACCCTTGTGGATAAGCCTTGCCTGCTCCCCACTCATCCCTAGTGTAACATTTGTTTTCTAGATCATATTTAAATTCCTATTTAATGTATCCAAAGAATAGTTTATCTCAAAAAGATTCCTTTAATTGCCATCACTTAGATCTTGCGGAAAAACCTCCACTGTTTTTCATGATACAGTATTATGCTAAATATAGTAATGAGAGGATGAGCTTTGTAGTTTTCACATCCTTAACTTTTTCAGTTCTTTTATCTGGAGGAGATCCGAGGTAATTTGCAATATCAGGTACAGCAGGCATGGTAACATATTGGAATATCCCTTCCCTTAAATTGCTTAGAAGCAAAGATCATATCAAATCTTGAATATGCATCATCACGTGCTTGATAAAATGAAGATGCATTATAAACCATATCACTTCATCTCTTTCATTAATTCAAACAGAACCATAGGGACACCTTGCCAACACAGCAACATATCCCAAGGCAAGCCACAATCACAAGGACAGAATGGTACAGCTCCTGAGTTAAATAAATGGATCCTCAAGAGAAGAATAGCAGCCAGAAATACAACCTAATTTTTTTTTTCCTCTTTACTAAATAGAAACTCTTAAGAAACACATGAACTAGCAGGAAAAATATATATTATCTTCACAAGGCCTGCAAATACAAATCAAGATTTTCCTCTCTTTAAATATTCAGATGATCCAGGCACACTTCAAAAATCTGTGGATCAAATTTATTCTTAAGAAAAAAAACGTAGCCTAAGCATGAACACTTATTGAAAGAATTGTTGATCCATAATTCTCCATAGCGGCTGAAATACCATAGCACACATGGAATCATTTATTTCTTTAATATTTCTTGCAATATGACATATCATTGAGACCTACACAGCCATGGACATGTCTTGGAAATATAGAATTTTAGATCCATCACAAACAATCTTTGCTGTCGCTAACATTATATATATACAGAAGAATCACAAATATTTTATTATAAAAGCAAATGGTCTCCTAGAGACTCTGGAAAAGCAATAAGTACACAATGTACCCCTCAGGTTAAGTGCAGCCACTAACCATCTCCTTATGAAAGTTAATGACTTTTTTGTTCAGCCACCTAGGAAAATACAATCAAATTTGGTCCAATTTTCAAAAACTTTTGCCTGTCTCTCAACAACACAATCTTATTCAGAGCCTGAATTTGCAGGCCTTTGATCCATGGGAATTTGTTTGTAAATCATTTCAGGAAGCGGAAAACAGGAAAATACAAGAACAAATTGGATTTTTATAGCATTTTTCATGTTGGGCGGATTTTCCAAGTAACTGGAGAAAATAAGGATACTGACTTGTTTGTTCAAATAATCTCATATTGACCCAGTAGCATAAGATGCTATACACTGCACTGATTTAGAGAGTCTTTAGAGAGCATTAGAGAGTCTTTGTAAATACTGTACATTCTCTGGATAGTAGGAACAGGCACTGCATTATATAACAGGAAGGGTTACCACAGAAAGTGATCAATATTTGAAACAAGGTAATATATCCATTACTTACCTACTAAGCAGTTCACTCACACAGTTATTACTACAGAAAGATTAAGAACATACAGCAAATTAACATGTGGAATCCGGTAGCTCAGTGGTTAGAGCACTCACCTGGCAAGTGACAACCTAACCTGGGTTCAATTCCAGTAGGAAATCCAGGGCAAGTTTCCTTACTCCGCAAGCTTGATATAATAATCCCTCAAGAAAACCCCCCAAAAATAATTTGGTCACTCAATCCACGACGGTTTGTGGGACACTGCTGTGTGCGATTGGCTGCCACGTTTCACCCACAAATGTACAGTCAATTCACTTGATGGTATATTCTGTGAAGCATTTTGAGACGTCTCGAAGACGTGAAAGGCGCTATATCAAATGCAAGGATTGTTATTATTATTATTTTCATCTTATGCTACTGGGTCAATACTGATTAGTAAAAACAAATACTTCCAAATTCATTTCGGAGTAGCTTTGAGACAGACCACAGGTGTGATGCACAGATGTGGAAGTGGTTCAGTTTGCTGAAACTTACAAGAAAGCCAGTCACCTTCAGTGAAGACTTGATCGTCCGGCACCTGAAAAATAAAGTCAGCTGAGGTTTCTTTAGGCAGTCGCAATACGGGCCAATGAGGTTGAACAAGGTGCACTGTGACTTCTACTCTTCTGAGTGAGGGATCGATGTGAGTCAGTCAGCATGTTATTTTGCCTGCAACAACAACAACAACTTCGATTTATACAGCGCCCTCCACGCCGGACAGCGTCTCAGAGCGCTTCGAACCCACCCACTCACAACCCACCTGAGAACAGTACATTGCAAAGATTGTCTTCTCGTTGTCCACAATTATGCCCTCAGTGACAGCGTGAAACACTGCACTGATTTAGACGGGTTAGGGATGCTGTACAGTACACCACGGTCCATTTATGTGCAATGACATGGCATAATCGCCTTGTTTGCCCTTCGTATTGAGCTACTCAAGTGTCATCTGTATCTATTAGAAATGGATCGTTTTGCACGTCCCAGCATTATTTAATCCCAACCTGAGGTACTTAGAATGGAAGGAAGGGTTCACATCACAGAGATATCACCTTCTGGTGGGAAAGTCGCCGAATCCAAAGACTGATGCCCTTTAATGGGTTCCATAATTGGTTGAAACTGCTAACTGCTGAGTTATTATGTTAATTAATAAGGTCCTTCGGAAATAATGATGTTGGGTAAATTCTTGGTACCTGGCGCTGGGACTGCAAATCTCCTTATCGCCATTCACGATCATTTAACACAGCAATAACTCACACAGGAGGTGATCCGTCAGCCAATACTGCAGCGGTAATATGATTGTCAAAATTATTTACATTCAGGTTTAAAGTGATCCGTATTAACCATAGTATCACACACAGTCTGTCATTCGAGAACCAAACGATAGACCTGTGAACCGTACCTCACTAGAGGTTAAACTGGACCTTACTATTCTGTTGGCGGTGTGCTGGACACTGTGTGTGTGATGTTAGCCTGGGCTTTGTGACTGTAAGAAAGAAAGCTGACACATCGATCGATTGCCTTGACAATAAGGCACAAAGTCACATTCGATCATGAAGCGTAGATTCTACGCGAATGGAAAGTGTAAATCGTTCGACGCTAAAATCACGATCAAACACTGTGAAAATACTGTACAGTGAGACCCCCCCCCCCTTACTTAAACACTGTACAGTATTTTTTTGGGTGGGGGAGGAAAAAAATGTAGTTCCAAGGCCAAGTGATTTACCTTTTGCATTCAATTTTTTTTTAGATCTGATAAACAAGATGAAATACCATAAATACCATTTCAGTTGTTTTTTTTTGGAGGGGGGAACAAAACACACCATGTAAGTGTGTACACAACACATTAATAGTCAGAGACAGTTAAATACACTTCACAACGTTATCTGTACATCAAAAATAAACATATACACCACCCGCCACAGTGAATGATTGCTCTCAGATCAAGTTGGGCGAATGACACGAACAAGCGAGTTGGATTGGGAACAAAAACACACACACACACACAGAGAGAGAGAGAGAGAGAGAGTGCAATTCTCTTTATTACATGTACTGTGTATAGTTTGATACTCTTTCACACTGGACACTCGTCGGAAATGTAGACTTCTTCAGCAAGTGCGGCTGGAGTGCCGCACTTGCTGAAGTAAATGGATTAAACTTAAATTGATCCAAAAGTAAATGGATCAAACCCGGCAACTTACTCACCACGGCGTGATTTGTTTCGAAAAAAACAGTGTTGGTTTGTGAACACAGAGGGTGGCGGTGCAGGTGCCAAATTATAAGTCAAACCCACCATCACAGACAACTTACACTCTGAACAAATATAACTTTTTTTTTTTGGGGGGGGGAAACGACTTATACAGGTACGCACACAGCATATGCGTGTTCCTTTAGTCTCTCGTGTTGCCCTCTCGCTCATTCAGATCATGGTTCAAAGCTGTAATAGTGTATGTGTGTATGTGTGTGTGTGTGTATGTATGTGTGTGTGTGTGTATGTGTGTGTGTGTGCCAAGAACGAAAAGATGCATTCATTTCATTAATGACGCCTTTTCCTGTTATTCCAGCCTTTCCTCCCCGAGCTATGGCTGCCCTCTTTCTCTACACATGGTCCTGAGCCTGATGCTTAAGTCTCTGTCTGTCTTGTCCGCCTGTCTGTCTGTCTCTCTGTCTGTCTCTCTCTCTCTCTCTGTGTGTCTTTCTGTCTCTCCGTCTGTACAGTGTATCTGTTTGTCTCTCCCCGTCTCTCTCCCCCTTGTACACCAGATGACGCTTTGCTCTTGTAAAGAAGACTGACGTGAAAGATCAGCCAGGCAGGGGGAGTTGGGGAGGTGGGGGGGGGGATTCGTTAGCAGAGAGCACAGAACAGACGCGCTTTCTCTCAGCTACAGTGTGACTCCGGATCGTTGAGGCTTCATTCCACCACACACACCAACACACCACACACACACACCAACACACACACACACCAACACACACACACCAACACAACACACACCAACACACCAACACACACCACACACAAGGCAAAAGAAGAGACTGAATGAATTCTGCAAGTGGTCAGTCAGAAGGATGGCTCGCAAAGCAGTGGAGAGACACCACTCTACTACATACGGTAAGAAACAGACAGGAGCGAGACTGAAATCTTTCACCATCTGTTCTGTGTTTTTTTTAATTAAAAAAATAATTTGAGATGGAGGGGAGGGGGGAACAAAAAGAGAACTGAGGACCGGAGGCAACGATGGGAACGAACAAGAGTGAAATGAGTGAGTGAGTGAGTGAGTATCTATCTGAAAAGAGTCTGGGTACTCTTTTCAGATAGATGCAGTCAGACACAGACACAGACACAGAGTCCTATGTGTGTGAGAGAGAGAAGAGAGAGAAGAGAGAGAAGAGAGACTGCACTGAATGTTGTTGGCCTGTTTGGAACAATGTAAGGCGGTGGGAGTTTTCCAACAGTGTGTTAAACCCGACAGGGATTTAATCCTGAGCGTTAGCGGGTCTTTACTAAACACCACAGTATAAATAACTCAGGCATTTGGGAAAGAGGTGTGTGTTTGTGTGGGGAGGGGGAGGAGAGGTTACCGTATAACCTCTTGTCTTCCGAAATAAATGGATTGTGCTGAATTTAAAGAGAAAGAGAGGGCGAGAGAGGAGAGAGAGAGAGAGAGAGAGAAAGCTGCTGTTGTCTTACTACCATGTGGTAGGTAAGAGTGGCTTTGAGCTCAGACAAACTCTCAAACAAGGAACAAAAGGCCATGTTATACTTGTTCAATTCACAGGCAGGTCAGGCGTTTCTGATCTCCCATTATTGTTATATTATTATATTATTATTGTCTTTAAAGGGAACCGTTAATCGCCTTAGGTGATAACTGTGTCACAGGGCAGATCACCCAGAACACACAACCTTGGTCTTATTTCATTATGTCTATAAATAGGACTGGCGTATTGTCTTCGAAACGAGCCGTGTGTTTATAATGTAAACCGCCTTATCGATCAGCAGGCTGGCTGATCCTGGATAATTCTGCAAATAAATCATTTAAAAAAAATAAACCCAAATGAAATGAGTTGACATGTGGATGGGGTGAACAGACTATGCAAGGAGGGTAAAGGTGTGTGTGTGTGTGTGTGTGGTGATGGTTATTAGGGGTGTTTAGTTAACATCTGATCATCCATTTAACTCACAGCCAGCCATGTGTCATTTTGTTACCCTACACAAAGAGGCGTTATATTTATTGCCAGAGTCTGTAATTTGCTCCCTCTTGAAACACGAAACGCTATCTTTCCCCCCCCCACAAATCTCTCTCTCTCGCTCTCTCACACACACACAGACACACACACATGAAATAACTTGGGTTGGATTTTCGAGAAATTAGATTTCAATGTAAGGACATTTTTTGCTCAGCAAAAAAAAAGGGAAGGATAAGAGTGGGTAGAGGAAGAGAGAGAGAGAGGGGGGGGGGGGGGAGGCTGGTGGATCACACATGAGAAAGGTCGAGCTTCTCACTAAACACAATGCCTGGGGTAAAGTACTGTGGTTTGTGCAGAGAGAAGTGCAAAGAGGGGAGAGGAAAAGAGAGTCGAGAACCATTGGAGTGTTTCCGTCTTATCGCGGATTAAAAAGAGAAAGATTTAAGAAGCGTTTTCTCAGTTCCCACAGACAGGAGGCCAGCCATTCAGTTGCTTTGTTTACACTCACTGCAACCTACAAACTTTTTGCCCCCCCCCACCCAGTGATCCAATGAGGTGACCTTCGGTTATAGTATGGTTATTTGTGGTTAAAGTGGTAAAGAAAATTTCCCAAACGTGAAAAGATTTGGACCATCATCTATCTGCAAACACTCCCCACATATTATTTATTGTGGGAAATGAACACATCTGGATAGAAAGGCAACACGACTACAGCGTTTGCAAATCTTACTATTCGTCCTGTAGTTCAAAACTTAATCTGTGTTGAATGCAGTTCTAATTCTGAAGATTAGTCACATCTAATGCGAAGAGTAGTTCCGGGTGGCTGACAGAACTTGGATAAACATTTCAGAGTGGGAAGGATCTGAATGATGCCTGTGTAGTTTTATAACTGCAAATATCATTGCCATTTGCACTGAGTTTGGGTCTTGAATTTTGATCGCAATCCGGCCATTTCCCCCAGAGTCTGATCCCACAGGGGCTCTTTGTTCGCTCATAAACAGATGTTTTAAAATATGAGAAATCTCTGGGTAATCCCAGTGCTTCAGTTTGGATGCAAGAAGCGAAATGTCACATTAGACAAATATCAATCCTTTAGTTGTTATCTCAAATGTTAAAGTTAATCTTTTTGGAAATCCTGACTGCCAACTTGAGAAAACATGGTCAAATTATTTAATTAGAAAGCAGATGGCTTCTCTACTTTAATCCTGAGTAGGACTAATCTGAAACTTGTCCTTATATAATTACCTGAAAGACTGTTTATCAATATTAATGAGTTATTCTCAAAAGCTGGCATGCACATATGCCCATGATTTATCAAGAACAGTCAGAGTTTAACTCTTCTCTGTCGGTGATTTATTGTTTTTGATAAAATTTCTCTTTTGAATGGAAGTTTTAAAATCAAAAGATTGAAAATGGGATTGCCGTGATATCATTTTAGTAACTATTAATAGTTTTCTGTTAAAAGTATTATCTGAGGGAGCAATCCAAATTATACCCTAACCTGAAAATCCAACAGAAATGAGCTATTTTAAACATTCTAGAAATGCTGTTATCACTGTGAAATACAAATTCTCTGACTTTATGCTCGACAACTTTGCAATATCAAGTAGCACAACAATTATTTAGCACTTATTTCGCTCTCTGTTTTGCTGTATTTTAGGGAATTCTTGTCCATGGTAATAAGAAAGCTGTTCCAAGATGGCAAAGGCTCACTTCCTTCACAAAATGTATGAATGACATTGTGGCCGTGGTTGTTTTAAATCCTGAGAGAAAAGTTCAAATGTCTGAGCCATCATATGACAGATTGATGGACCAGATTGATTCAGGCCTCCTACAACAGACTGGTAGACCACATGAAAATGATAAAAATATTGACCGCCCTCCACACTTTGATATAAAAAGAAAAAGTTCACACAAGGTAAAAATAGTAATATATTAGATGTTACATCTTGCATGCTAGCATCAACACTTGCCCTGTGGACTAGATAGAGCATTGGATCTTTTACTCTGAAACAAGCTTACTGGCTAATGGGTGGCAAGTTCAATGTTACAGAGCATGTACAAGATAATCACTCAAACACAATGACTACTGAAGTGCATCTAGCAAGGAAAATAACTTTGTTGCAGTGTCCTTTCCCCCCAAATCATCATTTTATTGTGTGGATTTTAAAAATATTGACCTTTCGTGTGTATACATTTGTTTCCGACTAATAATGTTCAGAGAATCAAAAAACCCCGACAATACTAAAGGCCGGAAAAAAGACCCAACAAAAAGTGACAGGAAACTGTATTTGCGATTAGTATTATGGTTGGATCTGAATGTTAATCCAACAATAGTTACTACAGTAGTCATAACCATCCACCATTTCACCACAACAACACTGAAGTACAGTACACATAAGACATATAAGTACTATATCTTATTATTTAAAAAAAGAAATGACAAATATTGGTGTAAATTCAATCAGCAGTAATTTTTTACTTGTTGTAAAAGCATTTTTAACACTTCCTTGTAGTCTTGGGAGGATCAGTGTTACTTCACATCAGCTGAGGGTTGGACTTTTTTGGAGTTTGGGAAATCGCCGTGTTGATATGGCTTTACTACAAATTGGAAATTTGCTCTTGTGTGGCATTACCTGCATTGCTATGATTAAGAAACATGAGCATTCACCTGTAGAGGGCACCTGAGTAAACAAAAGTCAAAGCTGGGGTTCAAGATTTCAAATTACAACATAGGTAGGGGACCTAAGCCGTTTAAAATGATTTGGACCTCTGTATATTCACTGTATTTGTAATTGCACTTTTGTTTACTACAGCAATTATTCAACATATTACAAATAGAGACTGAATACCAACATGCATAATTATATTGCAAAATGAGGCAACTGGCTCTAAAGCTAACAAAACCTCATAGTGATACCACATAGCATTAAGAAATTTACTTATCAATTAAAAAAGTTATTCTATTGAGCAAATGATGGATACCAAAAAACACTGTTGACATTTTTATCTGTTGTAGCCATTTTAAGTTTATCAGGTTAAACATTAAATAAAAATAAAATGGTACACTACTGTATTTTTAAAAAAAAACTTGTGAAAGTCTGATGCTTCAATGTTTTCTATCTGAACCCTTCAATGTCAAATATGCACATTCAGTTCAGCCTATATCACAATAATGCCATGAAATCAAACATTAATATTTTTGTCAAGTACTTATTTCAATGTAGGTAGACAAAACCTGATCATACTAGATCATGGGTTCAGTTCTACAATGGTGGCTATGTACATTCCCTAAAATAGTTCACACATGCAATATGTAATTGCTGTAATGTGATGTCTGATCACAATTAACTTCATGTGCAATTGTATGAAATTAAGGTTATTTAATAATCTGTGGAGATACTTTTGTGGAATAACTGCTGTAATGTACACAATATTTTAGAATAACAACAATAACTTGGATTTATATAGCGTCCTCCATGCCAGATGGCGTCTCAGAGCGCTTCACAATAACGAATCCCGGGGCCGAGCCAGTGGGAGGAGAAAAAAGGTGACCAAAAGCGCAGTCGAAAAGAAAGGTCTTTAGCCATGACCTGAAAATGGGAAAAGAGCAGGTGATAAAATCAAGAACATGCAGCATTCATGCTTTGTAATGCCAGCAAAATGGTCCTAATGAATATTATTGCTATGTAGATGGCAGGATTTAAGTTGGTCTGCAAATATTAAAAATGATGATTGTTAGTTGCATTCCTGTGGCCTATCTCAGGATGGGGAGCCAGATGTGAACCATCAAAGCTGATCCAGATTCTCATCTCCTAAAAAATTGCAACACTCCCTCCCATGTCAATTGATGAGGAAAATAATAACCTAATTCCTGGATATGAATACAGTAATCAAAAACATGTTTACATCACCGTTTATTAAATTAAAAAGTACTGTATACAAAAAGTGTGCAGACAACAATCATTAATAATTTTTATTCCTGATTAAATTCTGCTTGAAATAAGGACAGACTCAAACATATGCCTTTAAAGGTGAAAATACATGGTTTACAATGGCAATTGATCTTGTACATTTGCCTTACTTCAAGAAGCAGCAACAGGCAGGAAAATCATGTTTTGCATTCCTATGCATTAATGGAACATCCTATATTTTCTGATGAATCAATTGATATTTCTGATGAATAGTTAATGTATGGGTTTAATAGGAAGTAATGTGACACTGGAATACATCAATTCTATCTTAATGAACTTCAGGTTACTGTTATTACAGTTGTACAGTTGTAATGGGAAGTTCAGTTAGAACGAAGCGTGAAGTCTGATATATCATCAGAAGCAACACATGCATCATGTCAGATGTACGGTGAAAATAAAGCTCTCTCTTTTTCATACTGTATTATTATCCAGCAATTTGGTCTTTGTTTGCCTCATTATTTAACATTGCAAATGATGTAAATCTTTTGGAAATGTTAATCCTGAATAGCTTTCATGGCTCACATCTGGCTCCCCATCCCGGGGCAGGTCATAGGGTTGCGACTACCAATCACCATTTATAATATTTGCAGACCATATTAAATCCTATGCTCTACAATAATCCTCATTAGGAACATTTTGTTGACATCAGAAAGCACAAATAGTACTTTGCAAACGTAATGATGGATCAAGGACATGCTGATAAGCATTGCAAGCAAAAAGCCCACATCATCCACCACCAACAGAGCAAAGAACAGAAAATAACAATAAAATTAAAGCTATACTAGGGAGTAAGTTCACCCCTACAACCGCAGAGTTGTATTACAGGCTAACTGTAAACTACACATGGGTTTCCTTTATAGATTATGATGTCATTTGAACTGACCAGTTAGTTTACATTCTTAATCATAGAGATGCATTATTCTTGAATAAAATGGATCTCAGAACACTGCACCGTGAAATAACATGAAAGGTAATGCATGCTTTGGAATTGCTGTAGATTAAGCACGGAAATAAACACATTGGCCACATGTCAGTGAAACTCTGAAAAGTACAATGTTCTCCTCAGACAGGGCAAGAGCAATTAATAATGGATGATATAAATCTTAACTTCCTGCTTCCATATACTTTCTGAAATGTAAAAGGGGACTTCGACCGCAAAGGCTTTTACATATATACATATGTACTATGATTTCAAACGACGTGCGTTCAAACAATATTCCCTGATCCCATTATCATTTCCCATATTAAAGACTAGTCTGATCAATCAATCAATCAATCAATCAATCAATCAATCAATCAATCAATCAATCAATCAATCAATCAATCAATCAATCCTTACATTTATCTAGTGCCTTTCACACCGAGAGGACGTCCCAAGGCACTGTACAGTCAGATAGGGACAAGAAAGAGCAGGGAGGGGTCAGGGCAGGATGAAGGAGAGCAGGAGATTTGACTGTATATTTATGGGCGAAACACGGCAGCCAAATTACTCACAGCAGTGTCCCACAAACAGCCGTGGAAGTGGGGTTAGGGGAGAAAGGGAGGAAAGAGGGCATGGAGAGGGGTAAGGGGAAGGAGAGCAGGAAAACCGACTGCATATTTGTGGGCGAAACGTGGCAGCCAAAGTGCGTACAACAGCGTCCCACAAACAGCCGCGGAAGTGGGGCCAGGGGAGAAAGGGGGAAAAGAGGTCACATCTTACCAATACATACAGCTTGTGAGAATAGAAAGATAATTGTGGCTGGCTCCCCAACAGAAGGAAATGGAGGAAGCGTTTAATTTGAAAAAATGAATGCTCAAAGCGAATTTACAGTTGCATCACATCACAGATGGACTGTTGTGCAATCTACCTCATGCTGGCAAAGGTTTCTTGACCTGATGTGTAGGTGGAGCCGAAACATTGGCATAGTTTGTACAGCTTCAGTGAAAGATCACTCTCTATTAATAGAAAACTTGGATTGCTTCAACAGCAGTTTGTAGTAAGGACTGGTACAAGACATCAACTGAAGGAGTTTGTGTGAGGACAAGAGGCCTTCAGAGGGGAATAAAATTTGTGTTGTAACTTGTGGAGCCACTTTTTTGTTTACTTTATGCAGCTCCATCTGCCGCACACAAAATGAGCGCACTTAAAATTAAAAGCAGCATTAGTTAGACTTTGACTTCAAGCCTACTGCGTTGAAGTATAGAACAAGTATACAATAAGTGCCAGCATTAATCAGCCCATTCAGGAGGAGAGTGGGGGACGAGTGAAAAAACACACGCTATTAAAAGGATCGTTTTTAAAAGTAAAACAAAATGCTGTTAACTTTTCTATCCTTTTCTATCTGTCTTTGTTCAAGCAGTGAGTGCTGTGTTCAAACTGTGAATTCCTACGTGAAAGGCACTATATAAATGTCATTTGTTGTTGTTGTTGTTGATGACCTAATCAAGGAAACTAGCTTTCAGAAAGTACTGGCTGAAACAGTCACGGACGAGAATCACAACCTAGAAACAGCCAACAATAACAACTTGTATTTATATAGCGCCTTTAATGTCGGACAGCATCTCGGAGCGCCTGATGGAAGGCTTCAATTGTACTTTGTTTCAACTTTGAACATTAATGTACCTCTCACCAGGGCAGCCCAAGTACAAGAGTTGTAATCAGATCTCTAGTGATATGAACGATTACTCTTACATAACTTAAAACAGAACTAGAAAGAAAAATTGATAATGATGGATTGTAACTGAATATTAACAAAGGGGTTCTCATGCTGAGATTCCTTCTATAGGTGTTGAGCAATCTGAAAACTGTATCATGCTCACCACATCACATCTATTCAGCTCCAAACACTCCCAAACTACACTACCCCTCCTTTCAGGCCAGCTATACAGAAAGAAAAGATTGGGATTATTTCATCATCTCGGTCTATATTAATACCCATAACTTTCAATTTGCTTCCTAACCAGATGTTATCAAGGTTTTTTATTGAAAGAAAAACAATCACTTTTCCATCAGTTGCCTTCAGTAGCCATCTGTTCCACATGTGATTCAATCTATGGGAAAAACATAATTCCTTTAACCTTTTACCTTGCTTGAAGTTTATTCATTTGTGAGAGAAACTTGTGCTCTCTTTTCATAGAATCTTACAGCACAGAAGGAGGCAATTGGGCCCATCGTGCATGAGAGAGCTATCCGACTGGTCCTACTCTCCCACTTTTTTCCCTTCTTGTTCTGCAACCACTATCCAAGCTAAATATTAGTGTTCACATGTACATCTCAATGTCTTAAGGGTTTAGATACTTCAAAGAAAAACTTTATAACTTTGCCACTTTCGAGTCAGGTGGATAATTACCATAACACAAAATAATAAATATTGATTCAGTGGTATAGTAATGTGAACTTATTTTTCTAACCTGCATTAACTATATTAAAGTACATTATACACGTTAAAGTAACTTAATACGGCAACATTGCTACTAGGGAAAGATATGCAGTTGAGTACTGTATTAAGTAGATTTTATTATACAGACCATCATTTATTTACTGGTATAAATGTGAAACTTTGAATATTACAAGCCAAAGGGTTAGCACTGTATATGTTGTAAGGAACAAGGTAAGTGGCAGTGACCTTAGGGAGTGAATCAGTTTCAGAGACCTGCTGATGTGTTTGCACAGTTTGAATTTTGCAGTCAGAGTTTATGATGTAATCAGAACTGCTCGATTGAATTACTTAACTGTATCCCACTGCTATTTGTCAGTTATCATATATTTATCCACAAAGCCCTGTGGTAAAGATTCTTCAGTGCTGCTCTGCTTGCAGCATTCAGAATAAGGCACCATCACCATAGGCACCTTAGCTGATGTGTGCAAAGTTCCCCCGAGCTGTACTGAATTCACACCTGCTAACGATTAAAAGATTTATCAGTATAGGAGAGATCACCATATGACGCAGGCATGTATAAATTTACTCCTCTGAGTAACTTTGTGAGTTCAAACCCTGTCCCAGATTTTGAGATCATTGGCTAAGATGACACTCCAATCCAATGCTAGGGTGCCATACATTGTTCGATGTGTGGGCTCTGTGCGTTCATATTGGTTTAATATGGTATAACTGCTGGTTTAAACAAATTGTTATAAACAACTGATTTCCAAAGACTTAGATCAATAATCTGAATATATACATATTAAGCATGTACTGTGTAATTTTTCAGACAAAGTTATGCTTCATGATTACCAGGAAGGCCAAATTTTCAATTCCCTGTCCACAGTAACAGTCCTCATTAATATCAAAAATGCAAACTGTTGATAGTTTAGTAAAATAATTTGACATATTGTGATGACAACAATTCCACTGATTTCAGATTCAAAGAAATACTGAATGAATAGAAAAGATAAAATTTATATAAATTCTGAGGAATTTTATTTGAATAATTTTGGTTGTTTAATATATCTTTATCTGACTTTAAATTAGACACTGTTAGTAATGGTCCAGTCAATCACTCTGTGTAACAAAGAAGGGCTATTACTGTAACATGATAAACTGGATGGCTCTGATCTGCTCTGCATTCTCTTAAATATCCTCGTCTGTCTTATCTGACAACTGCTGGATGGATGCATTGCCAGCTGTTCCATTTTATTCTACAAGCTCCTTTGCATAATAAGTAGTAACGATTGAAGCATTCACTGGAATGGTAATAATAATGTGGCCTGAATGATTTTCAGGGTCATTTGTTTGTTTAACTGAACCACTTGTATTGTGAAGGTAATATTTGCTAAACTAAGCATACTACTATTAATTAGGCTCAGGTTAAGTTGTAATCAAATTAGATTGGTCTATTCATGGTATACTCACAGACAATAATACGTGTTTGCCTTGAGGAAATAACTGGACAGTATATCATTAAATTGTAGAACAAACTCAAATGTTTGCGTTTTCAATCTGATTTGCTAGTTATTTTGTGATTACCAATTGAGTCTTACTAATTGTATTTTTTATTTTACTTTAACATTTTTTTTCTTGGCATCACATCCTAAAATTCAGGAAATATTAAATATGTTCACATTATTGTGTCCATTCAAAAATACATACTCATTCTTTTGTCACACCGGTTTTACTTTTCCATGTTGTTTCTCTTTTAATCTCTAGATCTTTATTATGGATCCTTTACTATTTTCTAAATCCTGTAGGAAACTCCACCCTTGGCAACTAAATTGACCCAATGGAAGCCCGAACATACAGTGAGTTCTGATGTGCCTCTGAATAACACAGAACTACATAACATAATTCTAAAATAATAACTCAGTTTCAACATTAACATCATCAGTTTGTGTTTGGAAATATAATTTTCATAAAAATGCATCGGGGCAAACAACATATAAAATGGGATTTGTTGTCGTTTGCGGAAACAATGAATCAGACCTACAGCATTAACTTTCCCTTTCGGTAGATATTTAACATGAATTCTTTAGTATTCTTTAATAAACCACAATGTCCATCTGTGTGCCTATTTATTCTGCAGTTTGTGAAACATATTATCAAACCAACAAATATCTGAGTAATCTTTCAATTGCCAACGCATTCTGTGGTTTGCGATAACTTTCTTCAAACAACATCTGTTAACAAATTAACCAATGCAGATCAGCTCTCGTGTTGCGGAAACAAATTCACCAGCATAGAAAAAGTGTCAAAAGACCTGAACAAGAAGTTAAAATGAAAGTGTTGGTGACACAGCTCAACCATGTTGCTTGTTTAAAAAAAATCCCTGATTTATTCTCTGCCTATCATATTGTACCCAGGAAAATGAGTAGCTGATTTCCATCCAGGCCTCCAGCAATGCTATTCTGTCAGCTGTCTGCAGCAGTGCCTTGATTCTCTTTCACTTTTCTGTGGATGTATCTCTAGTCTCCTGACAGAACCTAAGGTTGACAATTCAATGGCAAAGGAAATTTAATCTGTGTCTCCCATTGCTGAAGGCAGCATATATCGCCACTGTTACTCGCTCCGAGACACCCCGCGTGAATAATAATAATCCTTGCGTTTGATATAGCGCTTTATCACGTCTTTGAGATGTCTCGAAGCACTACACAGACTATACTGTAAAGTGAATTTCCTGCTACTGTTTAGTTTCACTGTAAGATTATTAACTTGTTCAAATATTGACTTTAATGTTTAAAATAAAGATAGGTTGTGGATCAATATTTAGAGTTACCTTTTCTTCAAACTAACGATGGATTGTTGGCTGACAACTAAAGTGCACTGTTATTCTATTTCTAGGATTCTCTCAATTGTGCTAAAGCTTTTCTTGTAATGTAGCAGGTGCCACTTTTCTCTTCCCGCCTCTGAGGAAGTATTTTCTCTCTGCTCAGCATCTCATTCTGTCGACCTATTTAATGTCAACAATTTAGCCGGTGAGGATGTAAAAGGGATGAACTCACAACTTACATGTCAGGCTCCCCTGAGATCAAGTTGATCTTGAAATTTACACAGAGATTTAACTTAAGCACAATCTTATTATTGATCCACCAGATCACTTTATATCCATAGTATTAATATACTAATTGAAGTCGACAAGGGGATTTAAAAATCTGAACTGAAACCAAATCGCAGGGAGATAGACGCTCAACATTTGGTATCTTTGTTTCTTTCTCCCTTATCCTGCCCCTCATATCAACTTACGAAATGGAATGTTTCACCATACATTCTGTTATTATTTTATACATTACCAGTCACCGGTTAGGGCAGGAGGCCTCTGCATTGCAAGACTCAATCTTATAAGACGAGTTATCATATCAATATTACATTGTATGTACTTACAGGAATTGCTAGAATCTGACTAGTTATGTGTTTAGTGGAGTGACAAGTAAAGCTGAATCTCTTATTTACATTTAGCATGAATATTGATCGCATGGCTACTTAAGTGGCATTGACGAGTTAAGCAAGCGACTTGTTATAAGGAGTTTGGGTTGTATATTCCATGCCTTTTGTGCCAGCCATGACAACCAAGACAATTGTGGCAAAAATGTCTACACCAACTGAAAGAAAATTGCTCTGGAATATTGGCCTAAGTTTCCTAATACACAAAAAGCTGGTTTTAACCTAGGTGTGTAGATAACCTATACTTTGATCAATTCTAATAAATATTTAAACTAATAAAGATGAAAGCAAAATCTGTTTGTTTCCTTACAATTCCACCCCCTCTTGCCCATTGCCTTTATAATGCATTCTTGCAGTCCTGCCCTGTTTACATGCTGATCACTTAGTCATCCATCATCCAGATGTCACCTTTGGCTTTGTGAAGCAAGAATCACACTACAGCTCATACAACTAATTTGAAATACAGGTTGTCTGACTTACATTACTTGTGGTACTTTATCTAATGCGATAATACTAGAGTTATTGATTAGAGCAATGCAGGTTATTTAACTTTGTGCTGTAAAACACTGAGCAATTTCCAGAAATGTGTTGTCCTTAAAGAGCATTCTCATAATCCTTCTGGGAAAGTGAGGACTGTCAAGTAACGCAAAGGGCATCATGTGTTAAAGATGCCTGCTCTCAGTTTCTGACTTTGATCTTTGTTTCTAGTTGCCATTGGTGATTTTGAATCTTTGTCAGTCAAAAGAATAACACAATTCTTAAGCGAATGAATGAACTGTTGTATGATTACAAACAGGTGCCTTGGTCTTTCCCACAGAGTTCACAGACCAGTAGTGAAATAGAAACATAACAAGTAAGTATGCGGTCAATGGAAAAAATACTGTAATATTAAATAAAAGTAGATTATGATTGATAATTTCACTTTGAGAACTCCTTCCAAACAACATGTTGAATTATAAAATATTTGACAGTACTAATGGCCATATGGTTTTCATCGTATTAAATATGTAACTTATAAACCAGTGTATCAGTCTTATAGTGTGGGGACTATCAGCTGAATTTAAACAGTGACCAAAATCAAAAGACCCCAAAAAATCCCATTTCATTACATCTTACTTTTTATCAGAACCTGACTCAATATTTTATACTATTTAAAAACTTGGGTGGAATATACTTCCAATTAAGTCCTGGTAGAATTGTGAAGTTTGGGAATTTGAAGGTTAAATCCTAATCTGTAATGCCTTCATACATGCTAAAGCTGTAGCTGCTCATTGCTACGATGAAAGCTTTTGTTCTCCGAATTCCACATATGGAGTTTTAATAGAAAACAACCCTAGAAACCGACATGTTTGAATGAGCTGTTCAAAGACTTGGGTGGAGATTTTTAGCTGATTTTTTGTTTTTTCGTTGTAAAATGAGCAAACCTTGTAGTGTATGAGATAATTTGATCCCAATCAAATTGCAATGCAATGCTAGCTGTCTGTTATCCTATAGATGCGAAACATTTCCATTTGCTTTTTAATCAATCTGAAATTTTAGCAAACGGCCTTTCAGCATATATTAAATTGGTAGCTTGTTCAGACTAGTTTTACTGGACTGGTGACCTCTAATACTGCTAAATCTGTCGTGTAATCTTTTATTGCATATAATGTCTCAAGAGACTACAGTACTTTCCTTTTGATGCTGCAGTGAAAACTTATCACCGGATCATAAGCTGAATGAATGATCTTGGACACAAAAGCTAGTTTAATCACATTAATTCTGTTTCTTCCCTAACTCACAGAAACCTGTTTTAAAACGAGGTTGTATTCATTCGGAAAATTTGCAGCTTTGAAAGTTTATTTTAAAACTACAGTACCAGCAATAAAGAAGGAAAGGGAAAATAAGTAACATGCAAAGCTAGTAGATACAGTATCATGTAAAATTATCCAAATTGTTGGATGAAATGTTAAAAGCACAAACAACTGGAAGTGGGGAGGGAGAAGAACTGAACCACACCTGAGGTGCAAGTAACATTTTGAATGTTAAATGATGGGTGAAATCATTGATATAATTTAATTGCGCATTCCTAGCCAGGCATCAAATATAATTGTGTTGCTTCTGAATGTGTGCTTTTTGTCAGCCTTAATCCTGAAACAAATACAGTATTGAGCCATGAAATATAAGCACATCTCCAACTCTGCTTTAGTATCTGGAAAAGCTTCAGATTCCATTCACCACTAACATATATAATTGTTTCATGGATCTTAAAAAGACGCAGTGCTTAGTGCTATGTGTGTGTATTTGTCAATCGGTACTTGGACATTAGCATGTTTGTTTGTATATGGGAGGGAAAGCACACATATGGAAACAATTGGTTTGTAGTGGTCACAATAATAATAATTCTTGTATTTGGTAAAGTGCCGTATCATATATTCAAGATGTCTCAAAGGGCGTCACAGAATGTACTTTAAAGTGAATTGACTGGATATTTTGTGGGTGAAATCCAATAGCCAATTGCGCACAGCAGTGTCCCACAAACAGTCGTAGATTGAGTGACTAAATTCTACATTTTTTTGAAGGAATTATTACGCCTAGAAAAGCGATCTGCCAATCGACTAACAACCAGATTCCTACTTACTGCTAGGTAAACAGAGGTGTGTGGGGTAAGGAAACTGTGATGTGAGTGCTCTAACCACTGAGCTACAGGACTTCAGAATGTATCCACAATGTGAGTCTTACAGATCTGGTGCTACCATCGAAAAAAAAGCATGCTTGTTTTATAACTTCAAGGAAACGCACAGATAAACAAAACACACAAGATTTATTTTTGAGTGTAGGGGTGCGGAATAATACTTTACTAAAATTTATCAAATAATGTTTAAATGACTAATATATTTGGTGTGACTTAATCCAGTGCCATTTGCTAATTTCTCCAAAGCAATTTTGATTTAAAAATAAAGGTTCACTGGAAGCTATAATAAATAGTCCTTTAAATACTGAACTAATGCTGCTGACCAACACAGCATGGAACCAGACCAAATAGTAAGTGTCTGCTCCCTCCCGTGCATTGTGATTTATGGAGCACTAAACTGACACTGGTGTTAATTACCCTGTTAAAATGGAGACCCCTGACTTTAAACACAAAAGACAACATTTCATTCTGTGTTCACATTTGCTCTGTAATTTGAATAGAATAACAATTTTGTACCACAACGAGTTATCGGAATTTGTGGGATAATTTTCCCCTTTATTGTGTCACTGCCTACAGAGGAAATATTGAAATTCTCTCCAGTGAATTACTCTTGAAGTGCAGTTCAGAATTTATATTCTGAGCATGAGCAACGCAGCTACCGTCAATTCATCAGTGAAAATTCTTTCCATTTTCATTGAATCTCAACAATCAACAGAATAACTCACTGATGAAGGGCCAACGCAGGAGTTCTTCTACTTATATGAAAGGTCTTTTTCACTGATCAGTGCCTGTGCTACCCGTAAATTAACGGATCTTTCATGAGGAGGAAAGAACTGCAATAGTCGTCCATCATTGGTAAGTTATTCTGTATATACACCATTGCCTCTAGCCATATCGCCTCGGACTTCATCATGCTATAATCAGTTCTCAAATGGTACAACGGTGTATTTATGGCCTCACACAGAAGTTTAATTTACTTTTTAAAAAAAGGAAATATTTCTGCATAATAAAAATGACAATGATATCATCTTTAAAGCCATTTTAAGTAAGAATCATTCTGTGGAATAATTACTTTTTTTTAAAAAAAGCTATTGTGCTCCCTGGCTAGTCCAGTCCCATTGTGTCTGTCTATATCAGATAAAGTGAGAAACGCTGGAGTGAAATTACTTTATCTGTCATTAATGTGTCGCTTGGGAAAGGGGTTCAGGCTGCACTCCCGCCATCTTCAGTGACAGAAAGCAATCGTTTAGCCGAACATGTGCAAAAATCCAGTATCTGGTGTTACTTTTTCAATTGCTCTTACTATAGTGAGGTGCAGGAAATATAAAGCAGCTTGCCATGCTACATTCCTCTACTGCTGTAACAATGTTCCTGGTTAACTTTGCTTCTCACATTTAAAAAAAAATCCCTCTATAAAATATTCTAAATAAATAATGATAAAAAATAATTTGGTCACTCGATCCACGATTGTTTGTGGGACACTGCTGTGCACAATTGGCTGCTGAGTTTCGCCCATAAAAATATACAGTCGATTCATTTTACAGTATATTCTGTGAAGCGCTTTGAGATGTCTTGAAGACTTAATAAGGCGCTATATCAAATGCAAGGATTATTATTATTCACATCTTTTAATAGTTTATTTTGTTCAAATAAATTATCCGAATGTGCCTTTGAAGAGATTCAATTCAGTGACTTGTGAAGTATTTTCCCAGCTTTGTAGAGAAAGAAATTTACAATTATGTAATTTGAAACATTGTGATGTACTGTATTTATACTGCCAATTGTACATGTACATCTCTTTCCCATCTAGAAACTGCAAACTTAAAAAAATGTTGGATTCAGCAAGTTCATTGCTATATGAAGCAAAGCAACAAATGAAACCCAAATAACAAGAGTTACTCTATACTGTCTATGGGAAATTATTTAACTTTGTGCCTCTGAAAAGTAGTAAACACATTCCTGGCCTTTTCAGAAAGCATAAGGAACATTTCAGCCCTACTGAACTTTTTTTTAAAAAAAGCATTTCTTTAAAAAAAGCACATTTTGTACTATTGCTTGAGCCAACTTTACGACCTCAGTTTTGCAAATAAAATATGCACAATATAAATTGACTGGAAACATCTGCAAATATTACTGTGAGAAGTACACTTAATTGTATTAATTAAAGCCAGACTTCAGATGATGAATCCATTGTGACCTGCAGAACATGGATACCAGAAGCATTGAAAAATCATAGTGACTACAAAAGGCACTGCAACAACTTTCAAATTTCCACCTCTGAATTTGACACTGATGTTTTAGGTTCATTTCCTATTAAGAGCAGTTTTTTTTAACAGATAGTGGATTGGTCTTAAAAAGAAAATAAATTATAAATAATGTAGCTGACAAAGTTGTTAAATATTTCAGTAGATTCGCAGCGTATTATTAGTAGAACGTGTGTGCTTCACTATAAACAGGTTGCAAATTTATTTAGACAGGAATAATGAAGCAACATTTTAAGAAAATTACATTGCAACCTAAAAGCTTTTTGGCTTCCATTACATTGGGCCCTACAGTTCATGATATATTCCCAGAGCTTGTAGGATTCAATAATTTATGATGAAGCGAAAACAGCAGCTAGCAATAATATTACTGCATAGTAATACTTGCTATGACGACAAAGATTATAGCATAGAATTACTATAGGAAAGTCTAGTGCAAATATCTACACAACACTCCAATATCACATGGCACACATTTCTCAGTGTCTTGAAACATAGTAAATGAAGGGTGATTCAGTCTTAATAAGTGTATAATTTCTGATTATATTTTCTGTCTTGTCTTTCTTACACCCCTTCCTTGGGAAAATACACAATGGAAGTCATAGTATGCAGTCGGGCTTTAATTAGCATACCAATTTAATATTTTTGAAGCATTACTTGCATTTGTTTCTAGAAAGGTTGTAAGTTTCTTGTAGGCTGGAGTCAAGAGTTGGCTCCAACGGTAGTTTAAAAATGTATTTTAACCCCAAAAAAGAGAAGCTTCATAACCGAAGGGATTAGTTAATCTCATTTATGTTAACTGTAAATGGGAGTGCATTGCAACATTTCCTGTATTTTTCCCAATTGGTTATTTTAATTTGCAACAATCCCCCATGTTGAAATTTACCAAATTCTATGTTTGTTTGCAAAGCTTAAGAGTTGGTAAGGCATTACAGAAAGGAAATGGTGTTCGTTTCAGCATTTCATTGCATTTCATTGCCTTCAATTGTTTATGCAAGAATATGTTACTAAACATTTGTTTTGTTTAGATAAGGTAATGTATGGTCTGTGTCAAGATTCCCTCTAACCACTCTGAGACATTTATAATAATAATAATGCTTGCATTTGATATAGTGCCTTATCATGTCTTCGAGACATCTCAAAGCTCTTTGCGGAATATATTAGTTTATTGGTGTATTGCCACTTTTTCTACCTCATTGAGTATAGAGGCTGCTGGCAATAGACTTTGCCTATTTGTTTGACTATAGCAGTAGATGCTACTCTGACCTAATTACTTGACAGAAATGCTTAAGTTGGGCAGAGGGGCTGCTGCAAAGTGGACATGGAAACTTACATGCAAAGACGTCTAGATTAAATACATGGGCAGTTACAAATCTGCCCTGTGCAATCTATGAATGTGCACCAGCCCTGTCAATATCTATCACTACAAATACAATGAAATCATAATAGCATGCATTCTGGTTACAACCACAGATGCTGGGGCAGATAAAGTTGCATATCTGATCACTGCCTTAAATCTGTCACAATCAAGCTCTAATGTTCAACAAAAATATCACCCATGTTACCTCCTACGTAGAATGAATGCACCACAGCCAGATATATTTTTCAACAAAGAAGAAAACAGTCAATTTGGCAATTTATTCTAATTATTTGTCTCTGAATGGATTGACACAGTTGCATGATTTTAATAGACTCCTGAGTCACCCTCCAAAATATGTTTGGAAAACTTCCAAACAGTACATTCACAAGAAGTATCTCAAATGAAACAGGTGTACACAGGCTCCTTCCAAATTGTAATACCCCATTGAATTAAATTTCAAAAAAGTTTTATTATTTGAAATAAAATTATTCTTGGAAATAGATGTACGGAATAGGGAAGAATGCAATATTTAGATTATGTAAAAATTTCCTAGCGTGTTCTTTTGTGACTTTGAATTTATATAATCATTGAAGCATTGGTGAGAATTGGTGAGAACTAGATTCTCTGCAACAGCTACGGTAGAATTATAACAGTTGTGTGCTGATTCACCCGCGATTTTAAACACATGCGCCATGATAAGCAATAAGTTGAACAGCACTGTTAGATGAAATGAATTCTCCACAGAACAATCAAAATATGCTCATCGGAAAGGCATAGTGATACATGGATGTCCAGTTTTGTGTTATATCCATCAATATTGATTTGAATGTATTTGGAATCAATTGATGAGGAGAAAATATTTCCCACAAAGGGAAAGGCAAAATCTGTTTACCAAATCTCCACTCTCAGGCGGAGCTTGATTTCTAACCCTAAAGGGATCTGTATGCAGGCTGACCTGAAAAATTCAAACGTTGCCAAAAAAAAAGCAAGTTTGCTTTCTTTCACTTGATATTCTTCAAATCTTGATCTTCTACAAATTGGCGATTTGTTTTCTGTTATCAGCCACTAAACAGCAAAGTCAGCAACCCAGCCCCTGCTGCTTAAATACAACACATCCGTAGAGGATCTGATGATCACCCTGCAAGAACAGCCCTAACAGACAGTTGTTGTCTGCAAAAAAAATGCAAAGTTCATGAAGCACTGGAGCACACAAGGCAGTTCCTCTCAGTACTGTAGTCGACAATAAAACCCCAACAATAACTCTTGTCATGGGAGCATGAACCACAGGGCAGCCAAGAACAACCCTCTGAGCAATGCACCAGCAACACATTGTCATTTTCCAATGAAACATTCACATGAATGTTTTGGGTACCAGCACACTGTAATCCTGTGTGCACCAGCATTAAATAATACATCTGATTATGAGACATAAAGAAAACACTTGTCAAATGCATAATTTGCAACATATACAATATTGCTATTTTCCTTGTGAATGATCCTCTCCCATGCTATAATTTTTTGGATGATAGGTTTTCATAAATATTGAAGCCAAGCTCTATTACTACTTAATAATCATAATAAGCATCCTGCAATTAATATATAATGTCTTTGAGACATCTCAAAGCACTTCACAGAAAATACTGTACAGTATAGTGAATTGTCTGTTTATTTTGTGGGTGAACCATGGCCACCAATTGCACACAACAGTGTCTGACAATCAGTCGTGGCTTGAGGATCAATTTATTATTATTTTTTGAAGGAATTATTACCCCCAGGGAAAGCATGAATTGACTGTATAGTTTGAGGGCAAAATTGTACTAGAAACTGGACTTAACTACAGTATTTCTATGGTTAAAATTATGTCATTTTATGTCAGTACATTATGCCATCTAAATCAATTCATGTTTTGTAACACACACATCACTACCTACATGTCATCCATTTTGCATTTCTTGAAATGCATTTCATTTTTCATCTGATCATTTTCACTGATGAGCAAAATAAATAGATTATCTGAACATTCATGCATACAAAACAGGTGAATGTATCAGAATGCAAATATCAGAGCAACAATGAAGAGTTAAATATTTTGGACTCACATCGCAATGCTAGCAGACATGTGTGATGCTTTCAATACAACTCAAAGTGGATATGGTTTGACATTTTAGTCTTAATTAAAATTGATTAGAAAATCCCCTATTTTAATAAGGTGCTGCCATATAATATATTTGCCCCAGCAAAATGTCTTCCATTCTATTTTCACAAATATTGGTTCAGTGCTCTGATATTTCTAAAAACAATAGTTAAAAGCAACTCAACTGGAAAGCACCGAAGACTCAATCAGGTCATTGATCTATCAGATTGGTGACTACCCTTTTCCAGCTTTGCTAGATGTGGGAAAGAAAAACAATATTAAAGACCAATTTTATGCCGCGAGAGGGAAAGCTATTGTGAAAACTCAGCATTTCATCAAAGGAGAACCTTCTTTTTTTTAATGAGAAATGGTTCTGTTTTCCTTTACCAATCCCTTGCTGTGTTTACGTTGCTTCAAACAGTGAACAATGCACAGAGGGCTACGTGTTGATGTCAATTAAGAACCAACAGTATACAGACCATATCTACAATCTGGGGTCTCGTGTATTTTATCAACTTAAGCTCGATTCATCCCTTCTTTCAAGAATCTTCTAAAACCCAAGCTTGTTGTCAATCAATAGCATTGCTTTCTCTGTAGTACTTTCGCTCACTTCTGTCAACCTAATACAGTAATAATGCTTGCATTTGAAACTGCCCTCAGCACATGGAAACACCCCGAAGTACTTCACGCAATAACTTAATTTCGAGTTTCTTGTGACCAATTGTTTCGGCAAAGGTGCCATTTAATCTGCACCACCAACATTCCATCAACCGCAATGAGAAAAATCTTGACGCAACACGCGGACTTTGTTTTGACTATGTTACTTGGAACAAAAATACTTACTTCTGCTTCTCCTCACTCAGTACTTTTGTAATATATGTTACACCCTTCAATTCACTGTTTGCAAGGCTTGTTGCTATAGTGACAATCCTTAAATGCAACCCTTGAAGTGGTATAATTAGCATGCAACCATGGTTGCAATGTTCCCAGTGTGAAAAATCAGGAACATCCTGTGGAGGGTGTGTCATCTGCTGTGTGAGGTGGCTAACATGGCTATGTGACAGGAGTGCAAAGCCTAGTGTGAGAGACATCTTCCAAGAGAAGAATATTTGGACATTACCGTATCTGTGAGGGTTACATGATCCTTTAGTCTCCCACCTCCTGTCCCCGCACCTCTGTTACCATTTCTGCTATCAGATTAATGAAAATGTTGGCTACAAATTGACAACTACTACTTATAGAATATCCTGCACATAACATAGTATGATTCATAATTTGTCTGCCTTTATGCTGCACTCGGTCAAAAACACAAGAGCTGCCCTAATTTGTTTAATCATCATAATAATAAAACCAGTTCTGAATAAATTACTGTAGAGAGCGAACTAAAAGCATCCAGTGCTGATAGATATTTAAGGGCTCCAAGATGCTGCCCCACGTGAAGTTGTTGTAGAGGTTAAAGTGACAATATAGTTAAGTACAATTTCGACCATTAATGGTATCATTATTTTCCATTATTTCTACTCAAGTACAATTGGAAATCATTTCAGTGAAATCTACTCAGCACTGTTCTTTGATATGTCAGCCTTGACGCACAAGTGTTTATTGTAGTTGAAATATTCAGATGTATTTTAGCATCCAAATAGCTTTCTGTCACAAATTGACTTCTGCCCCTCTTAAATTATATACAAGTAATTGAAGAATTGGTAAAGTGCTAGAATTTAACTGTGCTCTGCATGTATCTGGTGCTGATAGTGAAGAGATCTTATATTACATTTATGTAATTGTTTTTGATGGGCAAAATGCTGTCCACATCAACATTTTCTCGTAACTCTTACCATCTATCTCTAGTGAGACTATCTCTTTAAAAATAGCTTTAAGTAGAGTGAATTGCACAAATATTAATAGCCTTGGCGCCTCAGATTCATAGATTGTTATCTCTGTGTCACAGGTTACTCCAGCAGTCCAATGAGATCTTCTAATGTTACAAGCTGTGTTTTTAGTTAGCCCATTAGCCCATGGCATGCTGACATGTCGGGGTCACACAGAGTGTGATATCACATAGAGAACATGTCAATTTCAGATTTCAGAAGCAAATG
Source organism: Hydrolagus colliei (assembly GCA_035084275.1). Taxonomy (NCBI): domain Eukaryota; kingdom Metazoa; phylum Chordata; class Chondrichthyes; order Chimaeriformes; family Chimaeridae; genus Hydrolagus; species Hydrolagus colliei. Next base: position 15,060,080 of record CM068749.1, on the reverse strand, counting down.
AGATCGACAAATTGTTTTGGATGGAGATGTGAGGCTTTGCAGGGCATCACTCTTTCACTTGATGCTATATTGTCTTTACAACAACAACAGCAATGACAAAATTGCATTTATTACCTTGGTTAGACTTCAACATTGCTACCAAGCAATACAAATTTACATTCATACCCTTGATGTCATGAGGACATGCCCACAATGGCATTCCAGGGTTTTTCATCCTGCTAATAAATTCTTGCAACGTTCCATAGCTTTTAAATGTAAAATCCCCATTTCACCCTCAAATTCTGGTCTTGTAAAACCTTTCTCTGAAAAGTAGTAAACACAAAATGGTATGTTTGTTCTTGTCTTTAAAGTCAGTTATCTTCTCAAGTTCAGGTCAAACCATTTTGTGAAATGTCTAGAAAAGAATTTTTGCTTATGAACCTTGGAATTAATTTGATTTGATCCATTTGAACTACGCTTAGTTCTGCAGACAAAACACAGAATGGATGGGGAAGCAATCTCTCACATAGATTCAGTCCAAACCTTTAAGCTCACCCACGGTACAGGTGCTGTCTTGTTCCACCTGACTGTCCATAAAGCAATTCGGAAACACTGCTCTTAAGGATAAAGCTGACGGTGTCCTGGACCCGGAAAGTTTAAGTTAAGATTATTAATGTAATTTGAAGAGTGTTGGGAAAGATTTGTAATGTTTATGTACATTGCAGAATTGTTTCACAGTACATAAGCTAGAGGATCTACAAATAAGCCTAGTCAGGTTTTATTTACAAAGTGCTCTGTGATGCCTGAATAGGTGCAGAATGCTTACTTGCCATGATTACATATCAATGTTATGTTGACTGGTGAGGTATACCAGTATTTCAAATTCTAGCATGATTAATTGTAACATTCAATTGAACACTTTCAGTTGTTGGTTTGCTGAATAAATTAGATTTTTGGGGAGCTCATGTTATTTTTGCCCAAATTTGTGTTTTACAAAAGTTATTCCAAAAACGTGATGCTGATATATGTATAGTCAGAATGACATAACTTTTGCAGAATTTATCCCCAAATACCAAGAATGCCTAAAAGAGTTTAAAGAAAGTACAGTGAATATTTCACAGTGTTTCTGACCAAATGTCACAAAGTGAATCATCTTTTGTGCCCAGTAATACTAATCCCGTCAGTGTTGGCACACTTCTTGCACAGATTGGTTTTAGTGAGTTGACTGTGGAGGGGGAGGCTTACTGTATTTGGAAACAGCCTGGGTGTAAATGTGCATGAGCTAGGTAGACAAGTTCTTGTCAGCATGGTGGCAGGAAAGCAGATGGTTTGAATAACTTGACATTTTGTGGAGAGCTAGGCATTAGGGGAGAGATGATGTCTTGAAATGTTGTGTCTGTGCAGTGCCTTTTTTAAAAAAAAACATTGTGTATGCTTGATAAATTACCATTTGCAAAACAAATAATTTTTGTTTGAAAGACAATGTGTCCCTGGATGTGTTTGTTACAGTTTTAAAAGAGGAGTATACAACAAAATTACATTTATAGAGTGCCTTTCACGTCGGGGGGACATCCCAAGGCGCTGTATAGCAGGAACATTGCACAGAGTCTGGTGAGTATGGCATTTTAAAAAAAACAAAAGAAAATAGGTGGAGTTACCAAAACAATATTGGAAGAAAATATATATTTTTTTGTTCCTGATTAAACTAATTTTTACAAATGTGCCTCCATAAATGGGCCAAATGCCTCACCCTCTCTGCATTTGATATTGACCACATTTTTGTCGTATTGCTCCTTAATTACTTTCATTCTAACTAGTTGAATTAATTCCTCCCTTTTCCAGTGTCTCTGTGACAGATGAATATTTGCTTGTCTGACACCACATGCAGCCAAATAAATTTTCCGTGCTTCTTCTGTGACTGGCTGAATGTTTGCTTATGTGTGTGTCTAAATGGCAGCTGTTTCGAAAACCAGCTGAATGTGTCCTCGCTGCCTCTGCAAACATCTGAATGCACCTGGTCTTTGCTTCAAACTGACTGCTTCGGGACCACCAACAAACAAACAACATTGTTGGTTTTCAACTCAATTCCATGGAGTACATTTCAGTAAATGAAAACAACAAGAGATAAGTCACACAGGGAGCTTGCACACTGCTGAACTGGCTTTCCAAGCTTACTTCATAAGTGCCTCAGTCAAGACATGTTCAACCTACCCCCACATGCACATGTAACTCACACAGTATCCTGCTTGTACCACTGGACCTGGCAACAAATTGTGGACATGGGCAGAATAAAAACAAATAGTAGAAAAGAAAATAATAGAAAAATAGTACAGGTAAAACACAATAAATGATGCATAATACACAAGGAAAAGCTTCAGAGTTGCAGCTATTTAAAAAAGAGAATGTATGAGACTCAATTCCAATGATTTTTACAGTTAGAATCAGTTTTAAAATGTATAACAAGTAATAATTTATTTATTATTAACTTTTTAAAAATAAAATAGCAGGATCTCTGTATAATTCTATCGGCATCAGCGCTTTGGGACATCTCCTGACATGAAAGGTGTTATAAAAGTATAATTTTGTTGATGTTGTTGCATTGCCTTCCCCGCCCACCCACTCCCAACTCTACCCAAACTACAGTATAACACTGTCTGTACATCACTGCCTGTCAGACAGTTTATGCGTTACCTCAGACTGCTTCTCTTGACAAGAAAACCATATTAAGCATCCGTTTTGAAACATAATTTCATGATTTTATTAGTGTTTCCAAAGACAGCTTTACAGAGAGTTTGTCATGTCAAATTCATTAATTCTGAGATATTCTTTGGCAAGTCATTTGCATTCTGTTGAGTGCATTTTATTCTATGCTTTACGCCTTCATATTTTTATTGGTAATTCTGGGAGGTTGATTTAAAAAACCAATTAAATGTGGCAAATAATTTATCAGCAGGTCCAGAATGTACAGTCAAAAGTAAAAAAAAACACTGCAGAATTGCTTTGACAGGCTGCAAAACAAACAACAATAGATAGAATATCGTCAGCAGGAGAGATTAATTAAAAAGGGCTGTATTTGGCAGAGATTGGAGGCAATGACTTAATAGTTTGGGATTTAATTGTGGTGCTTTTCGGAAGCATATAAAATGCCTTTAGCGTGTGTTTTCTGACGGTCAGTTGTATTGCTTGTTTTTGTCAACCATTCCGGGACTAGCCTACAGGCACAGACCTCAAAAGACTTTCCAGAAGTAATTTTATTTCAGGCGTCTGACAGGATTGTCAGGCAGCAGTGCAGTGGGTTCAATCAAAGTGTTCTTTCATGGGAATGTTTTTCAGGCCTGAGAGGTCAATTTGGAGCGTTGAAATGGAGACCAGTTGCACTTGCAGCTGCATTAAACCCCAACAATTGACTTCATATTTAGTGAACAATAAGAACAGAAAGAGCTTTATTATGTCATTTGAAACTGTGACAAATCCAAACTTAAACCAATTCAAAGTGTGATGCTGTCACTATAAAATACCAACAGTGATATGGTTATTATATCTGTGGAGCGAGTTGTCACCAGTCATTTTCTTGAAATGGTTAGGAACATTTGAAATTGATTTACCATCCTTCATCTCTCTGTCCATTTATTTATTTTGGACTTTTAAAAAATATATATATACACAGTATGTATAATAACAGTATACAGTATATAAAATCAGAGAGAACTAATGAAGGAAGAATTACCATGTCTGACCTTGAGAGGGAGCTGAATTCACCTGAACAATTGATATGACAAAATAAATCACTGAAGCATCCTGGGGTAATGGTTGCATTTGCTGATAATTTGACTCTTCCCGTAGCTGGTAAGAACCATAACTCCAACATTACACAATCGTTTGGATTTCATTTTGAAATGCTACTAATCGGTTGCTTACCCTTATTCCAGCCAAGTCATTGTAATGTATTATTTATAAACTTTCAATCATTTCAAAATTGTCTGTCAATCAAAAAATATTTAAGCACCAAATGATTTCTAGTTATACTTTGGATTTTAGTGAGCCGCATATTAACTTACAAAGTCTGCAGCAACCTGTGGACAACATGATCTTGAATTAGCCCATTCCTGACTGTTCAACAACATCAACAACAACAACAACAACAACAATTTACATATATAGAGCGCCTTTCACGTCGGGAGGACGTCCCAAGGCGCTGCCTTGGGACAGCAGAGAGAGCTGCCCTCAAATGACTACATCATTCTTACAGCTTCACATAAAGATATCAGTAGAAGCAAGCAGAATGCAAATGTGAGCAATATAGTCAGTCACTGGAAACAAAATAAAACCACTTGTTGTACACCAACATTTGAATTCTAATAGTTGGTAAATTATGTCTGTTTGCTATTCCAGTGGAAAGCAGTTATCTTTGGTTGAAAAATTTAGTTTTCGAATGGTTGAAATGATTCTCTATATGAAAGATTTTATTTGGGTAAAGTAGAAAGTACTTTAATCCTGGAAGCCTAATAATAATCCCTCCAAATTTTTTTTTAAAAATTGTGGTCATTTCAATCCACGACTGTTCATTGGCTGCCACATTTTGCCCACATGTATTCAGTCAATTCACTTTACAGTACATTCTGTGAAGCGCTTTGAGACATCTAGAAGATGTGAAAAGTGCTACATCAAATACAAGGATTATTATTATTTTTATAACCAAGAGAGTAAGACTACTTGGCACCAATCATCCACACCATATAAGCAGTCACTTCGTAGCCATAGAAGTGGTCAAGTCTTCCACAAAAGCAGCTTGTCTTGAATGAGACAAAACTATCTTACACCCAAAATAAATCCTCCCAAACTGGCACCCAACAAGTATAAATCACTGCAGATTTCTCTTTTCTGACAGTTGAATACCTCAGTGAGAATAAGGCTTTATTCAGTAAAATATTACAGTGATCTCACCAGCAATGAGCTCATTTCCCCCAAATGTTTAATTATTCAGTCTTTCCTCAGATGAAAGCATTTATATAGTTATTTTAGCATGGGGAACTGCATTAATTTTTAGATCTAAACTGATTTAAATCTGTTGACCTTTTACATTTCTGTTTTAAATTATGACCAAATGACATTGCCTGCTGTCCGTACTGATATACCAGGCACAACATGGGAGGGATGAAGGTTTGAGTTATATGGATTTCACCAGTTTAGTCTTTAGAGATTTACTTCAGATATGGTTTCATCAAGAAGTGAGATTCTCAAATTAATTTACACTGTTTAATTTCTACATTTCACACAAGCAGCTTTATATTCCAAGGACACTGGAGTTCACAGTTAGGGGACAGATTGTGCTAAACTGCAATAACAACACAGATTTATCGTATCCATTTTTATAAGTTATATTAAGCACAGCATTTATCACAAGCATTTTGTGCTCACTTCCAAAGAAAGTGCAAGTAATCTCTTGAATAATCAGTACTGCAGTTTTAAGAGATATTCTTTTCCCAAAAGAATGTGGAAGAAAATAGGCAAATGAAACTCAGCTCTGAATTGAATCAACCTGCTTTTATGCAAACATATAATTGTCTCTTCCTTTATATCTGGGATAATCTTTACATTGCAAACAAGTCCTCGGGTCAAAACGCTATCCTCCTCTACCACCTGTTTACTTTTAAGATAACCGGTAGAAGCACTTCGAGACATCTCTAAGATGTGACAAGGCGCTATATCAAATGCAAGGATTACAATTATTCTTCTTATTATTACAAATTTACTCAAAGCAAGGTTTACCTTTTCATTATTTGTGCGAAAGCAAACTAGATGGACCTCAGCCTTTTTTCATCCACCATTGCTTATGTTATGTTCTGATGCTGTAGTTCGTATTCTTTGCTTTCAGTAAATATCACTGTGAATTTTCCAGTGGGCTCAGGCTAAATATTGACCTGGTTGTGTTATGGTGTTCTGCCATCATCTATTCACTACCAAATCATGATATAAAACACTAATTTCAATAATCTGCTCCCAATTTATCTGTTCCATTACTTCACTTGGTATTCAGCATGTTTATTGATAATGGTGTTGCTAATGGCAAATTATTTCATCTGCAAATCTTCTTTGTAGTATCATTAAAAGGGCAGAGAGCAAAGCAAATGGGTAGTCTGGTGTTTGATTATGTTTATCAGAGAAAGTTGTTCCATATGAATGAAGTCTTCAAAAGGAAACATAATTTTAAGCTTCTTTCTTCAAGTATGAAGCATAATTTAAAACCCTAAACAACAACAATGACAAAATTGTAGTTATAGAGCGCCTTTCATGTCGAGAGGATGCCCCAAAGGGGTTGAAGAACAAAAATAAACCTTGCAATTTGATATAGTTATTGCTTTATTGTTGAAACACATCATATGATATCACAGTTTTTTTAAAAAAAGGAAAATTTGTAGGCAGATATGGTGATCGATTTGCACACAGCAATACAGCCATTTCTCAAAGTGCCAAGAGGGAGTGACCAATTTTATTTGGAGGACTGTTGGCCAGATCACCCAGAGAAACAAATACGTAAATACATTTTCTGTGAGGTGATCAGAATGGATCTGTGGCATCATCACTCATAAATATTTACTGTGGATGACATGGCTGGTAATGGCATGCATATTGTGTGTATGATACTGTACAAATAAAAAATGTAACGCAGGTTCTGTTTTGTTCATATTCTCTAAAAATAGAGGGATTCAACTTCATGCGATGATTATTATTACAACAGCTTTGAAGTGAAAAATGTGGCATTTCACGTCAAAGTTTGTTGACAGAAAAAATCCATATACTGTACAATCTTTCATGAAACGTTTCATTTTCCAGTCCCTTTTTATTTTTCTTGAAGATGTGACTGACATAATAAACAAAATACTACTTTTAAGATACTGTCGAACAATATGAAAGCACAAAGCATGCATCTTAAAAACAGGGTATACTATTGAGGATAATGATTTTTTAAATAGTTAATGCAATTCAATTCTGTTTGAGTAAAGTGAACATTTTTACTAAATGAAATTCTGTTTGTAGTTTCACTCACTATTCAAGTGCAGTAAAATATCCATATGGTAAAAGAATATCTTACAGCTGTTATCTGTCAGAGGCTATCTAGTTTCAAAAGAAATTAAAGAAATGTCTAAAAGAAAGAGACTGCGTTCAATGGAATAAAATCAGTTGCACATGCAGAATGTTGCTTCCCAAATCGGTGTACAAACTAAGAGTAAATGCCACGAGTGGGTGTAAATATCAAGATATTATGGCATTTCCTTTTAGTTTGCATACCATGCATATACTGTAAAAGGGAAAGTTGCAATGACCATATTAGTTATAGTTTCTTCCCCCTTCTCCAGACTATTATTATTAACTGCTTTCTGAGGAGGTCCATTAGATTGTCTCAAGATCTTTTTGTTGGTCAAGCTCTTCAGCAACCCTCAAATACAGGTTCTGTTGAGACTCTTTTAGTCGCTTTGAATCCTTAATTCTCCTTTTTCCAGGGATACTGCACCTAAACATCTCTCAAACTCTGCAGGATAAGGGCAGAATTAGGCTCCACTGAAGTGGCTCCCATCACAGTTGTCTAAGCTGACACAAGCAAAATAGTTTCTTGGGTTAAGGTACTGATAATCACAGACACCATTGAAATATTCTCCATCATATATTATGAATAATAATAAATAATGCTTGCTTTTGATATAATCCCATATAATGTCATAGAGACATCTCAAAGCTTCACTGGACATACTACAAAGTGGAGTGACTGTGTACTTTGGGGTGACACATTGCAGCCAGTTGCGCAAAAAAATCATATACAATCTGTTATTTCCCACAAACAGCCATTGAGTGATTGTATTTGGTGGATTGTTCTGCCACGTTTCGCTCACAAAATATACAGTCAATTCACTTTACAGTCTATTCCATGAAGCACATTGAGATATTTCAAAGATATGATAAGAAGCTATATCAAAGGAAAGGACTATTATTATGTGGAGTCCTGTACCTCAGTGATTAGAGCACTCGCCTTACAAGCGTAAGACCTGTGTTCGAATCCAGGCAGTTTCCTTACTCTATACGCTTAATAATAATTCCTTAAATTTTTTTAAAAAAAATTGGTCATTTCAATCCATGACTGTTTGTGGGACACTGCTGTGTGTGCATTTGGCTTCTGTGTTTTGCCCACAAACATTCAGTCAATTCACTTTACAGTATATTCTGTTGTAAAGCGCTTTGAGACGTCTAGAAGACGTGAAAAGCGCTATATCAAATGCAAGGAATATTATTATTATCATTATTATTATCATCATCTGTTGGCCACGACACCAACATATTACTGTATTAGTGCTGCTTTATTATTGCATCCACTTTATGACAAGCCAGATTCCTGAGACTACTTTCTCCCAATGATGTGCATGATCATTTTCAGAAATACAAGGTAATTAATGTAACCATCTGACTGTGTAACCATTTTTTTCAGTGGATGGAAAAAATGTGGAAGAATGAGGCACTGCAGTAAATAGTGTATGGTTATTGTTAAGCACCTAGATTTTACAATATCAGTCTCCAAAGAGATTCTTAGCACAAAACTGGCCCCAACAAAAACATTGTGTTATGAAACTCTACATTTCACCTGTTGGATAATATGACATTTGATTCATATTTTGTTCTCCAAAAAAATTCTCAAATTCGTTCAGCATTTTATCTAGAAGTGCCATTTGAATATAGAAGTAGAAATGTGTTTACTTGTGTTCTGACTGCCTGAGGACAAAGTATTTACAGACTGGTTGGATTGGCATATGTGAACTGACCTAAAATTGACAAGTTGATCATTGGAAATGGGATCCGGAAGCTTTTAAATGTATACCATTACAATAAATGGTACTCCTTATGTTACAGAACCTCAACGGCTGTCTGGGTTGAGCAAAGGCAGGCATTATATCTGGAGGGGAGTAAAATTGGAGGGCAATTCAGCACATATTGAACATGCACACTACATTGAAGCCAATTTGGGACCAACCTTGGCAGAGGTCCAGCAGTCTCCCACTCGATCGTCCATTCAATATTCTTATTCTATTCCAGCATAGTGAGCAGCCAGATCAGGAGAAATATCATCATGCAATATGGTGAAAGGAAAGAGAATACAGATTTTAATCATCTCAATTTTCATACTTTCAGAAACGCCCAAATGTTTTTTTTTGTTGGCGGATCTTGAAATTTCCCTGGAGAATTAAACAGCACATACTGCTTGACTTTTGATTTAAATTTTTTGCCTGTTGTTAATGGAAACCAGCAAATGAAATAAACATGTCATCGATTTTCATACCGACAGTAGTCAGCTTTTAGAGAAGGGGAGGAATAGGTTAGTGGGGCAAGGCTTTATAAAATGTTAAAGGAATATGTTTTAAGCTTGAAGTTTTGTTCATCTGCTGAATGAACAGGAAATCCCAATGGTCATCATAGTAATGCTGTGGTGAGTACTTAAAAAGATTTGAAATGAATGTGTTTGAATCATTTCTGCCAGGCCTACGGCATTTAGCTTGGATGGTTTACTATGATCTGGATCAAATTTTACCACTGAAACCAAGCTTTGGCTTGGCAGAACACTTTAGACTTATCTTTGGTGTCACTGGATATAAGAAAGCAAAACATATTCTAAAAATATCACTTCAATATTGAGATCGTTTTTTTGAAACACACACTTAGGGTTTTTGCAAACAATAAATAGCAACTCGCCTTAACTGAATTGTTAGCGTTCTCCTCCATGTCACTGTACATGGTATGACCTTCCAGTTTGTTCTCAGTTGAGGAGGGAAGTAATTAACAATGGCATTTTCCATGATGAGATTGTGAAGCTTGGGTGCTTTGAACAATTTAAAGCGAGCTCGGGTTTTGGGTCATGTATGACTTTTGCGATTAAATGATTGATAAAGATACGCTATTCTGTGTTCTGTGTTTTCCTAATTTCCACCAGGTTGTGCAGGTTTCACCATTCCTGTTGTTCCACTTTCCTGTCCAGAAATCAGATGAACAGACTTCTTTATTCCATTCCATATACAGTATCTTATTTTTTTGCGACAACCACAGGAGTTAGCTCTAAATACTGGATATTCTGTCACAGCAGCTATTTTGGATATCACGGTGGACTCGATCATTGATCTGAGACTACTAACTGAAACTCAGCACTTGTTGCCAAGAATCTTTACTGTGGAATCAAAATTATATATGGCTTGTGTAGATTGTGGTTTCAAACTAAATGCCATTTAAATCTGTATAATTGATCATTCAGAAATTCAGGCTAAACAAAACAGCAAACGTTTCAAAATCATTAGAAGCTGTTTGGTGCAGGATAGTGCCTTTTAAATGTTAGATGTGGACTATGTTATATGTGATCTGGAGATGTCTTGGATTTTAAACAACAGGAATCAATGGGAATTAATTGGATTCATTGAAATTCTATGTAAGGTTTGGAATTGTTTATCTGCAGTTATCTAAGTTCAAGAGGTAAACTCCTTTCACTGAAATGTGTTCTACCCTGAATTAAGTGAATTCAGCCAGTCAATGCAGCAATTAGAGCATTCGACAACTTCATAGCACTTGGTTAGCGAGGATGAAATTAGCCAAGGTTCCCAGACTTGACCACGAGCCAGAAAGTTATACTTCAAGTTGAAGAACACAGGGTGAAGAAATAAACAAAAATTGATCTTGGCCATGTCAGGTGTCTCCCATGCTTAAACAAGAACAGGATTACACTTGTATAGTGCCTTTAAGTCAGGAAGACGTCTCAAGCCGCTGGATAGTCAATCTTTCAGACCCGAGCTGGGGTTGGGAACGAAGGATGGATGGAAAGGAGGGGATTTGGAGTGACTGATGGGACCGTCCAAGAAGAGGGTCTTAAGGCAGGACTTGCCACGGAGGGGGGCAAGGGGGAGGGATCTAGGGATGGAATTCCAAAGGTTAGGGGCTGAAAGACTGAAGGCTCGCCGCCGATGGTGGGGCGGGTTGGTCAGTGGACATGGAGCAGGCCAGAGCCTCCTGAGCTGAAGGGACGAGCTGGTTGGTAGGGGGGTAGAAGGTCACAGAGGTAGAGTGGGTCAAGGCCATGGTGGGGCTTTGACCGTGAGGACCAGGATCTTGAATCCTCTGGGTGCTGGGGAGCCAATGGATTCAGGTGAGAATGGGGGAGATGGGGTCATGGAGCTTGGAGCGCTAAGGGATAGGGGCCATAGAGTTTGGGATTATCTGAAGCCTATGAAGGGAGGAGTTGGGAAGACCGACAAGCGGGGACTTGGAGTAGTCGAGCCTGGATGTGATGAAGGACAGTGATTAAACACACTAATACTTGCTTGGACAAGAATAATAGCCACTTAGGCAGGCATCACAGGACACCTGGCCAATTGTATCCCAGAAGAAGGAAACACAAGTCAAATGCTATCAGGAGAGAAGTTAGGGAGGCTGGGAACAATTGATTTGCTTCTATTTGTTTGAGGAAAACAGTTTTTTTTGTTTGCTCATGCTCTCTGTTCAGGTAATAAACCCTAAAAAATATAATAATAAATCGTTCATTTCAATCCACGACTGTTTGTGGGACACTGCTGTTCACAATTGGCTGCTGCGTTTCACCGACAAATAAACAGTCAATTCACTTTACAGTACTGTATATTCTTTGAAGCACTTTGAGACATCTAGAAGATGTGAAAAGCACTACATCAAATGCAAGGATTATTATTATTACAACACTATGTTGGAGTCATGTTACAATTTTACTGCCACTTCGAATACCTACAAACAGGTCACAAAGAAAACACTTATTTCAGAACATGTGCTTTTCTGCACAACAGAAGGAAACTATTGACATGTGCTATAGTGCCATCCATCTTTTTCCACTGTCTGAGTGGTAGCTGTCAACATGAGAACAATCCTGGTGACATTCGAGGATTCCATAGCTAAATGATTTTCCAATGAAAGATTATTATTAAGAGGTAATTAATCTTTGTGGTTGAAGGGATGGTGTAATACTCAGAGGAGTACAGGGTGTTCTAAATTCAGATGTGTTGAATCATTGACTGACAATTATATACCAGGCTGATGAATCATTTCATATGAAAGCGGTTTGTCGATAGATTACTTTATGTGACTTTTTTTGATGTACCGGGTTTTAATTTAACAAATGATAATTTGGGAGCTTGCTGTCTATTGGAGCCAGCAACATGAGCTCTCTGCATGGTGATAGCTGGAAGCAAAAACAGAAGAAGATGTGTTTTCACAGATTCAGATTTTGCACTGCTGGAAACATTTGTTGGTTTCAATTCTTCCAATTTTTTTCTCTCTTGTTCACTGCCCATCAGCGTCTGATGGAAACTGTGCTTGTATGGACATCATGGGAGGACAGGATTGAATTGGATTCAGTTCTATTGCCCCCACAGACTGTGGATCATTGGTTTGGTTTTGTACAGGCTCCTACAGTTTGGTGATGTATTGGAGAGCAATGAGTAGCTGATGCACCATTGACCCCAGCAAATGTCAGCACTTTCAGGAGAGAAAATTGGGAAAAACTTTTGAATGAGTTAGTGAGGCAGCCAGTGCAAAGGGAGCTGGATTATCACACATAATTACAATGACTAAAGCATTGCAGCTCCCTGCCTCAATAATTGAGTGTGTGAATAATGACTCAGATGTCTCACACTTGCACTCAGTAACAGCCAATTTAATTTGCCTGATGATGGCATCAGGTCCCAGTGTGCAGCCAAATAGCAAAGCAAAATAGTAAAAATCAAAATAAATTAACATTGCTGATTATTCTTTGAAATTACTTGAGATTTCAAAAGACGACAACTGAAAAGGGGCAGTGCTGTTGTACTTGCATTTAAAACAACATGCAAACAGTATACAAATGTTCGAACTTACAATAAGAATTTCAAGATGGTTGAGGCATTAGTCTGACCGAAATTGGTCCACTTGGAGTTTAAAAGCTTATCTTGAGGCACCAGAGATTGTATGCTAGCACCAAGGTGAATGATGACAGAACAGTAAATAGCTGAGCTGAGTATATAAGATCATTATACAGTACTGGGTATGGAATGTCACCCTGAAATATATCGTTGCATCAATGAATATTATTTCTTCCTCTTAAGATAAGTTCAATATAAAAATATTACAATAAACTGCAGAGAAACAATCTTTGCTCTCAGCATTTCTCCTGCCTTTCGTTTGGTCATCCATCCAAGCTTGTTATTTGCACAATCATTTCAAATAATTATACTTCTCGATTTGCTTTTACATAACTAGTTAGAAGGCAGACATCTTCTTTGCAATATAGGCCGCGTGCCATTGTGAATACACAAGAGTATTGGACTCTCCTACTATATATGTATTTTAGTCTAGTATCTGATACAAATACAAAAGATAGAAAAGACTAGCTCATCTCTGTTGGACCAAATTATTGTATCTCGACACATGCAGCACTATCCCAAATTGATCAGGGAGGGCAGTAACATTCAATTTTGAGATAACAGATTCGCAAACCAAAAATATAATAAGTTTCACGAGTGCCTGATCAATTTTAAAGCACAAAATCTTCTAAGAGGACTTTTACCTCACCAGATGGCTCATCCTTAAGCTATCATCTTCCTGACTTGCTGAGGCTCTGCACCATGTTATGGAAAGTAATGATTGAGCCGTCTTCCAGTTTTCCACCTATATAAAGCTTAACCTATGGGAAAATTTAACAGTGGATAAGTGCTTTTAAACATGAAACAAATCCGTGAAAAGTTTGACATTTATCAATGGTTTAAATGCCTCACAACGAAAGATGTTTCGCGAAGTCACTTGGTGATTTGGAGAGGCTCTGTCATGGTTGTGGATAAAGCAATTATTCAAAGGCAGCAGCCAATACATTATAACAGGGCATTCTGAAATTCACAGCTTCTTATTGATTCAACATGAGGAACTCTTATCTTAATGATCTTCTGAGGGAGATCTCAAAAACCCAATTACTTACTTATTGATTACAACTAGAACGGTCGCGATTTGTCCTGTCCAATTAAGAGAAAGGTGAATGAGAAGCCAATAGTATAGCTTTGTATGTGTAATGGCCATACTACATTGCTGGAAACAAAAAGATACAACTGCCAACAGTAGGGCTGGCGAGGATGTTTAATGATATAATATTCTTGTGAAATTATACTGTAAGAATCTGTATGACAATGTGGTAACTGACTGAGTCAGGAGGTCATCCCAGAAGGTGTCTTGCAGTGGAACAGGCCTAGAGGAGAGGGAGCAGAGTTTGGGTCTTGTAAAAGCTCTGATCCAAATCAATGGGGACTCCCTTTTGCCACTGATCTCCAGGAAGGAGCTGTGCTGCAGAGCCAGGAAATCAAAAGATACAGAAGATGAACTGCACACCAGCTTAGGGATGTTGTAGAGAAGGTTTGTGGCTGTTGAGCATGGTGCCTGAGTGTCCATATAGGGTAGGATCTGAGCAGTGTATGAACTGTGAGTGAAAGAGTTGTAAGACAGGGTTACAGGGCACCATCCATTGAATATAACTGGCAGCACACCTTTGGGTCTGTTAGAGAAAGCAACTTTCATCTGTCTCTGTTTGGGTCACTGGAAGCCATGAAACTTTCCAGTGTCAATCAACCACTTGGTTCATCAGTTTGTCCGTGTGCGGGTTCAATATCAGCTTTGTTCAGGCAGTTCACATGGGCTACACTATACATACACCTTGTATAAAATCATTTAACATCATTACCAATATTATTACCAATGACAGTTCACCATTATCTCTGTCCTCAGTGAGACCATGTTGGATGATCCTCAGGTACATGTACTTCCCCCACTAATTAGGTTATCAGTAAATTAATAAAGGTTTAATTAATGAATTATAGATGATGAATTTGGTTTACATCATCAGAGGGCAAGCTTTCAGCCAATCTGCTTCTACCTTCTGGAACCCCATTCCAGAGTACAGTTGTCTTTACAATTTCAAATTGTAACTTCAGATCTGCTACTTTTTCTTGAAAGTCATTCACTAAAACTGCAGGATTCCCAAATAAAATTCTGTAAGCACTTTTCCTTTGTCAAAAAATGACAAAAATACCCCATATCATTTACAACGTGGTCCAGTTTGGATCTTGTTGGATTGCATTGAATACATTGCACGTGATATAGGCTCTTTGAAGAATTGCACTCTATTTTGAATACAGTAAGAGCAAATTAAACATTGCCAACTCTCCACGGCCAGAGACTGTAGGTGTGTTGGGAAATGGAATTGGCTAGCTATAGTTTCAGATGGCATTTAAATTTGAGCTTTCACAAAGCAGCGTTGCCTTTGATTTTCAAACCTACACAAAGGGTTTCTGTGCACTTAGTTGTACTTTTGCATTTATATACACGCAGTTATTTATCCCTTCGGAGCTTCTTCCACATAATTTACAACCTGACATCACCACATAGATGAAAAGAAATGAGTAATCCTCAGAACTTCTCCCACCCCTGTTCCCAGAATGTTGCGGAGAAGGCTTTGAAAATCTAAAAGCAGTATTCAGGATGTGACAGGAATAGAAAATCTTAATCATGGACCTGTCACTCTTCAGAGCATGCTTATTAGGTAAAGAAAGAATCAACATTGAAACATTCGTCACAGCAGGTTACAAAACACTTAAAATGTTCAAAGGTGAATGGATTATTGTGGGCTGCAAATGAGGCAGCAATGTAATTGCTTCAAAATATCTTTAAGACACACTCACACGCAAGTTTCTGATTAGTTCAAATAATTTAATAAAGTGCATAATTTAATTGATTGGAACTTACTGGAGTCTTGCGCTAATTTTTTTTTTGTCTACTTGCCTACTATTGCCATTACAGAGATTCAAGTGCCCTTGAATTCACTTTAGGTCATAATAACTTGAAGGAAATAATGCAGAGTTTTTTCCTCCTCCACAAAAGATCAGATCCACACAAAAAAGATTTGTAACAGAAAGCTAAACATCCAAACAAACCATTGAATTGGAGACACACGAATGCAAAGTAGTGTTCTGCACCCTTAGTTTTAATTATTAATAACTCCTATCTTCTTTTGTTCTTTTTAGTTTCAGGCCCCATATGGTCTCCACAGAATTGGAGCCATCTTCACCTCATTACCTTTTTTGACAGAAAAACAATTGCAAGAAACCCATAGTTATAACAAGCGGATTCCATGATGCTGAGATCATGTATCACCTGGCTCTGTGTGTATCACTCTTGTCTTTGAGTCAGAAGATTGTGGGGTTCAGGTCTCTCGTCGGCAGTGCTTGGAGTATATAGCATTGTCGAAGGTGCCGTCCTTTGAAAGAGCTGTTAAAACAAGGTTCTGTCTGCCTGTCTAGATGGACATTTAAGATCTCAAGCCACAATTTAAAGAGAAGGGAGAATGGTTGTTTTTCACTCATAAACAAAACACTTCAGGAAATCAATTTTTAAAAATAGTCTGTTCTCCACTGACTTTAAGAGGTAGAACCATCTCTGTTAGCCTCGAAAGACAAACATTAACATGTCAGTTACATTAAATGCTTAAGTCTGATACTGTGCAACATGTACAGTATCAGACTTAAGACAAGAATGGCACTTGTTATCAGTAGAGTACTTAGATTACCTATTCATGAATCATTGCATGACATGAGCCAATGATGTGAATCTTTTGCTTTCAGAATTTATGGAAAAATGCTCTTGTCTGAGTGCCAGTGAAACATTATTAAATAATGTTTGCTATTTTGTGCCTGGTGAAGGCCATTCAGATTGCTTAGTGTTCTAAATGAAACAGATGATTAATTCTTTATTACAAGATAGATAAATCTCCTTTTTTCTATTTGAAGGTGAAAGGTACAGTAACATGATTCTATTTATTGGGTGCTGGCAATTTAGAAAATTCGCAATGGATAATTGTGGGGGGAGGGGATGAAAAACTCATTATGAGTTGTAGAGTATGTAAATCTCTTTTGCTCCATTTGGGTGGATGTTTGATTACCTACTAGAAACATTATCTTTTTAATATAGGGCTGGAACATGCAGTCATAGGAGTGTGCAGTATTGCTTTACTGCTTTGTTGCTCAGTATCTATAGCAATCTATTTCCAATTATACGAGTGATGGTTTTTCATAGAATAGAAAACCTTGCCATTAACCCATTAGGTGAATTAAGCCTACCCAGGTTTATTTTACTTCTGCAAATGAATGCTAATGTTGAAAAAGTGTCCATATTGCATTTGGAAGTTGGATCTAATTGGTATACTTTGCCAACATGTGCAGCTTCCAGAGCAATGGATTTCACTCTCTATGGTTCATTAAGGGATGAATTTTGCTTTTGAATTACAAGAACACTTTATAGTTTATGTAGTTTCGATATTAGCATAATAGGTACAATACATTCTGCACATAGAATTTCCTACTGCAGATTGTGTGTCCAAATATGTTGTGGGTGTCAGAATTATTAATTGCCCTTGTGTGAATGTCATTACATATATCAACATGAAATGCTGTAACAATTGTCATTTACACTGTCATTTCCAGTATGAAAGTGTACCAGAAACAGATAAAACCTGATTCAACAATAACAAAATTACATTTGTTCAGTGCCTTTCACATAGGGAGGACGTCACATTTACAACAAATAAAAACTAGGATACTGTACTGTAGTAAATAAAAACTTCTTCAAATATTTTCTCTCCATATAGTTTACCACAACATTCAAAATACAGTATTACAGTTGGAAAATAGTCATTGGTTAATTTAGGTAAAGGAGAATTAAGATATCCTATTAGAAAAGTCCTAAATTTATTTACCCAACTACCAACAATAGATCACATCACTGTAAAAGCAAATGTTTTCCTCACTCTTCACTGGGTGCAAGCACAGGAAAGTGGCATCAAGGTCAGATATCTTTCTCAAACCCAGATTTGACACATAGCATTTTAAAAATGTCATTATTTCTCCAATTCTGCAGCATATTTGGCATCAGATTGCTACAATTTAGTGTCGATTCGTTGCCAAAAAAAGTAAAGTACTGTAGTACAAACAGGGTTCAGGCACTGCAAATCATGCAGGAACCCTAATACTGCCAGCACCTGGAGGCAGTTTCAGTATCACAGTGATTTCTTGCTACATTGAATAAATATGACTGGTTCAAATTGCACTTGACTCCTTCCATAGTCTATTCTCCGTGTGTCCATTAGAGAGTCGGGGCAATTCAGTGGATTTAAAAGAAAGTATTTCGAAACCATTTCACTCAAGCACCAATAACTTTATAGACCAGCCAAGTGTCACTCATCAAGAGTGAGTTTCATTGATTTGGATTTTAAAATCTGACCTAGTTTGCTCTATAAAAATAAAGAACAGATATTTAAATATGTTTGCAATTTGTGTCTCTCTTGCTAATTTGTGTTTTGCCCACAAATATACAGTCACTAAATTTTGCAGTATATTTTGTGAAGCGCTTCGAGACGTCTGTAAGACATGAAAAGCACTACTGTATATCAAATGCAAGGATTATTATTATTAAAGAGGTTGGATAAAATAAATAGGCAGATAGAAAAGTGGATGCAATTTGGCTCCTTTTTTTTTGCAAATTGTCAAAAATATATCAATTTTCACAAGAATTAAAGCATAAAAGTACTGAGAAAATTTATGTTAGGAAATTTAACACCTATTGAATATGCTGCAATACATTTATCTGTAATGCCAAAACATAAATTGGCTTATAAATGGAACAATATATTTTAAAGAAAACATTTTTGTTTTTTACAGACCTTGTGGTTTTTAAACTTCCCCCCCACCCATCACACCGGTTCCAGCCAGGCTCCACTGTGACTGAAAATATCAATTTCAAAATCTTCATACTTGTTTTCAAGTCTCTTCATGTCCTGGCATCTCCCTACCTGTCCAACCTGCTTACTACTGAACCCACTATTTGCTGCTTTAGCTCAACTGACTCAGACTTCTACATATGAATGCAAGTTGTAATAAATCGAGTGTGAGAAGCTTTCAATTCTGCTTATGGCAGATTATGTTGGATGGAAATGAAAAGTTAGAAGATAGTTTACACCCCAACAAAAATGCAGACTGACAGAACAATTAGGCAGCAGATAAATTACCATCCAAATTCACCAAATTCATTTCACCCCAAAAATTCACAGTTGATCCACTCTACAATATACCCTGTCAAGTGCTTTGAGATGTCTCCATGTAATCGACAATGTGTTAAAGCGCCATATCAAATGCAAGGATTCTTATTATAAATTCATTTTGCAATCTGGAAATCAGGGAAATAATTTATTGACATCTGGAGAATACCCTCCTATAAATAGAAGTCTTCAGGATGCGATTTCAAGAGCGTAATTAATTCTAGAAAGAAGATAAGAGTTTTAAACCAGTGAGATTTTCCAACAAGTGTAAGATACCATCAGAATCCTTCGATGAGAATCTTATCTGTAATTAATTTGAGATATCGATTAGTCTCGATTAATGTTTGTGCTTATTTGCAAGAAAAAATCCACATTTTGAGTTGATGAAAATGTGAAAAAGTTTCCACTGCTGCACTATGACTTCCTAGTCCTTTATCCAATCCCAAATCGACTGCGTCTGCTTCACTGCCTCTGTATCTCAACTGCTGCCCCCTCCTCACCTCCTCCTCCCTTTCCACACTTTTGACAATGTCTCCCCCTCTTTTCTCACCTCCATCATTTCCAAAATGAAGCCCACCACCTGTTCACGTCCCCCCATCTCTATCCCCACTCTTTACCTTAAAGCTCCACTTCCTTTCCCCTCTTTTAACGGACATTAGCAACTTCTCTCTGTCCACTGGCACTGTATTCACTCCCTTACGATACCAACCTGTCCACTCCCTTTGCTTGGTAAGCACAGGCCTGCATCAGGTCCACTGCCCTGCCCACCCCACCATCAGCAGTAGGGCCTTCAGTTTTCCTACCCTCACTCTCTGGACCACCATTCTGAATTCTGTCCGCTTCACCCCTCCTTTAACTCCTTCATGGCCTGCCTCAAGACTTTCTTTCCTCTTTGATCATTCATATTGTATATTCATATTCCAAATAACGTGGGCAAAAATATTTTGGGGGGGCAGATTTGTTAATTACATGGTTTTCTGACACAGATCCAACTTCAACAGGAGTATTCAAATGAGATTGCCCAAATCCTTTTTGCTGAGGACATACCACAATTTTCTCAAGTATTTACAGCCATCGCCATGTAGTGATCTTCATTCAATCAGTTAATACCGGTTTCACGTTCAAGTGCCAGAGATCAAAGGCAATGTTCTGCAGCTTGCTATCCTGTTCTCCTGAGGTTTACAAGTGGGTTGCAATGCTAAGGGGGCTTGCTCAACTTAAATCAAAGAAACAGCAAATACAGCTGATTAGGTTGGAATTATCTTTCAGGGAACATTGATTTACAATCTACTTAACATAACTCGAGATTTCCTTGAAGCATATTTTATGTACTCCTGAAAGTACTGAATTCAACTGACAGCAGTAAAGGAGAATGGAAGAAAACCTCAGTAACAGAATCACAATAATGAGACTGTCATTTATCTAACCTAAACAAAACTTGTGTGACAACAGCCTAGGTGTTGCATTCCTTCTTGGCAGATTTGTACTGATTATTCAGTGGGGTTAGTATAAGTTAAACACCTTTTTTTCTGAATATATTTTGTATTCCTATATTTATTAATAATATAATAATTCTTGCATTTGGTATAGCGCTTTTCACGTCTTTTGGAATATAAAAGAATATTCAAAGAATATACTGTAAAGTGAATTGACTGTATTTGTGGGTGAAACACAGCAGCCAATCGCACACAACAGTGCCCCACAAACAGTCGTGGATTGAGTGATCAAATTATTATTGTTTTTTTGAGGGATTATTATTAGGCATGCGGAATAAGGAAACTTGCCCAAGGTTTTGCCCTGCTGGGAATCAAACTCAGGTCTCTTACTTACAAGGCGAGTCCTGTAACCACTGAGCTACAGGACTTATTGACTGCTATCAAACCAGATTAATGTAATGCATAGAAGAAGCACAATTGCTGGCTAAGAGATACCAATGGTACACAATGCAACCTCATTTTGTTTCCGTCACTTTGTCACTTATGCCCTATGATGCCTTCAATTTGCAGTTGATGAAAACAATATTCAGTTATTGTTGAGGTGCCCGTGCGTATAATGTGCATATGTCTACGTTGCTGTGATGGAGCAATCTCATTGTGTCATTTAATGAGATCAGCAAGATATATTTTATGTAATCTCATGAAAGTCAAGCTTTTTACACACTGAATTACAGGGGTCAGGACTGCAAAAATCAGCTATAACTGCACGTTTGAACTGGCTTTCGGCTATTACCTTTCAGGAAGGCAATAGTGCTGATTTTGAATTAAATAAACAAGGATGTCACAAAGCTCTGACAATAAGGCTAGAATGACAGACCGCATTTTAAAACTACAGTGCCAGCTTGTTCATCCAATATATGTTTTAGTTAAATGCAAGATAGATTAGGTAAATAAATTACAAATGATATTATGAAGCAGATCAATTAAGTTAAATTGAGATAATTAGGTTCCCTTGGTACCCAGCTGCATACTGCTGTAATGTTATTATACAATGCCTCTAGAGTAAAATTAAAGAATAAACTCTATATTCATAATGCAGATTAGCATCAATGCAATTTTTTGCAGAATGGCTAATTGCACCCTGCCTGAAGTGTTAGGGTGACCTAGATCTCAAGATTTCCTTAAAGAGGATGTAGAATATACTCGGTTTAGATCATATCGCCTGGATCCACACATACATTGGATATGGGGGAAGGAAAAATTGCTCAGCATTAAATTGCTTATCTACTTTTATAACAACAACAAAATTACATTTGTATAGCGCCTTTTAACATGTCTATTTAACATGTGTTTTGCCCACAAATAAACAGTCAATTCACTTTACAATATATTCTGTGAAGAACTTTGAGACGTAGATAAGATGTGAAAAGCGCGATATCAAATGCAAGGATTATTATTATTATTATTATTGCACTGTACATCATAGTCTCCAGTAAACTTTTACATGTCTCACCAACACCTCCCATTACGAAGTGAACAGTCCCAATAGGTCCTTCAAACGTATTATTGCATAGAGAAACATTGCAACATTTGTAGTAACTGGGTACCGATTCGGGTTGAATGGAAATACTGTGTAAAGATTTTATGTCCAAGTAGCACAGTGTTTCCTGCCATTGATATCAATATCCATGGACTTCAAAAGGATGCTTTTTGAACACTGCTGACTGGTACCATAGTTATTGTATCACATTTGTATTTATGCTTGAAAAATGTGAGATTTCCCTCCCTCCATGAGAAGGGATGTGAGATGTTATGTGTTGTTGAGGCATTTGTACTTATATTTGTAAAGCGCAAAGTTTCCAAGCTGGGTGGTAGAGCTTTGTGCGTTTGATCTTGAAGATATGCAAAGGAGAAATGCCGCTTCCCAGATGGAGAAAACACTGTGAATATACCTGCTACACACACTCTCAACAAAAGGCGTTTTGTTTCCATGGCAAATCATTAATGAGGATTCAGAATACAATTGTACTGCTCCCGAGCTTGTTTTGTTTTAAATTTTGAAAGCAGTATTGAAAGCTTTTGTGGTTGTTTTTAGCAGGATATTTTCTAAATCTTTACAAAGATTTAGTCCTTTGTACTCTCTTGTTAGTGAATTATTTTAATGCAACCTTCTCTGCTTCCAAATTGTGCTGCTAACTCTTAGAGAGCCCTGGAGGATATCTAATGCCATTTTATCTTGCAGTGATGCCACTGATGGCAGCCCTGTCTTTGCTGCCAGAGCTAGATCTCAAGTGAAGCAGTACTTCTACCTCCAAAGGGAGGAATGCTGATCAAGGAGCTTATTTTTCTCTATGAAGCAGCGATCTTCGGCAATGTTATTTTGACCCTCGTGCCCTGTGAGGAACTTTCCCGGAAACAGCTAGAACTGAGTTAGGATTTACAATTTTGAAAGAACTTATAAACTTAGTTGCTCGGTGCTGTTCAACCCATGGTAAGGAGCCAATAGTAGAGTTCTTTTTGAAAAAAGAAAGAGGATCCGTTTCACCATTTCCATAATATGCAAATAACATACATTGAACCACCTAGTCATCATACGTGTACTCTAGTTAATGGTACTGCTTTGTCTTAAAAATTATGTACAGTGTTTTGCCTGGAAACCATAACTGATTTTTTAAGGATTGCGAATTATCTCCTCAGTCTTATTTAATCTCTCTGAAGACTAATTAATTTTTTGTTCTATTCAAACATTGACACTGCTTTTAAGAAAATATCTAAAATAGAATCTCTCTGCCAATTTTATATTTCCATATACTGTATAAACAGGTCCTTGAATTCTTCCTTATCATTTTTCTTCATAGTCATTGGCCCATTTCAATAATTTTTTCCAATAATTATCATGGCAGTGAAGTACATTGAGCAGTAAAAATCCTCCAGAAACTATTCAGCCCACGGACACTGCCTCTATTTCATTATTTTTTGGAGTAAAATACTGTACTCCTATACAAGTTTCATTTATCTATTCAATTCAAAGTGAGCAAATCTATTCATACCTATCCTCAAGGGCATAATAGGATGTGCTGGATTTCTGTGGAATAGCAAGAGGTTATAATCATATACTGTATAAGATAGGGTGACCATACGTCTCGATTTCCGGAGAAAATCCCTGGATGAGATATTGTGTCCCTGGCTAAATCTGCCCTATCATGAGGTCAGTAACAAACTAAGCAAGAACAATAAATTTCTAAAATAAGATATACTCATCAGAGAAATATAGTCATTAATCCAACAAGTTTCTCCCGTACTACCAGCATTAAGAATTTTGTTGAATTCGATTTTTAATATGCGTCCCAGTGGTTGGTTTTATCAATTGAAAATCAGACTCGAGGCAAAGGTGATGTAAGCATATTGCTGGGTACATTGCTTAAGACTCCGCTAATAAATATAAAATTAAATTGGCCAATCTATGTCAGAATCAGGCCCATTTCACGTCCTTTATTGAATTCCATATATGCAGCAACTTCTCTGCAATGCAGAAGTGTAGAATTCCTGCCACAGCTAGGTTTAATGGTGGCTCATTTGCTCATGCATGTAATGACAAAGTGTCCTGACACATAGGCACTACAGTCATGTTTCCTGCTGACACACTTTGAAGGTGGAACACTGCTACAAACTATCAAGCTAATGAACCAGAACTCAACTGTTGAATTCACTACTTGACACAGCACTTCTGAACTGCT
This sequence comes from Hydrolagus colliei, assembly GCA_035084275.1. Taxonomy (NCBI): domain Eukaryota; kingdom Metazoa; phylum Chordata; class Chondrichthyes; order Chimaeriformes; family Chimaeridae; genus Hydrolagus; species Hydrolagus colliei. The sequence goes on along the minus strand of CM068749.1, from coordinate 15,035,772 downwards.
ACCAGAGCACACCCAATCATAATCCAATCGCTTGAAGGAGTCCTTCTGAACACAGCATAAATCACTGCCCATGCTTGGGTTTAATAACACATTCAAATGTTAAGCAACCTCAGCATTCAAATCAGTTCTCAAAAGGCTCCAGGCTTTACATACTAAAGGTATTGCAACAGAAGGATAGCAATTGATATCACTTCTAGGACACTAAATACTCCCTTCCATCTATTAATCTGCACCATAGATCTTTCATTTTTTTAAAATTTTGGCTCAGTTTAATGCAATTGAGGAAAGTGGTGCAAATTAATTTGGGGGTAAAGAATATAAGATGTTGCTAAGGCAACAATCTGTTAGTAGTAATCAGATTGAAAATGTAATCAGCTGCTTTTATTGCTCTGCTATGCAGTTTTGAAAGAAGCAAAATTCCCAAGGACAGATCTATTAGTGCTCCAATTGTTAACTGAAAATTAAAGGACAGCGATTTTATTTTTAAATGTCAATACCACTTAAAATTAATTGAAAGAAGTGAAAACTTCCTGCTGCTGTAGAGAAGGCGTCTTTTTAAAAAAAATTAGTGTAATGGGTGTGTCATTTGCACCCATACATTTTTGCCCACCTTTAGTCTGATCACTTCAGGAACTAATGCAATAACTGATGTGTGCACAGCACAATGAAGGTAAAACCAGACTGCTTTTAGGAGTGCTGCCCAATCCCTCAGTGAAAGAGGCTTACATTTAGTTTGCTTGCTTCAAAATATCTGTGTGTGTCATTTTTTAAAAATTAAAAAAGTCGGTGGTCTGTTAATTTGGTCTTCACTTTAGCCACCATTTTGTGCTCAAGTATTTAATATTTATGCCACTGCATTCTGAAAAGATTAGTCACTGGCGGCGGCATACATAAAAACTGGTCAGGAGTTAATGACACACTGGATACTCTTTAAATCATGGAATTTGGCATCATTGCACAGAGACCAAAAGCTCAAACAATAGAAAAGCTGACTATGATGTCTGAAAATGTTTTATTGTGACTTTAATTTAGACAGAATGACACAACTTGTTATATGTGTCAGCTGTGTGAATGTCACTCTGTATGTGAATAGCAGCGGTATTTATGTTTGATGAGTGTGTTGTAGATCTCATTCACTCCCGTCTTTCGCTTCAATACAGCTGAGCGTCAAGCTGTGGGAGGGCTTCAGTTGCACTATTTCTACCAAATAACAAAGAAAATTGCAAATTGAAGACACATTTTCAGCAGCTTCCATTCCATATATGAACGCGGCTCTCAGCTTTCCAATTCACCCATTTAAAAATATAAATTTACGATATTGGTATGAGTTTCTGCGCATTTAATTAAAAGAGGGTGGTGAATGTCCATACTATCAGTGATTTTACATCTTCAACACACACAAAAACAAAGCCCTTCACTAGAGTTTCATGATTATAGGTGCTACGCCTCAATGATTACAGTATCACAATTAGGGCAGATCTATTCAAACATTAGTCTTGGAACTCCCACATCTGCTATGTGATGGTACAAACAGAACTGATTTAGAAGACAGCAATTAAGGCTCCACAATAAAACACTAATTTTAACTGAAAGGTAGAAGAAAATGCACTTCCTGCATACTGAAATGTTGGGCAAGCTTTCTTACTCCACATGCCTCTGTTTAGCTAGCAGTAAATTGGAATCTGGTTGTCAGTCGATTGGTGGATCGCTTTTCCAGGTTTTTAAAAACAAATGTGGCTTCACTCAATCCATGATATGGAATTGGCTGCCAAGTTTTGCCCACAAATTCCAGTCAATTCACTTTACAGTATATTCTGTGAAGCTCTTCGAGACGCCTCAAAGAGGTGAAAATAATATCAGATATTATTGTTATTATTATGCCAGTTATCACAGCTTTTATGCGTACAGTGTTCAGAGTGAAACTTTGATAGTTTTACATTGGTGAATCTGTCATAGCAAGACGGTAGGGTCCGTTGATATGGAAATTTTCCGATATCGATATATCGATGGGCTCATATCGATATATACCAATGTATCTTGTGCACATGTGCGAAAATGGTGTTTAGTGGGAGGAGGGGGAATGACCGGTCTGCGCATGTCTGATTGTGTTTGGTGGTGGGGAGAAGGGAAGAAGGGGGATGCGCGCGCCTTCAGATATGCGTGCTCTACGCCCAGGATGTTTGCAATGCCGGCGACAAGGTCAGTTAAATGCTACCTATGGTTTTTTGTTAGTTTAAGGGAGCGTAATGGGCATTTGAACCTTTGGTTGTATTTTTTTTTCATACCGAATTTTTCTATATACCGATATATTCAAATTTCCGATATCAGTATATCGATATGAAAAATTATATCGATATAACCGATATATCGCCGGACACTACAAGACGGTGTGCATGCCACTTGATGGATAAGTAATGGGTTAAATTAAAGTCACCGCTTGCTTATTGGGTCTGAATTGTGAGATTTGATCTCTATGAAGTTGTATTCCAAGTGGAGTTCCAGAGGTCAACCGTGTAACATATTCGGGATTTGCTATTCTCTTGTTCTTTTGCAAGTCTCACAATTTAGACCCCATTGTCCTCGTCAGGGAACCAGAAGACCTGAGAAGACGACCGGATGTCCATCATAGTATTGTTGATATACAACTCAGATGCATTTTGGTGACTCAGATTATACAGCAGAACCTGGGAGAATGGGTATCTTTGCAAATCAAAATACAACGTAAAAGCTTCCAAAAATAAGCTGTGTGCAAAAGCACATGTAAAAATACACATACATTTGTTTTGCTTTGCTCACAATAACTTTACTGGTGGTGTTTCTGCATTTCCTTCCGTTGTTTACCCCAAATTATAACCTCCCTTTGTGTACACTCTATCCTCTGTGGTTGGTGGAGGTGGTATATTTGTTGGAGACACGGTCAGTGGTAATCCTTGGCTAAATTCCCATAAGCCCAAACCGAGCAAAAAGGATCACTCCTTTCTGTATTTCCACACATGACCCAACAAGAGACAGCTAAAACCTATCCTCTGGGGAAAGCCATGGGCAGGGATTGAAAACCTAGGCACTCTCATTGGGGGGGGGTCAATACTTCACTATTTCAGAAACAGGAACACCCTAAAGATGTGAACTTGACTTCAGCAGAAAACTGATAAATAATTTTATTAAACCACAATTGAATTTAGGAGCCTAACTACTTATCCTTAATTAATAATTCAGTCACTTGGAGCACTGGAATGTATTTAAAGTGTGAAGGTTTTTTTTTTGCAATAGCAGCTGCTATGAAAAGAGGTTTGAGAGGTTTTTCTTTAAAAATATCATTGTCGTTGAATTTAGCCAGAAATAGATCACTTGTGTATAAGAATACCAGTGGTAGAAAAAACACTTTATTGGCTGTATTATTTTCTAACAATCAACTATTTTCTATAAACCTGTAGGCACCTCATCACAACCATTCGTCCTTCAGTCTTGCAGGGCACCAAAGCATTGACATCTGCTCTGCAAGCTACCAAGAGCCCCAAATCCCTCAGAACTGAATAAAATCATCCATTACATTCTGCAGTATATATTCAATGCCTTAATCCATTTGGTCTGCAAGCCACGGTGATAAAACATTCGATCAGACTACCACCTGGTGAAAGCTCCTAGGTATCCATCATTTTTCAGTGCTTTATACTGCTTTGGATAATGCCATATTATTCTGGAAGATAAGAATACAGGAATCATGCCACAAGGAAAGGCTGTTGGTCTATTAAGGTCACTTCTTCCATGGACCATGTTCAATTTGCCCGATCGTGGATTCTGCCTCACTTATTTAATCTTTTGATAGGAAAGTTCTGCAAAATGTCTCCTTGGCTTCCAACAATTCTGCAAAGATGAAATGAAAATATGCTCTCAGGCTTGAATCTAATTTCAGAGTTACATTTAAATGTAATTGGTACTGCTTTCATTTTAGTAAGACCCTAATATATTATTGCAGATGGTACAGAGAATGTAGAAAAAGATGTAATTTAATCTCTTAGTTCAATGACGTCTACAAATCACAGGAGCTAAGATCTCATGGCGAAGATCACTTGAATTCTTTGAATTCATTTTATTATTTACTCCCAGCTTCCAATATTCTACACACTGTATCAACCAAAACAACCTTCCACAAGAATAAGTAAACAATTTAACTATCCACCACAAGTATAGTGAGTTTCAAAAAGTGACTAGTTTTGCCGACAATATGCACACTTGCTACAGTTTACAGTTTATTATTGAATCACTTTGAGATGTCCGTGCGACATGCAATGTGGTATATCAAATACAATAATTATTACTATACTACTGTATTAGATATGTAATTACCTCTTGGCAAAATGTACCCTTTGTAGATTAGAGTGTAGAGAGACATGTGGATCAGTGCAAGGAGTTAATTGTGTGTGCAATATTTTGTGGGAAAGTGCAACCAATTTGAGCTCAGCAACATTCCACAAACTGTCATGAAGCTAGTTGACCAATTTTATTTTATATAAAAAACTCCCGATGGACAAATTTAGATTTTACTTAAAATTTTGATGTGGATATATTTCCTGTATAGAATAAATTGAACAGCCAGGATTCATTTTTTCCTGTGATTATAGTGACAAAGTATCCTTTGTGGAATCCCCAAATTTAGGGTTTGAAGCACTGTGAACATATTCAGTTAAATTGTTTGCACATTGCGGTTGCTTTTAATTCAAAACCCTTTATTAACATTGATTTGACTGGAATAAGAAAATGTACCTAAGGTAGATTGTTACATCCATGGATACTATAAACATTTGCTCTCTGTGAAAAATAACAGAGCTTTAAATGCTAAGGATAATCTTAAATATCATAAATAAAAACTCAATCAAATAGAAAATGTGTTGCAGTATATTCGTGCTGTACCAGTGATGGAAAAAGTAGTTTAGCAGGATGCACTATCACAATCATAAAGCAGTGTCAGCCTCCCCGAAATGCACTCTTCAGCAAAACAAAAAAACACATTATCTGCCAAGTATATATTCACTATTTATTCAAGCACATTTCTTGCGAAGATGTTTCATTTACTAGGCAGTATAATCCGATTTCAGTTAAAACCTCAGTATAGATGGGCTACTGGCTGGTTGATTTGTGATCAGCTTCAATAGATATTAATTCTATACTACAACTGTTTTGTATTTAACCTGGAATTATATAAAATCTGTCTAGGCATTTTGGCAAAACCTCCTCAGATAGATGCTCAAAATCTTCCTAAAACCACCAGCTTAACTTATGATACCATCTTTTCAAAGTTGAAAGGCATACTTTGTGACTCAGTGCTGCAATAAATTGAGTTTGAGATGACTCTGGGTTGACCCTGTCAGTTTCGTTCTCTTCACAGCTGAGAAGATTTTCAAGCTAAGCTTTTCAACGTGTCAGTAATTTCACATGGCTTACTTGACTCCTACCTGGGCATAAAGACTGAGCCCCACCAATACTCAGAAGTTATTTTATCATACTGTAGTTGCTTGAATTCTGAGGGATAAACAAAATTAAACAAAAAATTCACAAATTGCCTCAAATTCCCTTGGATGGGAAAGTGACAAAATAAATAGAAATAAAGGCCTTCCCTTGCCTAGGCCCATGTTTGCTTATATCCACTGAACTATTGGGGGATGGATTTAAAATTATAAAGCAATTCTAAATAAATATGGTAAACTAAATAGAACATTTGTGAATTGACAGTCAGAATACTTGCAGGAACTTATTTGTGAGGTAGATGTGATAGGTGGTGAACCTGTGTGAAACCATTTTCTCAAGTTCTATTGGACAGTCATGAGTTGTGGCACAAAGTAATCCTTGCATTTGATATATTGCATCATCACATTGTTGAGACGTTTCACAGTACTTCACTGAATATACTGTAAAGTGAATCGACTGAATATTTTGTGGGCGAAACGTAACAGCCATTTGCGCACAGCTTTCACTCAGGCTAGCTAAGGCCCTCCTCCACAGTCACATTTCAGTAAAAAGGGGGGGAAAAAACAATAAAATGACAACCTTCCAATAAACACAATCTTACATTAAGCAAAACATATGCAAATCTCTCAGATTTAATGAAAGCAACAGCCTTTAATACATCATTAGGCTACAAACACAACTACAGTGGACCAAATATGTGATTACTCTATTACTTTGCAACAGTATTGAATGCAGATAAGATATACCCTCAAGATTTTGTTTTACTTGCATTAAAATTATACTTTTCAAACTTTAGCATAACCATTAGTCCTTAAAAAGATGCGTGGTGGAAGTGACATTGTTTATCTTCCAGCAATACAGTATCACCAGGACTTCAATAGCAACCAATTTAATTTCACCCTCAAACTGTCTCTAACTAACATGATGCTTTGGGTAAAACGCTCTACAATTTTCCACTCTATTCTTCTTCATCACATTTCCTCCATGGTCCACTTCCCTCCCTTTATCTTCTGGAATTGCTTCTGATGGTCCCCTCCAGTGCATAGCCACATTCTTAAATCTCTCATTTCACTGTTCAATGTGCATCACTACATCTGCTTTGACACATTCTGTAATGTAAAAAAGGTGCTCAGTAAATGGAAGCTGTAGATTTTTAAGTTGAAAGACACCCTCCAACCACATGATGATGGTGGACAGTTATGCTCTAGGCAGAAAGCAATAAGCCATGAAGAATGATGGAATGAGAGAGGATACAAACTAATCAGTAGCTCTGCATGGTCGATCACTGACATTGATTCAAAACTTTTCCTTTGCCAAATGAAAGCACCCTCAGTTGATCGAGCAACTTCTTTACTGAATTCTTATTATTACTAATAATAACCAATGCATTTGACATAGCGTCTGATCACGTCATTGAAACCTCTCAAAGAACTTCACGGAATGTATTGTAAAGTGGATTGATTGTATTTTGTAGTCAAAAAGCAGCAGCCAATTGCTCACAGCAGTATCCCACAAACAGTCGTGAATTGAGTGATCATTTTTTTTGTTTTTCAATTTTATGTCAACAGATCAATCACATGGTCCACAGGAAGTCATTATAAGTCTATTTGATTGGTTCATGTGTTATCTAGAGCAGAATTTTAGTCGTGATTACACCACCAACACCAACTGTTTTAACAGCACTGTATTGAAGAGTCAGCATGGATTTAGGGGTTAGCTGCAATGTGGGGCTCAAGCCTTCTGAAGCAGAGGATATATATAGCAATACTGTACCAACTAAACCAAAAGGATTTGAGCCTGCGATGGAAAATTAGCCAAAATTTGGAATGGGATATTGATTGAAATTTCAAAGTAAGCGAGACATTTAAGGATTGTGAGTGAAATAAATGGAAATGTCATTTTTGCGTCCTGTAAGGCTCGCCATTCTAGGTTAAGGCCAAGGGAAATCATTAGACCAATCTCCAGAGGATACTGTGCCCTAGATCTAACCTGTACCATACTTGGTTCAGACATTAAGTGAATGATTTATCATCAAACATCATCATCCTTCAGGTTGAAGAGCACCAGAACTCACCTCCCAGACCTTGAACTTCATAAAACTACCTCTTTAGTTGTGACTTAAATCACCTATCTAACTTGCTTCACTTCAAATGGAACTTAACATCTTAAGGGAATACAGTCATTTGAAATTTGAATATGCATTCCACACTGGACCTTTGCACAGTTCAATTCTTGAAGTCTGCCTTCTCGTCCTGTTTAAGTATAGCAGCAACTGGATTCAAAAGTGGAACAAAGGGGAACAACACAAAGCATTCCTGCTTCACAAGGTATCTTCTGAATGAGATTTAAATACATTTTGAAAGCAGTTTAATTCTAGAGGATTATAAAGGGAGCTTCTTTAGTACATACTATTATAAAGGGAGCTTCTTTAGTACACACTGATGCTTTTCTCATCATGACTTCCTGTGGACCACGTGATTAAGTTGTTGGCATAACATTGCTAGAAAATGAGAATGAAAACCAAAACATTGGCCTACTTTTACTGTCTTAGAATAATTCTCAGTTTATTGTTTTTCAGCTGCGTAGAATTTTAATATGCAAAGGGAAAATGTGCATAACACACAGTTCAAATGTTAAAAGCAGCAAGTTACACAGCAGGTTGCAATTCTGTCTGCTGATAGATATGAATGGAACCTGCTGAGTAATATAGACTTGTGACATTAACCCATGATGCACTGAACTTTCTTGTAACTTTTCACAAAAATGATGGTGATAATAATCTTTGCATTTGATATAGATCCTTTTTTGTATTGGGAGAATGTCAAAAAGTGCTTCGCAGGATTTCTTGCAAAATGTAGAGAGACTGTTTTGTAGGATGTGCAATTTAAAAGAAAGTTAAATTGCTAATGTTAGCATTGTAGAGAAAGGCATCAAAACACAAATTTTCTTTCTAGCTAACATTTTTACAGTAAATAAAGACTGTAACCTTGTGACTTTCACTATGGGACATTCTAATCCGTAAAGTAGGAAAAATTGCTGTGAGATTAGGAGGAAGGTCAGCAAAATAACAAATTGTTGGTTCTACAAGGTCTACCTCGTCTTTTAACTCGATTGGAGATCCCGTAAAGGGCGCTATATAAATACATTGCTGTTGTTATAGTAACTTGAAGAGCTCTATCCACATCTGAACTAGTGGTAAGAACCAGCCTGCAATTTTTGAAAATGAAAGATTTTCCTTTCGAACGGCAGAACCTAAGGGAATATTGCTTCCAACAACACCCCCTGAATGTGTGAGAAGTTACTGTTTAACAATCAGTAGTCTGAATTCTTTCTCCGCACACGACCAGCCCTCACTGCCCACACCAAGAATTTTCCAGTGAGCATACCAAAACCACCAGGCAGAGCTCCGTGCGATAAACTTTTTCTTCTCCCTCTGCTAAATATTAACTAGTTTCCAGAGATCAGTTGTGCAAGGAAGAAAAGGTAGGAAAAGGTACAACATTCAGGAAGTGACTCAATTGTTTCAGCAACCCTTTGGAAAGCATGATCCCTGAAGAGGAAAACTACTATGGGAAACATGGTAAAGCTTTTATTTTTGTAAGATTGTTAATAAGATTAATCAACACTCGCCGCTTTAGTCTATTTCCGCAAACTAAATACAGTCAATCACTATTCTTGAAGGTTGCTGCTCTGCATAACCGTTTGTGGAGGAAGAGAATTTGTGTGTATGTTTTTGTTTGCCTTACAAACTCATCTGAATAGTCTTTGTGAAGCAGCAAGGAGGCAGTTTCACTTAAGGCATTTTCTAACTGTGAAAACAATTCCTTATTAGTAAATATTATTTTTGGTACAGAGCCAGACATCGTTCACAAGCTCAGAAGCAATGGTTAAACTAAAGAAGGCCCTTCAGCCCATTTGATCTCATGTATCCAGATTACCCAAGTCTTGTCTTTAATGCATCAAGCTGTTGTTTAAATGAGTTCAGGGTCCTAGCCTCTATCACACTCTGTCCCCTGTTCCCTGTACATCTGCCAGCACACAACTGAACGGGTTTTCAGTGTGAGCTCCTCTCTAAAGCCACTGGTCCCAAATGATACAGCAAAATTTAATATTCAATATTCAATTTAAACTATTTATTCGATTAGTTCACTTACAAAAGTGAAAAAACGTTATCAGATATTTTTCTAAGCAAGATGGAATTTGGAAACATGAATATCGATCCATTATTAATCATTAATACCTGGCTCCAATTTGGTAGCTACTCGTGTTATAATCTGCCTATTTCATTGTTGCAAACTCAGTTTTTTTTAAAAAAATGCCTTCCAAACTGTGTATGATCAAAGATTAATCTACATAGGATACTAATGTTGCTACGTATTAAGGATTTAGAATTTAAATGGCTAACGTGACACACGAGGCATCAAATGTTGACATGGGAGAAATTTGATTGATGTGTCATTGACTCCAGACCAGTTCTTTGAAATAGCTGTCAACAAATAGCTGAGATAAGATGCTCACTGTCTCAAGAAACAGACAGATTATTCATTGAACATGTAGAAACAGGTTTGGCGGCAAGGAAGGAGGGGGATAAAAATAGTGTATGTAAATTCTGTGCATGTACAGTACTTAAATTATAGAAATGAACTAAAAGGACTGGATAGCCCTTTCTGATAGCTGGCTGTGGCTGTGTCATACCTATTCTGCAACTGTCTTTCTGATATAAAGGGGCTAATCATGGGAGTAAGAATTTCAACATTTGTGGTTACCATGGTGATACAAGTTAATTGGCTGTTAGACAAGAATTCCAAAAATAGAGTACGAGTAGGATGAGGTTGAGCAGGAAAGGGAGGTAACCAATAAGTCCGCCTTTAAGAAGAGATAACCCCCTCAGTCTTGAAATTAACTGTCTGAAGAGATAGTTTCATGGTCCTGATCTGCAGGTCAACACTGACATTTGTAATTAATAATAATAAATAATAATAATCCTTGCATTTGATATAGTGCTTTTCACATAAACGTCTCAAAGTGCTTCACAGAATACACTCTAAAGTGAATTGACTGTATATATGTGGGCAAAACGCGGCAGCCAATTGCACACAGCACACAGCAGTGTCCGTCCCACAAACAGTCATGGAATGAAATGACCAAGTTATTATTTTTTTTGAGGGATTATTATCAGGGATGTCAGCAAGGAAACTTGCCCAAGGTTTTACCCTGCCTGGAATTGAGATAAGTTGGGTCTCTCACTTGTAAGACGAGTGCTCTAACCATTGAGTTACACGACTCCACAATTACAGAAATGCATTCTTTTATTTTAAATCCACCAAAGAGTAACCAATTTAACAATCACTCACATTTAAAAGCTTTGCAACCATTATAATGTATTGGGACAATCATTTTTTTGCAGGTAAAATGCAGCAGCCAATTGTGTTCATCAATATCGCACAAAGAGCCATGGAATGAGTGACCTATTTTATTTGGGGGATTGTTGGTCAGAAACTCCCTTCTTTTTTTTTCAAATAGAGCCATGAGATCTGTAACATTCCATCAGATGTAACATAACATTTCCGAAAAGACAGATGGATCCTCGGTTTAATGTCCCTTCCGAAGCTGGATCTCCAACAGTTCAACACCCCCGCCTCCCCGCAGCAATGACTCATCATATGTTACATGTTTCCCAGTCCCAACGTGGGGATTGAACCCACGGCCTTCTAATTCAGAGGCGAGAATACTACCACTGCATCAGACTAATGCAATGTAATACCAAATGGAAAATACATTTTACATTAATACTGTAATCTGCAGCAAAGTAGCACAAGCTTTCAGGGTAAGAGGTTATATCAGCCGCTTAGGAGAGACGGAAGACAGATATACAGCCAGTTGTGCTGTTCCTATCATAGGAGGTTAAATTTAGGTCTCATTATTAATCTTGACGTGAAAGGCGCTCTATAAATGTAATGTTGTATTTTGTTTTTGTAATCTCAAACTGAATGTGTGGGAATTGTATCTTCAAATTTCACATTAGCAGGTTTTATTCTGAACTTTGCTTAAACAGTGACATTTCATTAATGCAGCAATTGAAATTGACCAGCAGCTTGGAATAGCTCATACAGAGCTAGATTTGCATATGTGGTTACAATGTTTAATGAAAATAGTTCAATCTAATGTGCACAAACATTGCATATTCTGATGGGGTTTAAAATGCAGGAAAGCATTTGTCAGTCTGTTCAGCTGAGGAAAACCTGAAAAGTCCAACAAAAGGTTGTTTATTTTGCACGCAATCTAATCCAGATTTCAGTTTAGTCAACAAGACGACAGACTTCATTTTTCAAATGCAAAATGCAAACAGAATCTGCACTTTAAAGGAGACCATGCAGTTTGTACCTGACAAATTCAGACCCGTGCCATTCACAGTCTGTGCCATTATCTGATTATCATAGAATCATAGAATCATAGAATCATAGAATCATAGAATTTTACGGCACAAAAGGAGGCCATTCGGCCCATCTAGTCTGTGCCGGCTCTTTGAAAAGAGCGATTCAATCCCACTGCCCTGCCCACTCCCCATAGCCTAATAGACCCGTTCTCCCTAAATAAAGATCTAATTCCCTTTTAAAAGTTGTTATCGAATCAGCCTCCACCACCTTTTCAGGCAATGCATTCCAGATTCGAACAACTCGCTGAGTGAAAAAAATTCTCCTCAGCTCCCCTCTACTGCGCCTTGAAACTATTTTAAATCTGTGACCACGAGTCACAGATTCACCCACGAGTGGAAATAGTTTTTCTCTATTTGCCCTGTCGAAATCCCTCATGATCTTATAAACCTCTATTAGGTCTCCCCTCAATCTTCTCTGCTCCAGAGAGAATAACCCTAGCCTATCTAGCCTCTCCTCATAGCTGAAGTCCCTAAATCCTGGCACCATCCTAGTAAATCTTCGTTAATGGTTAATGAAATAAGTAAGTTGTGAGAACAAGATGTTCAGTCTGAAAGATTTGGACTTAAATACATTGTTTTGAAAAACTGGGTTGTGATGTGGTCAGATGTGGAGGCTTGGTTTAAATTGTGCTGAAACTAAGACAAATAAAGTCTCTTCCACCCTGCACAGAGTGAAGCAATATAATCAAATGGCTTTTTTTTCTGTCAGGTGTTGAAACGGTGCCATGTATTGCATCTTATATTTTCCTTATTGACAGTTTACTCTCCTAAAGGAGTTTCACGAGGTCAGGTTCGCTATAAACCTCATTAAAAGCAAGTCTTATCTGTGGAATTGCGCCAACTCCACCAACGGAACCTGTCCTTTCCCACACTGCTGCCCCCTGTGAGTGAGGATACTGATCAGTGCAAACTTTGAGAATGATTTGTATTCTAAAAGCAAAACCTGCTCCAGAGAAAGGAGAGTGTCCTATTGTGTACATGTTGAGGAAGTTTCTCAATGCAGTGGATAGTGCCCTTCTGTACATATACTGGTAGAGTTCCTCATTGCACCAAGGGTTAGGGACAATTAGATTTTTGTTTGAATCCTATTCCTCTATTTGGTGCCATGTGGAAATTCTCTTAACATATTTTGACTCCTTGCCTTGGGTTTTCTCAGCCAAGATTCCAGTTACCATTTAACCCTCTGCCTGCAATATGTGGGTTTTTAAATAGGTTATTGGTGTCAGCACTGGTGTTTAACCACCAGCTGTAGCTGACAATTATTTTGTAAAGACATCCGTAGTTGTATGCTACGTACTCTTAAATTAATAGTCAGAAATAGACAAATGGCAATCAGTTTTCTTTGGTTGTTTTTTTATATAGGGTACAGGTGGCTCAGTTGGTACCATTCTCACCTCTGAATAGAGTTTTCGGAGTAGGCAGACACTTGAATGCAATACTATGGTGCGTTGTAGGAGGTGCAGTCCTTCATTAAAGAGAGCATGTTCAGGAGCAGGTGGACCTTAAAGATCCCCCAGCACCATGGGATGTCTTCACAACATGAAAGACAGGAATATACTTGAAATGAAAACCATCCCCACACAATTTCCTTACTCGCACTTTATATTTATTAATTTCCCCTCCCGTTTTAGTCATATGAGCAGTTATCAATGCAAACTGCTATTCTGAACATTGGATGTTAGAAGAGATAGGGATGGGGGTGGATTTGTGTCAATTATCAACAGATGTGATATCACATCAGATAATATTGTTTAGCACAACACTTTGTAAACCAGCTGTATTTGACTTTATTAGAAGCTCGTCTGCTGAACAAATTTAAACTTTTTGAGGTCTTCACATTAGAAGTCAAAGCTTCTCACCACTAACGAATTGGCCCATTGTTAAGTGACAGTATTAATACTTTTATAACTCCATATTATGGATCAACTACAAAGAGAAAAGTGACTGCTAAATCCAGTCTGTTCGGTTGAATTTAACATCCTGGTTTCTGCTGATGAGCATAAGGGATCAGGAAAGAGATTGAAATCTTCAGCTGTCACTCAAGGTTTTATCTCAGACCTCTGAGAAGCACACCAGTCAAATGAAGCCAAACCTGCCATTTTGAATTTTACAGTTGATGTAGATCAAGGAAATATGGATCAATGGGACTTTTATTGCAAGCCATCAGACTGCTGAAAACAACTCAAGGCTGAAATGTTCCAGTACTTCTTTAAACCAGCAGAGTCAAGGACCAGAAAGAAATCCAATTCACAATAAATAATTACTACTAGTGGAAGCATGCATTTCTTGTTTACAGGTCAATATATGTTTACATGCACAAGTCAATTTCCTTACATATTTTGGCACAATTCAGATGATTTTTCCTCTCCAACACCAATTCTTAGCCAACATTGGAACATACCTGTTTTGTTTAGCGAATATGAAGCACAATTTGAAGAAATGCTGGTGTCAAATTGTACATTGATGCAATTTCATGGATCTGTACAAAGAATGTTAGAAACTCTAACATTCAAAACATTTTTTCAGTGAAGGAAATATGGCATTCATAACATCAGAATTTTAATGGGAATTGGATATAGAATACTTCCTCCTATTATTATTCAGCACTCTCCCCTTACATACAAAGTTGTCTGACAGGTTATTTATTTTCAGCTATGTTCCTGAAGAAATGGGTCAATTTTGAAATCAAAGAGGTCAGATTGAGCTTGCGTTTTGCATTGTTGCAAGTGTTTTTTTTAAATAACATGCAAATAGCACTCGCCAGAATTAATCTTACAAGTGCAGAGGTCAGTTTTGTGCTGCAGCACTTATTAACTTCCAGTTGACAAGCAAATCAGTGCAGAGCAGCAGGTCCCCTTGTGACGGCTGCTGCCAGAGGTGCTATGAAAGAGTCAGTAAATCCGTCTAACCTGCAGTCCACCCTTCACTCTGTCCCTCAACAATAAATACAGCCTTTGAAAATCCTATGAAAAAAAATGGCATATTTGTTTAAGACCAAAGATCTCATTTACTAAATCTTCAAATTATTAATGGTGCAAACAATCGTATCTAACAATAATTGTGATGTTGTAACATTTTATGAACATTTCTGAAACTCTAAATTTCTAATCCTTAAACGACCCAATTTTTAATACATTTAAACCCATATTGCAAACCACAATTTATTGAGGCTTCCAGTTAACTCATTTGGGGTTAACATTTCCAACCAATTGAATTAAGGGGTGACATGTGTAGTGTTTCATATAGCAATACTTGTTATGATTAAGGAATGTGTTGTGAAATTTCCAACAATTTATAACACATTCTTTAATCATCATAAGTATTGCTATATGAAACACTACAATTTTCAACTTTTAATTTAATTGTAAATGGAAATAAGTGGCTTTTTAAAATCATATGAATTCTCTGTTCATTATTTCACTTTTTCACCAAGTGGGCTAATTACAGATACACCATGGCTATGCCTCTGTATTTTCGCGCAACAAATGCTTTAATCTCAATTTAATTTGGCTACACAACCCCACACCAACAAAAATACTTTCCGTCTTGTAATCTGGACGAACGCTAATCTATATCTAGAGTTAATTCACCCAAATTAGAAGTTTTAAAGATAGTCTAATCGGAACTTAATAATCAACAGTATAGACTAACTTTCACAATCACTCTTAGATTACATTTGCAATGTGTCACATCAAACCTTGTGACATAACAGTGATGTAGGTAGATTCTGTGCAAGAGTGAATGGTTATCGATTCCAGGAAAGACTTCAAGCAAATATTGTGGCATGAATCTGCTTTGGAACTATACAAGGGTGCTTTCTTGGTTAAAAAGCTTCATTAAGGATCATTTGAAATACTAATACTTGCATTTAACGTAGCACGTTATGTGGAAGGAGCTTTCAGTTTTCCTGTGCAGTGAAGTGACTTAGCACGTCCTTGGGAAGTGTAGCACCTTCGGACGTCCTCCCGACGTGAAAGACACTCTATAATTGTAATATTGTTGTTGATTGTCACCAAATAAAACAGTCACTTGGGTATACTACACATGGATGTAAGTTTTGCAACTGTGAATCTATACAGAATAAGTTTACTAGCTCATCTTAATTTCTGTGTGTTTCACAGAAAGGTCGCTGGCATTCAGGTCAAGTTTTCTATGTACTTATTGTTAGCAAATAGATTTCAGCAAAATAAATTAACTCCAAACCCTCGCCAACATTAATCTCTTGTGTACAGAATCCGTGACCTCCTCCCCTTCCCCATTCTCTGCATGTTACTAGTGGAGGTGGCCTTTGAGAGCACAGATGTGAAACCTAAAGAAAAAGTAAAGCCCGTTTGAAACCCATGTAAAATAACAAAAATTACAGTCACTTATCTTCATGCATAACATTTCTATCAATAATAATACTAGAGTAATTACTGTGAATTTCTCAGTGTAATTCAGTTCGCAAAAGATTCTTTACAAAGTTGACAAACTGTTTTCAGTGATTCTGAATTGGTGTGTAGTGTGTCCTGAGTTTTTTTTAAAAAAAGCTTGTCTGAGTAAAAGTTTGATTGTAATAATTGCTTAACGCAGATTGATGCAAGCAATGTGCACTCATGATTAGTTACTGCTAGGGGTAAGATTCAATCGAAGATGACGTTAACAAGTCAAATATTTTTGTTGCTCACCCAGCCAACTTATGCTTTTGAGATTTCTCTTGGTGACATGTACTTTGTGTTCTGCTGAGAAAAGGGATTGGGGGAGCTGACTGTAGCCTGTGGACATTTTCTAGCTCTTACCAACCTGAACTGAATGTTTAAGCACTATGCGTATTGGAATTAATAAAACAAGTGTAACAGTCATTTGAACATGCTCCCATTATCCAGAATTATCTTCCTTCATTTGCATCTACCTTTGTGGAATTCTTCCTTGTCTGATAAAAGAGATTCATTAGATGATAGTTATACTGTGTTGGGTTTAATTTTACAGTCACAAATGCAACATTTACAGTCATCAGAGAGGTGCAATTTTGCTTCCTTTCCTGCTGTCACCCCCAACAAAACTCAATTACACATCAACAATTTCTCCAGTGTCCATTATTCTCCTGTGGTACCATTCTTAAAGACTCAGAACCTGAACATTTAAGACTTATGACTAGTCAGTGCAGAATGGTAGCACTCTATTTAAGTCAAGTTCTACTTCATCGGAGATGTATTGAAGGTGTCTCATATTGAAAAATTACCCATTTGTCACTATACAACCCATACCATCAGGATTTGCTTTGCCATGTGGTTATGACAGCATTATGTGCTGGACATTCATGTGCTAAAACCATTTATAGCTATCCATAATCTAATCAGAGCCTTCCAACCACTCCAAGGCAGCTCTACGGATAGTACAATAATCATCAGAACTCCTCAGCTAAATCAGTATCTGCTTTGAATTTCCTGAAATTTAAGTAGCCCATTGATACCTACTTTCTAATTTTACACATTGCAACATTTCACAAGAGATATTTGGGTGAAGAAGGCCATTGGTTCATATTCTGCCAGAAAACACATCCATCACAGCATCAAGTTGTGTTTCATTAATAAATGGTCAAGGGTTCTGGTGTGTGAAGCACTTTTGAGATGTCTCGAAGACATGATGAGGCGTTGTATAACATAACATGCAAAGATTACTGTCATTATCATCGACTCTTCCAATCATCAATTAGAACAACTTTTATATTTATATTGCACCATTAACGCAAGATAACGTCGTGACCTGAGCCTTCTGGGAAAATAAATATTTCCAGTACCTGACCTGAAAGTCCCCTTATTTCAAGAAGTTTCATTGCTCGATAGGATTTAAAATCTTATATTCGCCTGGAACATTATCAAAGTAAAGCAGCACTGGTTGTCGCAGTGTAACTGAGGTGGAAATAATTTAATGATAGAAGGCATCAGTGTGTGGGCAGGGGAAGAACTTATTTTGCATCTCTCCCCTTTTTACTTGTGCTTCACATTGAAAACGGAAAGGCACAGATTATAAATGCACCTCCATGATGGCTAGGATAATTGAGATAATCACTTTGAGGTAACTGAACTTGAAATTATGCTGCACCCTTGGTGGTAGACACTGTGATGGTGCCTCAGTCTTTATCTGCAAGACCAGATAGCATTGCTTCATACACACAAATGACGGGAACTTACCACTTAATTAGAAGCTTCACAGAAAATGCAGCATAAATCTATTTTACTTCATAATAGCTCAGATTTTGAAATCAAATTTTAATATCCAAGGAAAGATATAGATTAAATTATGATTTAAAATGTGTTATGTGCTCTCTTAATGCAGAACAGACCTGGTCTTCTCATTACATGTTATAAACTACAACAGCGATTTACAAGTGTTCAGAATTTTAAACTAGTTGCTCGCATATAATTCTCACACAGGTTGAAGGTTTAATGTCCCTTTTAAACTGCTGGAATAATTTAAAAATGCTTTCCCTAGAACAGCGAGTTGCTTCAGTGACCGAATGAGGATTAATTCTTTTTAAGATTATTAAATAGCCAGGAGTACTCCTGTGTACCGATATTGAAAAGTTTAACGAGTGAACCTCTCAAAAGTTAATTTGGAATTGGTTGCAGTAAAGCTTGAAATTCACGTAATTAAAGATAGATTCCTATTGCTTTTAACCCAAACCATATCAAATCAACAGTAACTATGCACCACAAAGGGAGGAATGGTACAGTGCTGAATTGAATATAGATTGGTGAGGTTATTGATTGATGTAGAATTTTAAGACATCATGCTCAGGTATTCTACATCAAAACACAATATTGTGTAATGATTCTCCTCTCCCCCATTATCCATTCTATAAGGCGACCACTTCCTCATCTGGTTCTGCTCTGAACATAGGATCTAGAAATTGGGGAAGAACAATTCTCATTGCAACTCTCATTACAAATTCCAGTACAATTTCAGATGACCAACTACTGTATCATCATAATTTCATCTGCTTGTTCTGTTAAGTACTTCCTCCTGAGAGTTAGAAATTCAGAGCGAGACCAAATCATGGCAATGATCTCGTCTCCACAGTTCTTAGAACACCAATTGGAATTGTCTTACCACAAATTATTCTTGAAGTAGGATCCTTAACAGTGTCTAAAAAAAGGAATCAGGTGATTCCTTGAGAAAATATAATATTGAAGGGCATGTGAAAAGCACTGGGGAATGGGTCCTGAGGGACTGCTCATATAGGGAACTAATGCTAGAAACACCTCTGTCTGTGATAATAATCTTTGCATTTAATATAATGCTTTATCATGTCTTCTAGTCATCTCAAGTGCTTAACAGAATACTGTATATGATTTGTGAGCAACACTCAGCAGCCAATTGCGCACAGCAGTGATATTTTAAATGTATTTTATTTTTTGAAGGGATTTCAACCGTTGTATCATTCTACTTTCATTTTCATCACTTATATATACACAAAAAAATGCTTTTAGGATTACTGAAACATTTTTGTACCAAAATAAAAAATTTCTCCCTCTAGCTGTGTTCAATGAATCCTGTATGTGTTTGTTTGTGTGCTAAGTGATTAGAGTTATATGGGAAGCTAAGTGTACAAACAGAATGACTATATCTCCAAAGCTTTCCTGTTATGCGTGTCCTACTGGATGCCTTTCCTCTAATCTTAACTACATTGGCAAAATGTTCTATGGTTCTTACATTTAAGAAATGTAAATTCTTACAGTTTTACAGTAAAACTGTTCAACATTCAGCATTGGAAATGTACAGACACTCAATTAGTAATCGATCGTTTGTGATTGAATACTTGAAAATATTCAGAAAACTTGACTTTCATTTCAAAGGTTACGATCAATTGTGTCCAGTGTTCAATTCCCCTGCCCCTCCCTTTTTCCAACCAAACTCAGTTCTGGTCGGGAGGCTTTTTGAGAAGGCAAGAGACACCTCTCCAACTCTTGTGTCAGGAGGTAGATTTTCTGCAAGTCGAAACGAGCAGAGAGCCAATTTACCCCCTACAGTGTCAGTAACATACCTGAAACTGAGCAATCTCATCACTTAAACTGTGCATTTGCATGGGTCACTGCACCAGTGTCATTATATTCTTCTTATAAAAAAAAGCCTCTCTTTCACAATGCTGATTGACCTGCTGTATATTTTTATTTCATCGTAATTCTACTGGTGTGAAGCATGTATCTTATACCAACATTATAAAGAATACAAGATCAGCCAAACAGATCTCAGCCTTTCCTATACGTGATAGCCGACTTGTTTTGCTATCAATTGTGCAACTATTCATGAAGCAATTCCCCTATGTAAGAACATGCTTGTGAAATTCTGACAACTAATAAGGTCTCCGAAGAAAATTCAGTAGTGAGGCAGCTGATGCCAGTGAGATGTGTCAGTCAGTGGAAGAGGCACTTCTTAGCTTAGATATATCAAATCCTAGCATTTGATATATCGCCTCATCGCATCTTTGAGATGTCTCAAAGCGCTTCACAGAATATACTGTAAAGTGAATTGGCTGTGTATTTTGTGGGAGACATGCGCCAGCCAATTGTGCACAGCAGTGCTCCACAAACAGTCGTGAATTGAGTGACCAATTTATGATTATTATCATTATAAGAATTATTATCCCCGGAAAAGCGTATCCTTCAGCCGAGGTTACAATCACAGTCAGGCCTTCAGGAATGGAGCAAAGCACATGTTACACAGATCTCCAAAGTAATGGGGGGGAATCTCACAGGGCATATCAGATCAGCAATCCGGGATCTGGTGCACAGTGGGGAGAAAATAATTTTAAAAGCGCGAGAAAACAAAAATCCTCAATTTAAAAAAAAATAGAACAAAAAGCAACACCTTTTACATATTTTGTAACTTCTTCCATGAACTGTTGGATAACTTAACATTGATTTTCCAGGCTATCATATTGTCTGTTAATCGGTCCATTGAAAGCAGGGAAGGAGAAATAGAGTTTTAAATGAGATACAGATATTTCCATCTTGGAAGGTTAGGATTGAAATGTTTCCAGTATCTAATTTTTCATTATAGATTTATTTTCACAAGCTCTCTGAGATGCTACCTATCTCTGCACTTCAAAGCTCATTGCCTTCCAAGAAAGATTTGGCTGTTGCAGCACTCGTGTTCCATCACAAAAAGGTTTCAATAGTAAAGGGTCAACAGCACATTTACATTTCGATTTCATGTCTGGATGTTACAGCTAAAATTTAGAGAAGGATATTTGTGAAAGATTTCAACCCTCAAGGTCTGTTATGGGTTAATACCAACCTTTCAATGTGTGAATCTATTTATCCCTACTATTGAGAATGATTGATTATAACTCACTGAGTTAGCCTCTTGTAGAATTCTCCATAGTACCTCACCTTTCCACTTTATATCAAATTGTGCGTCTGCTCACGTTCACGCCCACGCTGTGTGACATTCGCTTTTGATGCATATTAATAAATATATGTTCTACTTTCTCATAGGTGAGCCACGCAAGTTTGACGCAACATTCAAGGGGCCGATTCACAACAGGTAAGTGAGCTCCTTCTCTCTGTTTAGATTGTCCAGCAAATGAACATAGCACAATTTGCAATAGAACCTGTACTAACTTCCATTATTACATTGATTGGCTGGAAAGTTGAGTGAATATAAACTGATGTAATTGAGATATGAAAGGAATCATTAGAAGTCTGTCTTTGTATTCCAGTTTATATTTATGCATGTGTATCTTTTTTGCAGTCTGACAATATCACAGTCAAGTAATTAGACATACAGTTGAAGGACTTCTGCGTTCGCCTTTGCTAGTTTCATGCACACAATGAAAATCTGATGGTGTGTGGTTGAAGGCTGCAATGCCTGTTTATTGAAGCCTGCAGTTGGCTGAAGCATTTAATGTCAGTTAGGGAATCTTTGAGCTCTAGAAGCAGACAAGCTTGACACATCCATCAAAGAAAGCTCTGAGTGATGGTCAGATGAATGTTGAACTGTCTTGTCAGTGTAACCTTCTTTGAGAATTGGCCAAAAAATCCTTTAGAGAAATTCTTGAATGTCAGTAACTTTACATGTGGGTTTACTGATCTGTTTTTGTCTGATATTCATTATAGAGCTAACATTGCCCGACTATATTGCCAGTGGAACTCAACAAAAACAAGAACTTGCAGTTATATATAAGATAATGTCTGAATGCTTCACTATGGTAGGGGGTGGATGCTGAGCAGGGGGAAGGGGAGAGGAAAAAGGGAAGAAGGTGATCAAAATGACGAGCAAAGTGGGGTACGCGGTCTTTGGAGACCGGGGTGGGGTGGTGGGGAGGGGTAGGGTGCCCTGTTGATGAAACTGGCAACAGTGCAATCTAGTGTAAATTACATCAAACAAATAATATTGCATAAATCTTACTTTCACATTGTGATTTATAGTATAAGATATTGCATTTTTACAATCAAAATTATAAATCCCCCCAGTCTCTTAAAGGCGTTTACAGGCAAATAGTTAAAATTGACTTTATACAGCAAAGGGTGCTGTGACAACCTCCTTGTGTTTGCCAAAGATAACAGAGACCAGACATCCCTAAAGGCCTTGGTGACTGGCAGCATGCCGACTGGGTTTAATGCTTTGCCTCTCCAATCGAATCCGGATTCTTTCTCTGCTGTTTTTTGTGTCACCTTGTCACTACCAACTCTTAATTAAAATTGCAATGAAATGACAAAAAGAAACGGTATTTGCATAGAAAAAAATGTTTGCCAAATCATGCATATTATTAGAATTGTAGATCAGTCTTCCTAGAAGGCTTGTATACACTAAAATGTCGGATAGGAATGCGAGAATCAGGGTCATGGAATACAAAGTTCCACAGCCAGGGGGAAAACAAATCAATATTTTTTAATGTCCCACTAACAATAAGGAAAAAGATCAGGGAACAAGTAGAGTATTCCACGACCTTCTTATGCATGGCTGCAAATAGGAGGAAGATTTATAATTTATAGCACAATATTTATTATAAAGAATATTCCAATTTGTGTCATTATCCCTAGCCACTAGCTTCAAGTAATTGCCAGTAAAACATTTATATTGCTGTATTGATGCATTGCATACTGTTGGCATGTTGGTAACTCAATTCTATAATCTGATGCCCCGAGATTCTTACATTCCTTTTTCCACTTTCATCATTAATTGCTTCAATTCAATTTAACTATAGTGAGTAGAAAACATTTGATTATGTAATACATGCCAAGAGTTGGCTCCAGCCAACTGGTTCTGCACCAATAACTGTAATTAATGGTGAAGCAGTTGAGATATAATGGCAGGTTGAATTACCACAGCACCCATGCCAACAAGTAGTGAGATACAGCTTTGATCTATTTCACAGAACCCCTGATCTCAGCTGTACAACTGTAGGGAGGCTATTCAGCATCTCCACTGAGCTTCTGTCTGCCGCTTTGTGAGAATGTGATTGGTCAATTACTTATTCTTATGACAGTAGAGTCGCTTTATAACACGATAGTTGGGAGAATCAATAAAATCCTAACCCGCCTTATAACATTATAAAGTCTTTGTGAAAGATTACCTGAATGTTTTTTTCCCATTGTTTCTCATATTTTCGGATCTAAAATGAGATTTCTGACGAAAGCAAGAGATGAATCTGAAAAAAAAGTCACTTTTCACTACAGCACACCTATTTTCTTCTTCATTTCAGTGAAAAGTGACTGAATAGAAAAAGCTATAGAATGTCTCTTGTCTTGCCAAATAATTGAAATGACTACTTATTCAGTTTGTGCTTGCTTTTCTCAAAATTAAATAATTCAATTAAACAATTATTTTAGAAAAGAAAGGGATGGTGTAATTCTACGGGCAACATGCCACCTGCATAAAAGATCTTTGTCAGTTCAGGGTCCCAATACTGCCTCCTGAAAGGCGCTTTACAAATGTAATTTTGTTGTTGCTGAATACATCAGGGGTATTCACAATTATTTGCATCATAGATTCCCAGCGGAAAATACCACAGGATTAACCGCAGACTATGTGCAGCTCAAGTCTTATTAACATATTGCCTCATTAAATGTACCTTACTGAAAAATATGCTTTTGGCTAATCAAATAAAATGTATTGTTTAGATCACTTCAATAAAGCACTTTTTTCCCCCAAGACTAAGAAGTTTTTGAATTAGAAACTTCATAGAAATTGTCAAGCCTTCAATGGAGTACACTAATTCCAAATTTCTGTTCTGTCTCATTACATTTCCTTAGAACACATGCAACCTAGCTCCTTAGAATCTAAAGTGAAGCAGTCATCCAGATGCTGAGTTCATCATTGGCGGGTTGGGGGTGGGGTGGGGGTGCAATGGGGGGTTGGAGGGAAGGAAAAGCTTGTTCAGACTTTCCATTCCTCATAGCTATCCAGTCACTCTTCCTGGTACATGATTTGCGAGACTGGTCTCTGCTCTGATGGCCCATCTCTTGGATAGACAGCTGTCACTCAGTGTGTGCTTGAAGATACTGGAAGTCAGCCAGTGTACTTGGAATCATACCGAAAAACAAAATCACCACAGCCACCAAGACAGGAAGGAAAATAGTGAGTAGTTCATTATATTGCCACAAAAATCTCATCTTCTGCAAAGAACATTTTGCGGTGCCCAACATTTTTCTATCACACGAGGGAAATGGAGAGATTCTGAATTGCTAGGTCTGAAATGATTGACTCTATCATAATTCCCAACCCAAATTACACATTGGCATTGCCAATGGCACACTTTGCTTCTCTCTACGGTGAAAACAAGAAGTGTGAAAAATTAAGTGTAGTTCTTCCAGCTGCTGATGCCTTTTGTTCAAAGTGCTGCCAGGGCTCGTCACATTCTCTTTCACAAGTGTGTAACAGGCTTGATGCCATCAAGGAACTTACTTGATGTCACCCATTGCTTTCACGTAGAAACGGGGAAAAGGCAGAATAATTGCATGCGAGCAGTGCCTCTTCGCCAGGTGCCTTCACATCTTCTGCCCCTCATTTTCCTGTACCTTTTCTATAACAAAAATCAGAATAAAGACTTGCATTCGACAAAGTGCCTTTCGAGCCAGGGAAATGTTTCAAAGTGCGTCACAAGATGTGCTGTTAAGTGTAATAGCTACGGATTTGTACTCAAAACAACATTTTGTCCTGTTAACAGACTGTGATGAGTACAACAGAATGTAAATTTTCCCAGGTGTGTCCGCACCACCAAGTGTAGTTTACAACAATTCCATTGTCAGCACTGCTGTAAACCGAACTCACCATAAATCAACAGCTATGTTTTGTACATCAGCAGCATCCACAGTGCACTACAGAGGCACATACTTGATTGGAATTGCTTTCATCATTTCAGAATAAACTTGCCTGAATTTGTAAAGAGAGGGAGTTTTAATTGACATGATCTCTGCACAAACCCAGTCCGTTTATAATTTGTTTTTCAATGTAAGTTTCTTATTTCAATCCAATTAAGAATGAGACCAAATAAACAAGAGTTAGAATGCTATATTTCCACCTCATATTTCACTTTGAATTCAAATCCAGAACCCACACTGACAGGATGAAGGCTTTTTTCTCTTTGATGGATGACAGGATTCTAACTAAACTAAGTTTGAGTTTCAATTTAGTTCTAGGTGAATGTGACGACACAGCAAAACATCATCTATAATTCCCCATTAGCTAGTCAGTCACATTGAGAAAGGCTGGTGTAAAAGCAGAAATGGAAATGATGCACAAGTAAATGTGATTCTGAGGTCAGCTTTAAGGCACACTATTGAGGCAATTTATGCTGTATTCTAAGTTGCATAAATAGCAGCCTTGTCTCAGGCAGTAGCAGTGCAAGGTAAGTGAGAAGGTGACAACTCCCCTCTCCTCTTTCAGAGATGCCTCAAAACAAACTTCTTTGTCCTTGCTTTCAATCATCCCCTTCTCACCCGCTCAGCTCCAGTGCCTAGTCAGAATTGTTAAGCTCTTTGGGACTTCCTCTGAAAGGCAGTAAACAAGTGCAAATTACACTGTATTGAATCACCTCTCCAGAACCACTGACTAACATGCCCAAGAGGTGTAATTTTGACCCCTGTTCTCTGGTTGGCTGCCTGGCTGCTGAGCCAGCAATGTGGGAAGCATTTAACTGATTCTGCAGAGATGCTCTCTCAAACAATGACTCCCAACGTAATACAGGATTGGAATTTGTGACTTTGAAACTGTTATTTTGCTGCTGCTAGCTCAGTGCTTTCTGTACCTCAGGACAAACAGATTCTGCAGCCTCAGCAACCTCAGGGGAAGGTAGAGCCACATCTATCTGAAGTGCTGCTCCAATACTGCATAGTGTGAAGCCTTACATATTATGTAGCCATATTTGGTACATGATACTCACATTGAGTAATAGGGTACAGGGGGAAAAGACCAGTATATATATATATTTTAAAATCACAAATCAGGATCAGAGAGAACCCTATTTATTTCACTCTTTTGTCAGACAGAAGCCTAAAAATATTTCTCACACTAAAACAAAACATGTTCTGGTGATTACAATTGTATTATTTCTAAAAAGCTAGCATGTTTTAAACAAAACATGGTACTAAAGCAAAACACTATAGGGAGACCTATTATCCCAGAAGTCAGAGGGGTGTTAAATCCCAGATATAAAGTAAACGGTAAAAACTATAAATTCTATAACTTTTAGTAATTTTATAGAGCAAATTTCAATAGGTCATTAATTTACACACACATGGTTGGACTCATTTCCTATTGTTCTTGGTGATGACAACAACAACAAAAATTACATTTGTATAACACTTTTCATGCCGGGAGGACGTCACCCCAAAAATAAAAGTCAGTCTCTATGATGTATGGGTTGTATACTAATGACTTGTAACCACACTAAACTTGGCCTCCACCACTATCTGTGTCATGCATCAATGTACATGTGCTGAGAGGAGAGGATTATTGGATTTCTTAATCCTTTATCGATCCACAGATGGACTCGACCCTGACTCAATCGAAGTAATCAGATCAAACATGACCTCAGCCAATGAGAGAATCTGAGATTTCATATTGATGATCAGTACAATTGCTGGAAGACAAATTAGTTAGGATGGCATTCAGTGTGCAAGAACACAAATAATTAATCACAATGAGCGAAATACATCTTAAAAGAATAAACCAACTCGTAATCACAAGTTTTTTTTTCTCGTCCAGTGCTTCATGAATGTGATGATTTTGTAAGATTATAGATATTATAAAAATCTGCAAATTTTGTAAGAAATAAGATTATAAACATAATAAAAATCATCTTAAACATTTTAGAGTTAGGTAATAATCAATACCTTACAAAATTACATTTGTATGGTGCCTTTCATGGTGGGAGGACGTCCCAAGGATTTTTAATCAGTTCGACTTCTTAATTGACATGCACGCTGCACAAATCCAGTCTGTTTAGAATTCATTCTTCAATCTAGATTCTGTGTGAACCCATAATAGTAACAAGACCCCATAAATAGGATTAATAGAAGGTCTACAAATCTCAAAGCACTTCACAGATAATTGTTGTGAAGTGTAGTGACTAGTTGGATTGATGGCCAGAACATTCAAATAAATCTTTTTTCTACAATTAGTGCAAAGTGATCTTCAACATCCCGTAATACTATTCATAAATGATTCAACAGGAAAACAGGTTTAACATTGCATGCAAAGGTTAGAACAACCATTGGAAGGGAGCGCTTCCTTCCAGCAGTGGAGTCGCACCATCACTTCAGCAGACTTGTAGCTTCATTG
This sequence comes from Hydrolagus colliei, assembly GCA_035084275.1. Lineage (NCBI taxonomy): Eukaryota > Metazoa > Chordata > Chondrichthyes > Chimaeriformes > Chimaeridae > Hydrolagus > Hydrolagus colliei. The sequence continues at coordinate 15,008,102 of CM068749.1, read as the reverse complement.
CCATTGTGGGGTTTTAACACACTATTCTCACACCAGGCGATGAGAGTGCAACCAAACAAACCAGGCTGGCATCTAGTATACATGAATCCCAATGATCAGCCTAAAGCAGATGGAAGACTTCATACTTTCTCAGTTCAACCATCCTGTTATCATGCATTGACACTGTATGAATGCAACAGATGGATATGGGTACAAAGGTTTGACATTTATCAGTGGAGCACCGCAAACCTGGAGTGTAAATCAGTTCCAGAGAGTGGGGGTTACCCAAAATTAGATGCTCTCACAAGAAAGCATTAAGTAAACAATTGAGATTGCCGAATAGATTCCATGCTGTATACCCCCTAAAGTGTGTTCAGGAGATGTTGGTACTACAGTAATTAGATAGTCTTGCTGATAATTACACTTTTATGCCCAAATTGAATTAAACATAAAACACCAAGGTTTAATGCAATTAGTTTGAAATGACTGTTTCCAAAATTGAATAAAGTAATATCTTACAAGATAGTGGATGGCTTGATATCAGATATTGCTTCTCATGGATTGTGGACAACAAAAACAACAACATTACATGTGTATGGTGTCTTGTGAGAGAAATCAAGAATCCAAACACCTTAATTTCAATAATGCAATTTTAATCTAAAAAAATCAGAATATCAACAATACATTTGAGGCTTTAATTTCTTTAAATGGGATAGTTTTCCTCTAGCATTATGGGATATAGTACATAGGTAGTTCGGGACGCAGTCCGGTAGCTCAGTGATTAGAGCACTCGCCTCACAACCTGGGTTTCATTCCTGGCAGGGTCAGTTTCCTTACTCCATGTGCCTGATAATAATATTTTGTGGAAAAACCCCCAATAATGCATTGGTCACTTCAGTCCACGACTGTTTGTGTGACACTGCTGTGGCAATTCACTGCTGCGTTTTGCCCACAAAGGTACAATCAATTCACGTGAGACAAATGTTATCCCATTTTCTGCAAAGCAATCAATGTGCTTGACCATTTAGAGTTTAGATTTATGGGACTCAGTATCGAAGATGACTATGGGATTAGAGTATAATATTTATAGTGATTTAATAGCATGTCATCTGTAATTACTGCTATAATGGTAAATATTGATTCTCCTTTAATACGACTTTCACCGTACTCACTTTCTTTTAAATTCTGAGACAGAGCGATTACCAAAGAGGACTAAAGTACACTAAGATCATACAAGCAAATATAGAATAACCTCAGAAGGATGACAAAATATCTCTTCACTCCCCTTTCCTGTGAGACAGCAACAATTCACTTTGGATACATTCAGTGGATGTAATAATCCTCTGGTACCTCACAAAAGTTGCTGTCCGTGTATATCCTTGAAAAGTGAGTATTTGACCATCACACCTGAGTCTGGTTACTGACTAAAATCCAAATTCAGGTTATTTTCAACAATATTTTATAGGTAGAGATCAGTAGCTGGAACTTTGAGGTCCTTCTCCCCCATCTAACCCTAGGACTGGAATCATTCAGGGTTCCTATCTCACCACCAACTCAACACAATGATTCACCCAGGTTCTCCAAGTCCCTATATCCTATCACCTGGCACACTTCTCTCCCTGAGAAGTCCCTATATACGATCATCTCCAAGTCCCTATATCTCATCACCTGGTACACCTCTCTCCTTTATATCTAGAGTCCTGTAGCTCGGTGGTTAGAGCACTCGCCTTGCAAGCGAGAGACCTGGGTTCAATTCCGGGAAAGGTGAAACCTTGGGCAAGTTTCCTGAATATATTCCAGATGCCTAATAGTAATCCCTTGAAAAGCACAATAATAGATTTGTCATTTCAATCCATGACTGTTTGTGGGGCACTGCTGTGCGCAATTGGCTGCCGCGATTCACCCACAAATATACAATCAATTCACTTTACAGCATATTCCGTGAAGCGCTTTGAGACTTCTAGAAGATATCAAAAGCAAGGATTATTATGATCATTTGCTGATGACTCTGTATTTATAGGCACACTCCAAGAACGGCTCTGGAGTTTCATGATTTCAAAACATTCGAGTATTAGAAAAACAACACAGTAAGATTACTACTACTTATGCTTTCTTATTTGAACCCCCAAATTGTTCTGTGAGTAGTGGATAATGTCAAATCGTATCTCAGTGTGACATGCAACCTTCCAGCAAAAATGTTGGCAATCATCTTTTAGAATTACACTACAAAATAAAGGGCATACGGAGTAACATGTTGTACAAGTGGAGTTGTGATAGCTTTAACAGAATGATTTGGATAATGTTATCTGCTCCTATTAACATTTCAGATGATCAGTTTCACACGACCTCAACATTTCAGAAATGCGTGATGAACCACATCATCATCAGACCTAAATGCAATAGAGATGCTCTGCCATTATCTAACAGACAATATCAATGCTCAAAAGGAAACATCCCTCCAGTCACTTCAGTGAACGATTGGAGAGTAGAAGAGATCCCAAGGGAACTACAGTAGCTTTAGTTAATTTGTGTTTCAAGTGACTGCAGGCTACAGTTAAAATGAATCAAGGACAGTAGTGGCAGATACTGGATGCCCACATACTGTACACATGCATATTACTCACTGAGCTTTGACAACAATTTTCATCTTCATTGTTATTTGTAGATTGTTTAAATGACTCAATTTTATCTGTTTGAAAGCTGAGCGCATACTTAATAATTGTGAATCAAGTACTGTTATCACTCAATACAGGATAGAATTTTTGCTTGATTTTAAGGTTTCTTCCTATTAACGGCCAAATTAGCAATACAGATAGCAAAGCATGGAATTAAACATGCCTCCTAAATGCAAAAAAGGTGAAGAAAATGGAAAAGGTTTAATAAAAAATATTATTCCATTTTGAAGACAGTTTGTGGGAACTTTTCTTGTATTTATCAGAATTACAGTAGATAAAACCGGGATCAAAAGAATCAAAAGATACAATATTAATTAATCTGAATTTTGCTGACTTACTTTTTTCTTTGAAACATGAACCTTGCTTCATTGTAAACTAGTTTGAATTGAAGTGTGTGCTCCTATATTTGAAAGTGTCCAAATTGCAAATGATCAGATTCAGATCACACAAACAAGTTTGTTCTCTGTTGCATTAAAAGGTTTTACATCAACACAGGAACAACCTCAAACATTGGTTATTTGCAGGATTTTGGTTTATATTGACCAGGTGTCCAACTTGTATTGAGGGATGGGCGCACAAAGTATTCTGCAACATTTTTATTGTTCTACTACTAACAAGGTAAAAAAAAAGTTGTTCGCTAGCATGTGGTTTTCACATGAGTTGATATCATCATATCGATGTGCTTTGGCAAAAAGCAAAGCTGCACAAGATTTGGAAAAGCACTGAATTAATCAGATTCCATGGTCTGAATTTATTTGAATTCTCTTTATGAGGTTAAAACCTATCATCTATGTTTAATTCCCACCCACTCACTGTGAATCACATTCTATTTACTCTCATAGAAAACAGAATAGTCATCTGGTCCTTTTTTTTATATAAAAAAAGTATGTTGTTACAAAGTTACTTTATATTGAGCTATATGATTTTTTCAATATTAGGTTAAGGCATCCGTACAATATTGTATATTTGAGTTGCAGTGAACATTGAAGGAACTAAGCCTTTTTTCCTATATTGAGGTACAGTATGTGCCTGAGGTATTGAACCAGGGTCATGTGTGCTTATTTTCAGATAGTGATACCATAACACTGTTACAAAAGAAAATGTAATTTCCGTCAGTGTCCTGGCCAACACACTTCCTGATTAATTGGCCATTATCCCCATGGCAATTTTTGCGATCTTGCCAGCACAATTTGGAGTGGAGTCTGTCACAAATATTCCACATACCACTAACCAGAGTAAGAAGCTGACTTTTAATATTAAGTTATAGCATTTTAAGTTAGATTTTTTTTCGTGAAGATCTAAAGGTCTCTTAAATAAATACGCTTCTGCCTGCTCAGATGGTTTTGTGGAATTATTATGTTATCCCATCAGGTTTTACTCGACGGTTTCATTTATCTCAGAAAAGTGACACCATCCAGATAGAAAAGATTTATTACAGATCAATTTTCTTCTTTTTCTTAAAGCCTAGGCTGTTTTGGTTTCTGTAAAATTTAAAATACAATAGAAGAATTGATTCAGCAAAGATCATTATATGATGCTGGATAATTTAGCTAGTCAAATAAGACAAGAGATTATGCTTGGAAATTATTGTCAATGAGGTGTGACCATACAAGAAGAACTTTCAGAGCTAGCAATTCAATCACATTCACTGCTGTTATGACTACGTGCTTTTGAAACAAAAAGAAATTAAATGTGGGTAACCACAAATCTCATTTACTTCATAATGCGAAAGCTCACATCATTCCATACATTATAAGCAAGGATAGTAATAGTGTCGAGATGTTAGCCTACTAGTATACATGGAAAAGTTATATTAAAGACTACAATATTTAATTATAAATAAAAAGTAAGTTAAATAACATCAACTGTTAGATGCAAATTGGTTGGAATTTTGTATATTGCTGACTCACAAAACAAGTTGCTCCTATGTAGCACTTTCAAGCAATTTTCAAGCTTGAAAGACCAATTAAAAGGCTTTACAGAGAAGGATGGGAACACACTGGTTAAAGAAGTTATTGGGATGAGTTGTTCCTGGTACATCAGGCCACACAGATTAATGCCAACGATAACAGTCTTACCATTATTTTTGTTCAATAATTGCAAGCAATGGTTTTGTTCTCCTAATCAAAGTAAATAAGGAAGAATGAAATATGTAGGAGGAAAACACATGTCCTTTTCTAGATTGAAAATGAAATGAGTCAGACAGGAATGGTTAGAAAATCTAGCAGATTTGATTGCTTCTCTTTTCGCTGGTAACCTGTGAGAGTAACAAAATGGTTGCCAGTTCAACATAGACGCCAGGGTGAAGCATATTGCTAGGAAAACGAGAGATATATGAGCTTCCTCAAGAATTTCCAAGTTAAACCATCCGTATTAAATTACGATGCATAATAATCTTGCTTGTTTAGCCTCAGGTTTTTTTCTGTTGCTGAAGCCATTAGTTACAGTCTAAATTCTTATAGCAGCTCCTAATGGTTATTAACATTCAATTGTGCAGTAAAGATGACTTAGTCTAAATTAGAGAGATTACAACATCATATTTTTATTTCTAAATCATTACCCGCTTTGCTGTAACCTCTGCAATTTCACGATGACTAGACTCCAATATCAGCAGGAAGTCATGTAATATGGAAAATGTACTTCAATGCAACTGGACACATGCTGAAGACAAAATTCAAAGCGCTTGCTGAGGTATGGGTGTTCTACACGCAGTGATATCAGTGGTGGCAGAGACGTAGTATTGTACTAGAGTGGAGTATGTGGAAGAAAAAAAAAGGCAGATGCTGTTAATGTGCATCTCATTTTGATCGTCTGTCCAACTTGTAAAATGGTGATCAAGTCCGGGAATTTTTAATGCAGTTACAATCAATATAAATCTCATTTTAAGGAGCAGTGTAACTCTGAGTTTTTGGAACTGAAGGAAAGGAATGCACATATAAGATGAAGTTGCATATTATTGGCAAGAGTAACAGGCCGTGCTGTTTCCATGGAGTCAATCTTAACTTAACCGACTTCACTGTGAAGCAAATTATATTGCTTGGATGACCTCAGTTATATTTGCTGAGTGGATTCGTCTTGGCACAAGGCAAGAAAGAGACGGGCAAAAATTCTAATCATTTTACGGCTGCACAGAATATCAGGATTGTACTTTGGAAAAATGGAAAAACGATTTTGTTTTTAAACTTACAAACATATTGGTGTTATTCAATCAAGTGTTAGTGAAACACTACAGGAGTAGAATGGTGGGTCAAGTTATTAGTCCTCTTGGTAATGGAAGTGAATGAATGGATTATGTCTGGCTCAAAATAGATCAATCTTTTTCAAACAATTTACATGCTCCTCAAGTTACAGTGAAACGCAAAATGTTTTGTACTTATAACTGATATAAAAAAAACACTGCTGTATTGGAAAATGCAGAGAAGTCTATGGAAATACCTGCTTTGTGTTGAGGCTATGGCTGATGTCAACATCTGTTAATGTGCTTTGCTGGTGAGAAAGATACTGAAGTGAAAGAGATTGATAGGGATGAAGATTGCTTGTCATCAACACCAGCTCAGCCTCTATGTGGAAGTGTTGATTTGTGAAAAAATATATTAGGTTATTCAACATTTCACACTTAGGACGAATACATCTAACAACTGTCAGGGAGAATTCGAAGACTGGCCCAGATAACAGACCTTATTGATACAAGTAGTGAATAACAAACTCCTACTAATGGATCTGTAGCTTTTACTTATTTTTTTCCCCATTGAAATGCTCACAAGTCTTGTCTAAGGTATTTTAAAGTACTGTACTTGGAGTTGTTTCATATTTTGATTCTGTCAAATGTTGGGCCCATTTTGAACTAAATTTGGCACATAACAAGGTTGTGGTCTAGTAAATTGACTTTTATTACGGGTAGGACTCAGTCGAGATGATTTCTCACCTGTGATTACAGAAAGGATTTATCCTCAAAAAGGTTTTTGAAAGTATTAATAATTTTGTACAATATTTTCACTCGTTTTTGATAACATTTATTTTAGTTCAACATTTGTTGGTTGACTCTTTTCAATGGCTTGGAGTTTAATATTTGCAGTTCATCTCATACAAACATGCAAGGATGAATATTATTAATTTCTGCAAAAGGATTTGATTTGGACATTGCACAGTAACTATAGAAATACAGCATCTGTTTCAAGATAACTTTTCCACAACCTCACAATATAATTGCTCAATGCTAAATGAGTAACATTTCAAACAAACTGATTCGCTTGTGTTAATTGCACCCATTCTCTCTTTCTAGGCGTTGTACCGACGTCCTTTGCTTTGTACTATTTATTATTGTGATCCTTGGGTACATGGCACTCGGTGTTGTTGGTAAGTATAGTGCAAACAATTGAATCCGATTAAATCCCCCGAGATGCGCAGGGAAGAAAAATATTGGTGAATAATATTGCAGTTGAAATATATGCCAAATAAATTAGATAAAAACCCTGACTGTTCTTATTTACAATTATATTAATACTTGAAAGTGACAGATGGAGATGAGAGCTAACATATGTATGTTGCTTTGATTGATCTTCTTTTAATGACCCCACTGGTTAATTACATTGTAGCTAAAATTAATATAACTATTGTGTTTGAATTTCCATCTACTTCTGCGTTTAGTGTGTTCCTAAAAAGGTTACAGTGGTACAATTAGTGATCCAGGGAGAGGTTGATTACACCATCAATTGTGCCATAAATAAATAGTTGGACTAAAGTCTCAAACCTTGCCATAGCATCATGTTATACAAATAATTAATGTCCAGTTAATAAAATGAAAAGGGATAAGCTAGGACAAAATGAACAAGATCCATAGCCTAGGAAGTGCAATAAACTAAAGAGAATCTGAGAGAGAAAGATCATAATGACCATGAATCAAAGAGACATAACATCAATGGCATTTTAGGACCATTTTTGTTGAATGTTAGGAAGATGCATTTTAATTTGTTGCAAGCATCTGAGCATAACAAAATGCACTTGAAGTAATTGATATGCTTTTTTGGTGGAAATTATGGAAATACATAATAATAAATTAGATATACAGTAAAACCTTTGTGATTCGGTACCCTCGGGACCTGACTGGTGCCGGTTAATTAAATATACCGGATATTCGAGTGGCAAGTTGCTGAAAACCCTACGCAAAAAAATTACGTATTTTAAAACATACCATATTAATAATAGACTAAATAATACAGAATATTTTATGGATATTTAGCATTAAAACATTCCAGCACACTCGGTAAAATGATCGGTAAAAAAGCATTCCAGTGTTCGGTAAGTTAATATGTGCGCATGCTGGGTACCGGATCAACAAGGCTTTATTGTACTATACTACGTTGTAGCAATGAGCTTAATGATCAACTATTTATAGAGCATTGCCATAGAAGTGAGGTTAAAACTAGCACAAAATATTTCTACACAAGTACTGTATTCTTGCTCCTAACATAGCCATTTCACTAGAAACCATGCCATTCGTATGTTTAGTGACATTAAATTAAAAAAGAATCTAGAGATGCTTTAAAAACTTCCAGTACCTGTACATTGTTCTTAAAAATTAAGAACATAGGAGTAATTGCTGTTCAATTATGATAAATCTGTCATGTAGACCATTCTTCAATATGAAACTCCATGGTTATCAGATTCAAGTGCCATGGGAGCAAAGGCAACCCATGCATTTCATAATCACAGAATATAGAATTGCTACCAACTTGAGACACTCTAATTGAACTGTGGCCAGACTTGATTTTATTGAAAAAAGCACACTTGAAAACTGTATAATTGAATCTCCTTAGGCCAAGTATTTTTATATGCAATGGATTTCTCGGTACAAATCAAACTGCTGATGTTTTGCCTAAGGTAATAGTCTTTGTTAGACATATTACTGAGAAACGTAAAACATTTTACTGAGGAACTTGAAAACAATGCAATTTCTGCTTGCTCAAAGTGCTTGTGTCCTTACTAAGAAGCTTGTTTTATCAGACAATGATGCCCTTCAGACTTCTAACAGAGTGGGTGAGGGAAAGATAACCCCTCCATTAGCCTCAGGGTTATAACACTTTCAAAGATATGGTGGTGTTCCAACCACTGAATGTACTTCACTTGGAAAATTGGTTAGATGCAAAATCTTAAACCATTATAGATGGCATAATGACTTTAACTGAAGCAGAATCCAGCTTGGCTTTTTACATATAAACATCCACTATCATAGATAATAGATTTTTATAGTATGTCTTCCCATGTGAAGGGCACTATATAAATAGGTGGCCCCAAATTCCACCACGTTTTAGCCCATAGGTTTGCAAAACAATTCTTTAAATTTAATAATTTAAATAATTTTGGAAAATACTGAAATATCAGTCTGTTGCAAACAGCATAATCTGTTCAACTTTTAAAAAAAACAGTTTAATGGCATCATCATGCATCACTAAACATGATTAAAACATTAATTTTACATTATACCACAAGTAGAGTTGATGGGATGTGTCCCCAATACAGTAACTGACTTAATCTGGATATTTAATATATTGGACAATGTGGTGTGTGCTACAAGGAAAAAAAATTAATGCCATGGCTAAATGTACCACTTGTATCTTATCCACAAGTTAATGTACTACAACAACAACATAACTTATTGTTAACTTGCTGCCACTAATGATATATTGAGTCTTCTTTTGAAACCAATTACATTAACATGCAACATGGATGAAAACACATTACAGTACAATACAAAATTACATTTGTAAGACACATTAGCAGAGTACATATCTAATGATTATGCATACCGGTAATTTAACCTTTTTTATTTAATGGGGAGAATCCCTGTATTAAGTGGATATGGACAATAACTGGTTCATCTCTTTAACTTTCAGCCTGGGTTCATGGAGACCCGCGAAAAGTGATCTACCCAACCGATAGCCATGGGCAATTCTGTGGCCAGCAAGGCACTGTCAATCAGTAAGTAACGAACAGCCTTCCGTGAAACTAGTCAGAATTATTAATGTCATCCTCAGAAACTTCAGAGACAGAGATTAGTATCAAGATGATGGGATGTTTAATTCCAGTAGTTTGCTGAGATATTTATTTGTTTTTCTAGGGATATCACAGCATTGAATAAAAATGAACTAGAATTGTTGTGTAAGTAACAGTTACTGTTGTGTAAGTCACTGTAACTTACACAACATTGGATTTGATATTGGTCCAATATTGGATTTGAATCTACTCAGTCTTTAAAAGCCTTGATAGGCATGTGCTGGAGGACAGAAAGCCCTTCCATTAAACTTCCCTTTTGTAAATTTCAGGCCTTCAGAGTTCACAAGAGATTCCTGTGTGGGATGGGAAGGGACATTCTTTCTCTTCTAGTGTGCAGCTCTGATTGTCAAACTTTGGGTTCAACCCATTGAAGTTGCAATTTCTGTTTAACCTTTGATTCCAATTCTGAATTTTGAATAAATCATAATGTTCATCAATACTTTGTCAGTCCTCAACTTACTTTTAGTAAAAGTAATACTGTAGTTCACTTTACAGTATATTCTGTGAAAATGAATAATGGAGCAGAAGAACTGGGAACGCCCTTTATTTTCTTTGTACAGTAGTTGAAATGGTCCTTTATACAGAAGCATTGAAATCACGATTTATCTATGTAAAACTAGCCAGAAGCGCAAAATGGTAAATCTCAACATATACCGTATATAAAAATGTTAGAATTCATATTTTGATTCCTTGATGTGGCACTGCCAGTGCTGTAAATTTTGTAATAAATTGGATGGGTAATAAGGTACAACAAAAATCCTATAAGACAGGATTTGCCTTCCACCCAGACTACATAATGCAGTATCCAGATAATATTTATTTCAAGAAGAGAAAACCACTAACAGGAGCTTCGGATCTTCTACCGTGTTGGGAGCAAGTTTTGTTTTTAAAAAGAAACTTGTTTTGCTCCAGAAATATAAAAATAGCCACAGTACACAAATAAGACTTGCATTTAATTAGTCTTATCTGGGTTGAGTCTTGACTGAAGACAGGCCACACAATGGAGTAAATCATCTCATTCTTCCTGTCTTCCATACATAAATGTGTTATTCACCATTAATAATAATCCATGCATTTGATATAGTGCCTTATCATATTTTCGAGATATCTCAAATGCTTCACAGAATATTTTGTAAAGTGATTTGACTGTATATTTTGTGAGCAAAAGTAATTATACTTTCAATACTATGATTTTGGTAATACAGCCAATTCTGCATTTAACACATTTAAGTAATCATAAACGATTAAAGTAGATGCATTTTAGATTGAATTACATGGTTCAGGCAGCCTACTTTGTTGCCAAGTAACTACATATTCTCAATTATAGCTCAACACTATTCAATTTGAAGGCAATGTCACAACATTTTAAGGCACTATATCAAATGCAAGGATTATTATTATTGCTTATTAAACACTTTAATGTTTCGGGCACATCTATAGTTTGTCATTAATTGATTCTAAATGTACTTATTGTACAAGAGGGCTTTAAGGAGCTAATTCAAATAATAACTGCTTAACTGATAGGGGAAATTAAAAGGAAAATCATAAATAATCAGTGGAGGAGGTTCTTGAAGATAGTCACCAAATCTTGTATTTGAAGCCTGAACACATAATCAACTTTTTAAGGCTTACTGAGAGCTTCATCAGATCTATATGAAATTGAGCAGTTCTTAAATGTCCAATAAGCCATTCAGATATCCATAGAAATGTAGACTGACAAAATCGCAGTTTGCTTCTTTAGAACAGTACCATTTTGGAAATATTCATGTACAATTTTATCAGTTCATTTGGCATTTTGGGACTTTATTTAAATTTTTCTGCTATATTGACTAGTATTATTAGAAAACTATGTTAATGACATCTAGAGTAGCTTTTTACTTTGGCCACTTTCCCCATTCTACTACTACTTTACTGGTGAGATTGTGCACCTCTTCATGCACAGGATTCTCTACAGGTTGCCATGTGTGCTCTTGTCATGACTAGCATTCCAATACAGTACCCTTATTCCACTAAGATGTTCACACTTAAATATATTCATTTGGCAAACAAAAATCCAAGAACAAAGTAACTGATGTGCATGACATCCCAGTCCTCTACTCCAACTAATATTGTCTAACTAGATACTGTACTCTGACATTATTGCTTTTTTGAGTACCGTTACAGTGCAACAGTTCATATTGTGGATGTGGTAATCACAGACATTTCCGTACACATATTGTGAGATGGCTACAAAGTAAGGAGAGTGTGCACATATTTAGGCTTGGATTTCAATTTGCGATATTCTGCCAGGCAGCTCCATTGTTTAAGGCATTTAATACTTGCACCTAGTTACCCATTCCTTCAATGTTATGCCTTACATTGAGTGAGAGAGAAGTCACTTTGCATGACACACCTTTTGCTGCCACCCTGTGGTCAATACTGCAGTGGTTCCAATAAAGTATTTCAATAACAATCGCATTTCAGAAGGACACAAGTTCTGTGTAAACATGGTTTACAATGTTTGCACTGGATTTTTCAAACATAATACGTATTTCTGTAATAAATACAATACTTTGAGTTTAGGTGTTGAGCTCACTATTGTTTTGCAATTACACAGTATTGCGGGCTAGTGTAGCAGTGTATTTTTAGATTTTCTGTGACTGACACATTTTGTCAAACTGAGAAGGATAAAATTATTATGTGCAGTATTCATTAGAATATGGCTCTGTCTGTGATTCAATTCACTGTGTCCTTCAATGTCACTGGAAAAGATTCAATTCATAGAGCATTCAATTTAGTATATTCCTGCAGCCCACAATTCTAAAGCCTTCCTTCGTGAAGCTGATCTGGTTCTATTCTGTTCAGCACCCAAACAAATCAATGCAGCATTGGACAGATTCTATACATTTTAAAGCCAATCACTGAAGTTTACATGGGGGTGAAGAATATTTATTATTTTTGGTTCATAACGTGCAACTTGTATTATTGCTAAAGTACCAATGGACTTGACAGCACTGTTAAAAGAGTTTATATACTTGCTGCATTCTTTTCCAGGAACAAGACAATTTTATTCTACTTCAATATCCTCAAGTGTGCAAGTCCCGCAGTGCTTATAAATTTGCAGTGTCCAACGAAACAGGTAAGCAGAACCACTTCATCAGGTTTGATTAAATCCCTTTTATTCTTAAAGAGGATTTTAGAAAAATCTCCATGGACAAGGTGGAAACGATCCAAAGGATTAATCAAAGTGAAAAGATTCCAGGGAGCATTAGCAGCAAAAATAAAAGAAAAACCAAACTAAACCGTCTGTTAGTTTCTAATAAGCAATAATAAACAAATAGATTCCAGAGAATCCCCATGTACCAAGATCTCATGCCACAAACAGTCATGTGATGTTGCACATAAAGTACTCATTTGGTGATGAACAGTCAGAGTTACAGTATAAAGCACATTCAGACTACATGAATCGTGCTGGAGTCCTGCTCTTAATATCAACGGGAAGATTTGTACCAGGGCAATATATAGGCAGTCAGTGTAAAGCAGATTGCACAAAGCATGTAACTCAATCAGACACGTGATTTTGAACCGGGGATCTGGATTCACAGAATTTTTTTACACTGCAGACCCTTTCTCAGGTGGCTATTGCTTTATCGTCTCCATTGTGCTGTATTACTGACATTAAATCGTTCTAACATTATATTTTAATACTGAAAAGGAGGAATGGAAGCTGACAGCTTCTCTATTATTCATACTGTTTATTCGTTGCAACCTGTGCTCATCAGCCCCACTAAAGCTAGAACCCAAATTCTCCTGAGGGTTTACAACAGCTGCTTACAAAGGGAAGAGCAGCACTTTTGTGTCAGTGTTTAGTTTGGACTCTCCCCACTAAGAATCAAAAAGATCTGTTCGTACAGTGCACCAGGAAGCCGCCAGGAACTAAATGACGTTAGTTATGGTTAGAGGTGGTGCCAAGCATGGATTTTAAAAAGCTGCAAAATGCATGCAGAAGGAAGGCAGGAACTGTACAGTTTTGATATCTTAAAGCATTAGTTAACTTTACTTAATCCATGGGATTAGACATTTAAAACACCCTCTGTCGAACAAACAAGCTTTTTGACAATCTAAAATTCCATCTTCATGAAAGCATTGGCAAACCTTTTCTTATCTGTGTAGGTGTGATGTGTATCAATAGGCTTGTTGGAATTTACATTCAGAGGATTTGCTTCCCTGCAATGGATGGTATATACTTAGCTACAAAACATATGTGGCTTTGGAGAAGGGGGGGTGGGCGGGTGCGGGGGGGGGGTGGGCATTAAAACCGAATTCTGTACATTTTTGGAGCATTCTTTGATGCAATCTTAATTATAGCCGTGTATACTTCAAATTAAATTGAATCCCTTGCTCGGGTCCCGACCCGACTGTTCAGCGCCGTGGGACGTCCACCCGACGTGAAAGGCGCCCTATCAATGTAATTTTGCTGTTGTTGAAACTGTTAACGTTGTTCAATATTTTCCTCTTATTTCAAACAGCTCTGTGTTACAAAGTGCCCAGACCGGTTTGCAAGTTATATCAACATGCAAGCACAGTCCTACAGAAACAAAAAAAACTATTGGAAGTATTACAGACAGTTTTGCAAACCAGGCTTCGATAACCCTGGAAAGGTTTGTATCCTGGGAGTAAAATCATATTAATTCTCCCACATTGCTTTCGATTAATGCCTTAAATTAAGCTGTTGCAGCATTTACTACTGAAGCTTCAATATGCTTTCTTATGAATATTAACCAATGTAACCTTCACACTCATTCCAATATACCCTATTTATAAGTTAGCTGCAATATCTTATTGGATAGATTGTAAATCATGCCATTATTTTGTATGTCTTGTGGGATTTGATGGGACTCAACAGGCCAAATTATGAATCTATGGGAATTGTTTTTCATAGATGAACACTAGTGATATTAATTTTATTTGAATGCTTCCTGTTACAGTGTGTGCAAGCTGCGAACGAGTCTCTTCATGCTTTTCCTCCCCAGTGGTTGATTGTACAGAGATGATTCATTGTTATCTAAACTTTATTTTGGTTTAGTAGTGTCGCATTGATTAACATTCTTCTACCCAACAACTATCCTGCTATTTTCCAGTCTTCTTCAGTGACTCTTATAATGATGACTGGTTGGTACTTATGCAATAAATAGGTTGAGTCACTGGGGCAAATACAGGTATCCCCTGATTTACGGCATCTCTATTTACATGATATCGATTTAACAAACGTAATTTTTTTAACACCTTTTTAATCGATGTGCACTATTTTGTTTTAACAGAAAAAATCTGCATCTTTTTTGCGCGTACGCAGTATATAGTGTATTTCACGGTAAATACGCAGTATGTATACTGTATCCAAGCTGTTGAACTGGCCAATAATATGTCACTACGTCATTGTTTTAAAGCCAGCTTCTTTTGAAGCGACACCACGCGTGGTTAGTATTATTTCCAAAAATTCCCCAGCAATTACGAGCAATTTACAGCCTCTACCGCGTTTCTACAATGTCAGAAAAGAGACCAGTAAGTGAAATGAGCAGCAGTAATACCGCTAGCGGTAAGAGACCCCGCAAAGTCAACACTAAATTGGTGGTGATAAAGCGCACATATTTTGTGTGTTTTGTATGTTATTTTAGTAGGTTAAAGGTCCGGAAATTTTGTAAAAATAACCCACTTTGAGTTATATAACGGGACCTTATACCGATTTACAAATTTTAGATTTACGCGACGTTTTTCAGGAATGTTGGGATGTCCTCCCAACATGAAAGCTACTATATACAGTAAATGGAATTTCTTGATGTTGTTGACTCAACAATGCTATTGTTTTTTAAAAAAAACATGGGAGGCAACGACACAAGATTGTCGTTGAGGATTCCTATTTAGTAAATTGCAGTATTGCTTTATACATTCACATTTTTCTTAATAAAAAAAACTGAGAGTGTTAAATGGTTTGTAATAATAATATAAATAGTGTTTCCAATTGACCTTTGGTAATGCATTTGGCAGAGATATGTGTCATCTGAAACAGCTTTGAGTAGGACATGTTACACACCTCAGCTGTTCGCCAAAGTGTTAAATGAGCATGGGAGGTACTATTCCAGGTGTCCTACTTTACAAGACATTCCAATTTTCCAAAAGGAAAGGAAACACACTATTCTGCTAAATAAATAAAAAAACGTTTTTTTTTCAATGGTCACAATTAAACGTTACAGTAGAGGGGCACAACAAGACTAAATACCAATTGCTCATGTCAGTCATGGTGCCTGTTGACGAATACATTTGTTAGTTACCTGTTTTTGAACAGGAGCGTTGTGTCTGCATTTAGAGATTATCTCTGGGTGGAAAGTTTACTGCAGTGCAATTTAATATGTTGCAGAAATGGTCACAGGTGATTGACCTCTCTTTGTGACTTTATAATTAAATATTACTATTAGCTTTATAGCTCCTTGGAATGATGGACAGACCTCTGTTAAAGTGAGAGCATGGAGGGGAAAGTGATGGAGGGGAAAGTAATGCAACTTACTACATCTGAAGTTTGGTTTGTTCACTTTTGCTCTAATCAATACCATGCATTAGTTATAACATTAACAGATACATACAAACAGCTACTGGTGACATCAAAGCACTAGAACAGATTTAATGAACCATTCAAAGTTCCACTGTATCAGGCAGGTGTCTACAGACATACATAATTTATTCTTGTTGCAAACATATGCTAATGGCAACATCGCCTATGTACGTGCTGACTGACAAAATGCACAGGAGAGAAAGAGAGCAAAAGCAAAAAAGGATGCCTAGAAAGATGACATTTTGTCATAAATTTCTTTTTAGCAGACTTTGAGTTAATGATTGCACAAGGAAGTACACAAATTATTTACCCCACTTATGCCTATAAAAGTGTTTTTTGCTATGGTAAACAGAATATTTAAATTCTGAAAATCAAACGGAGAGCTTTCACAATAGTGCAAAATATTCCTGGTACGCTTGAAGAAAGATTACTGATTTCAAATCAACTGAAAATGTACCGTGTATTTCCATTATCTTTATATATTGGGATCTAAAATGTGCCATTTGGGCATTGCATTTCGTTACTTCTGACAGTGACTGGATGCACATCAAGTCAATTCACAGGAACTCTGGTTTGACCTTGCTCTGGGACTGGCAGAGCAAAAGAACACAAGGTTAGGGTTGCAAAGGGCAATTTCAGGTCAGATTCCAGGAGGTATCTCTTTACTTGGAGAGTAATTAACAACTAGAATAGATTACCTGAAGGGTAGTTGAGGCCAGGATGTTGGATTTAGTTAAAATACAGCCCAATTCTGTTGCGAGGACAGGAATTTGGACATTGTGGAAGGAGGAATGTAATTGGACCAAAGGCTTTCTTCATCTGAACCTCTCCATAAGATTGCCCAAAAAACAGAAATAAATGAAGGTGTGAAATTATTGGTGTAAAAACAATGTTTGATGCGAATCAATGGCTGAAGCAGGCGCAGTATGATAAGAGACTGGTACTGATATATTATCTTGTTCTTTATATTTTAGTCAGTTGCAGAAGTGTTGCGAGATGAAGACTGTCCTTCAATGATTGTTCCCAGCAGACCTTGTACGTATGAGATTTTGGTTGCAAAGAACAAAAAACATTTGTGTTTAGCTAAATGCAGCTTTGAAATAAATGCACTGTAATTTAATTTGAGTGACAAATACTAAAATGACCTGGATCTACTTTGCAGTCCTACGCAGATGCTTTCCTGACTTTACAACCAAGAATGGAATATTAACTGTAGCGAACAAGACAACCTTCAAAGATGGACTTGGTAAAACACGAAATGTGACTGACTTAAGGGATGCTGCCAAGTACGTCATTCATTTATACCAGCTCTTTAACTGGACAAATATTTCTCCACAGAACTCAAACAAAAGCCAAAGGATGAAATTCATTTCCCAAGAGATATTAGTTTCCTGTGGTTTTGTGAACAAGAGAGATACTACAAGAATGCTAAGGAATTAAAATACAAGTGTTAAGGATTGTTTAGTGTTAATGATAATAGATGTCAAATGCATTTTATAAATTCTCTGAGGGTGAAGTATATACAGTATTTCACACAACTTATTTCCAGTAGTTACATTAGTACCGTAACTCTTACATCATATTCTATTCTGCAAACTCAATCTCATAGATTGAGTTTGCAGAATAGAATATGATAGCATTAGATAGCATAAAGCAAGTGTAACTGGATTGAACAATTGGCTTGGACAGATTTTTTTGGACAGCTTTTTTGGACAGCTAAAAGTAAATAGAATTAGGGAACTTGACAGACTTGTTCAAATCAATACCATTCCTGTGTGTTTAATTTTTAATACAGTAAGACTCGCATTTCTTATCTTTATAAATCATATATTATAAACACTCAATGCACTCAAGTCCATTCAGTTACCTTTCAAAAACATTTAAATTTCTTTGCACTAATTGGATTTATCATCTCCTAAATCGTACCACCGCTCCCCTATTCTCCATTACTCTGGCACTTACCAGCTACATTAAATCGAAGAAAATGTGGTGTTGATCTGTCACCACATGCACACTTACTGGCCACAGTGATGAACTGCTGTCGGCACACTTCGTGACACAATGTAGATTATTGATTGAATCAGATTTTATACGATTTATACAGATTTGGCTGCAACTCGGACTTCAAGTAAATCAGATGAAATGTCATGATCACGAGTGATACCACTTATGTGAGTTTTACTGTGTCAAGCTTAGAAAATTTTATTTGAGGACTCCTGACAGCAATGGATTAGATAAAAATGAGAGTGAGAGCTCACAGAGTAAGCATTGTTAAAGGAACATGCACTATATGATGATCATACGCTCTCCAAGCAGTTAGATTCCAATTCCCAAAGACATTTGCAGAACACACTTCTCTTTCTTGCAGATTTCAAGGCAGCTTGTAGCAAACTGCAATTAAGCTGTATTAGACACAGAAGTCTTAATGTGGCAGAGGCCAAGAAAGGAGTAATTAGCAACGATTTTAGATTTTTTTTTAAAGCATCCCATTATTCTATTTCAACCAACAAACATATTGAACGCCTTCTTCCATCAGGCCTCATTTGCTCCAAGCATAAAGATCATCATTAGTATTCTAGAAATGTTGACTTGCCTTTTATCACTACTTGTCTCAATTCCTCTGATAGCTTTGTTAGTTAACGCGAAGGCCAATATCATCATTGCATTTCATTAAAATGAAGTGCAGGAAAGCTTGCATTTTTTCTTGCTTTTTTAAATTCTCGACTTGATTGAGGACCCACACCATAATTACCAAATACTGTCACTGTCACCATTGCAGAGGCCAAATAAAATGAGTGCAATTTTATAGGTAGAGGTGTTAACATATTTACTTAGCATTGCAATCATTTCATAGCACAAGTCTGAGCCAATGAAAACTCATTACGATTTTAGGTCCTTGAAAATAAACATACATGGCTGAGATTTCTTGTGAGTAGTACAATATTATCCCTGCCCTGCTTCAGAATGGATCTACTGACCTCTGCCACACCAGCAGCAATCAATTACCACCCAGAGGTGTAGAATAGGTTGATCAGTGATAACTAGTTGCAAACATCATTCATTCCCAGGCTTAGCTAATTTAAAAATCAGCTGTTATATTACAAACCAAATAATCTCATCACAGCACTTTTCAATAGAACCAAAATGCAGAGATACTCTCCTCTTTCAAATGGCTTCAGTGGAGTCCTATCTTTTTTCTTGGCAGGATTCTATCCATAAATGTTCAATCTAATTAGGCTGTACTTCATACCAGGGCTTGATGCTAATAATTCTGTAGCCACCAGTGATATATTTATGTTTGTACAATGTACCAGTTATTGACTTAATTAATAATCCAATGACCTAGAGTACACATACAGTACTAGAGAATTCACAATGTTTAGCGAGCAAAACAAACAGAAGTAAAACCACCCATTGAAACACACAGCATATAAATTAACCAACAGAAGCAAATGTAAAGCTGTATTCTCACTATGGGTTCAGAAAATGATTACAGTTTGACTTTCTGGTCATAATTTACCTAAACCACTTCTATTGTACATTTTATTTTGTGAAGAATGGCTTAAATTTGTTTGCAGTGGGTTACTTTTGTAAGTGCGACAAATAGTATATTTGTTTTTAAATTTACAGCCAAGTTACAACAATCCGTCACAGACCCAAAAGGTGTTGGAATTATTTTTAAACAATATCAAAAGCTCTGAATGAGCTAATATGCATTAAACCTGCCATCAGCTCTTTGGCTGTTCTGTATGTCAGTTTTACAGCTCAGTTGGAATTCAGTGCATGTTTGTGATTTACTTCAGCTTGTTATACATGGAGACAACAATGGTTGTAAACGTATGAGCATTCGAGGCAGATTTGCTTTATGATGCATGTGGTTACTAGATACAATGTTGATTGTATATAAGATCTGTTTAATAACTGCATGGCTGTGGTTGGAGTGCCAGCATTGGTTCTTAGTTGTATTTTTTCTTGAATACTGTACAGTACTGTAGTTCAAAAAAAATGATGGAAAAGTTTGCAAACTCTGTTATACTTTGTCGCAGTAAAATATCCACTCGTCTTCTCAATTACCCTAAAAAATTGACTATATTGTTGGTGTTAAATGTTCCTGGGGAGACTAAGTTGCAAGTTGGACATGTGCACTCCTATTGTCTGCGACACTGGGGTTCAAGTATAGCTCATTACCAAAAGGTTGAAAGTCTCCTCGCTCTATTGACTGGGAACATTGGGAAATATCAACTTAATTAATAGTGACAATGATCATCACATGCCTGCCTATATTTCACCGCAAATTGCCAATCTCACTCAGAGTGGCTAAGCATAGCTGATGGAGAATGTCAGTGGGTGAAACAGAGAGTTATTGTTTTGAAAGGGAGCTTTAGCACATTACTATTAGAGGTAGCTTTGTTCTGAATGTAGTCCATGCTATATTTGACCTGATTGATAGGTGGATTAATTGACTATCATGTACATTATATGTAGGATTAGGCAATGAGCCAGAACAGGGTAGCAGAAAATGGAAGTATTGAACTTGGAGAAAAGAGGGTTAATACTTGAAAATTAGCACGTAGAAGGTCTTACCTTTGGGAATTGCAATATTTGTGTGTGCCTTTATATATATGTGTGTATATATAATATATAATATGTTTGGAAGTCTTCAGGCATGCAGCAAATCAAGGCCACCCAAGATGAAAGGGAGTTCACATGGGAACAAATTAATACAGATTTTTCTTCATTAGCAACCTTGTAGCAGTACAATCCTGATAATCAGATGCAAGGAAGATTCCCAGAGAGACCATTCATATCAGAAAGGTTTTGGTACTTTTTTAAAAAAAAGATACTTTATAGTCTTGTCCACTCAACATTATAACATTAAAGAAACATATTATTTTGCATTATCTATGTCAGCTGTGTATAACCATACAAAACAGTTCTTTGTTTTAAAAACAACTTCTATTAGAGATTTATTTTTGACCAATTTGACTTAATAGGAAATGAATGTATCCTTTCTGCAAAATGTAGGATCAAATCAGACCGGCAACAGTGGCATTCATTTCTTAATACAGTATATATCTCTCTCCATCATTTGGTCAATCAATCCATGGCTGTTTGCAATGGCTGCCACGTCTTGCTCACACAATATACAGTCAATGCACTTTACAGTATATTCTGTGAAGTGCTTTAAGATGTCTCAACGAAATGATAAAGTGCTACATTAAATGCAAGGATTATTCATTTGGAGTAAGATTCAATCTCCAGGTGGCTTCTAACCTTAAACAATGGAGGATTTATTTTTATCTTATATAAATCTGGCTAAAAATTGCTTCTTAATAATATAATTATTAATAATGTTTAATGAAAACTTAGATTGAAGAATTAAATTATGGATGAAAGGTGATTTGATTTGAGTATGCAAATCATTTTGAGGCCTGAAGATGGATATTTTGAAAAAAACATTAATATTTCAAATTGTGTAATTAGCTTTCATTAAAATAATACATCAAAGTCCCTGCCTGATGCCCTAATTGTGAAAATGATTAGGTGGTGTTAGAGTGATGTAGTAAAGGTGGAGCATAAAGGTGGACACTTTATGCTCATATTCTTATTATGATACTCATAGTGTTTCCAGACGTTCTAAAGCAACCCAAAGTAGACATTGGAATAACCAGCTTAGGGAGAGTTAATAGCCTATCATTTTTATCCATGAGCTGTATGAAAATGCAAGGTTCCACATTCACATCCCATTTTACCATCTTGATGGTTTCAGTCACTCTTAGTTTGCTTCAGATTATGAAACGGATTAGAATTTGATGTGATGATCATTTCAAATTGAATCTGATGTGATGGTCAGTTTTTTTTAAAAAAATCTGCAAAATAAAGCCAATCTATTGCTGTGCATAACTGACTGGCTCATTAAGAAAAGTATGAGCACAGAAATTGTGGACCGATTGATACCATCAGCTCATGTAGTTTATTTAATAATTTGTTATTAGTTTTGCAGCCACAACAGAAACACTTATCAAAGCTGATTCTGATACCAAGGAATGCACATGCTAATTTTCATCACAGATAAGAATATCGTCAACCAGGCAACAATATTGCTGAGATTTTCAATCCCTGAAGACTAAACAAATGATTTTATATTCCAGTCAGTAGTTAAAGTTGTAAGGTCAGCCATTGATTTATTACCCATCAAATATTATCACACCACTCATCTTCGAGTGGAATTTTTAAAATATGTGTAAGTAAATGGTCAATATAACAATTAAATCCAGCTTCCATATGGTTTTACAATCAATATCCTCAGTTTGGCAGAACAACTTTGTAACCCAAACCTGCTTTGCTCCATTATTTCAAAGAGAATTTCTTATGATGCATCAATTCTTTTGAGATGTCCTTTGAGTCTTCATTTACACCTAAGGAAAACAATTACTTTTGATGCTCTTACTGCTCCCAAGGAAATTGAATTTTTTTAAAAAAAAGTTGAGCAGTGGCGATCTTCCTGGAAACTGGCCAACAACAGAGGTGGGCATACCATTGCAAAATTGCACAAAACAACATCAAATGGCCACACAAAAAAAAACATATTACAGGTGATTTCTGTTGCAGTCTGGGTGTCTGAAGGAGACGATACAAGCTAGACACCCTTTAGCAAAACTGAACTCTAAACACAGGTGGTGTGATTCAATTTGGGCTGCATTCAAAAGTGATCACTTAAAATGCATCACCTGATCTCATTTGGGGCAGTATTTGGCCTACAATCAGCCTCAGTGTTGGGTTTAGCGGATGAGGGAAAGAACCAAATTCTGCTAATTGCTATTCACTGCTCTGTACTGATCAATTGACAAATGTGTGAACCTCTGGAGAGAACAGGCTTGGCAGTTAAGCCCCACTGTGGTTGAATACCCTGCCAGCACTCACTGTCAATTTTCACACATAAATAGTGGCCAATTGGGCAAGCTAACGGGCCACCCAGGAATTTTCAACAATTCACTTATGATGTTAATAAAGAGCTAGTTTCTTCACTCAGAAAATGGTAGGGAGCAGGTAGCATTACTCCACACTGCTTATAGCAGTAAGAAAACAAACTATTCATCAATCTGAGCTAGCTATTCTGCTGTTTGAGAGGATAATCCTTTGTATTGCTCTATGTGACTTTCACATTCCTCACATTCAACCAATTCTTTATACACTTGAAGTGTTATTTCCTGAAAGTTTGTGCTAAATGATTTCCAAAGTGATTGGTTTATTTAAAATTAAATCAAATACTTTTAGATCCACTCAGGTATCCTTATGCTTGACAATTATTAGTAATCTCATCTGCCACGTTTCTGCCCATTTTACCAATCTATCTAAGTCCTCTTGGAGTCTGGTGCTATCCTACTCATCATTTATGACTTTTCCTGATGATCTGCTGTCCTTGCCCATGTCAGGCTCTGAACTCCTTCACCCAGTTCTTGCCTGATTTCAGTGAATGCTTGTCTGGGCATGATAGACCTGTTAATCTGACATCGGTGGTAGGGAAAATTCTAGGATCCTCAATTAAGGACATCATAGTGGTGCTTAGAAGAACATTGCATGATTAGATGCAGTCAACATGACTTTACAAAGGGGAAGTCATGCTTAACAAATCTTTTAGAGTTTTTTGAAGATGTAATTAGCAGGTTAGATAGCGGGGAACCAGTAGATGTAGTGTATTTAGATTTTTAAAAGGCATTCGAAAGGTGCCACATAAAAGGTCGCTACACAAGATTAGGGCCCATGGAATTAAAGGCATGGGCCCTTTAATATCCATGCTATATTAGCATGGATTGAAGATTGGCTAACGAATATATGCCACAAGGATCAGTGCTTAGGCCTCAACTATTTACAATCTATATCAATGATCTAGATGAGGACATAGAACTTAAAATATCTAAATTCGCGGATGATACAAAGCTAGGTGGGAGAGAAAGTTCCGAGGATGACACAAAAAGAATGCAACGATATATAGATAGGCCAGGTGAATGGGCAAGAAGGCGGCAGATGGAATTTTCTAGAAGCGGAAACACCAGATAGTGTTAGTGATCAGATGGATTTGGATGTCCTGGTACACCAAACGCAAAAAGTTAGTTTGCAGGTACAGCATGCAACTAGGAAGGCTAATTGCATGTTGGTGTTAGAATTACAAGAGTAGAAAAGTCTTAATGTAACTGTACAGGACCTTGGTAAGACCGCACCTAGAATGTTGTGCGCAGTTTTGGTCTCCTTATTTAAGAAAGGACGTGCTCGCCTTAGAAGGGGTGCAGTGTAGATTCACTAGGTTGGTTCCGGGGATGAGGGGTATGACCCATGAAGATTGAGTAAACTAGGCCTATATTCTCTAGAATATAGAAGAATTAGAGGTTATTTTATGGAAACCTATAAGTTTCTTAAGGGGCATGACAGAGTAGACAGTGGGAGAGTGTTTCCCCTGGTAGGAGAATCTATAACTAGGGTTCACAGTTTTAAGATTAAGGGGCACCCTTTTCGAACAGAATTGAGTAAACACTTGGAGGGTAGTGAATTTGTGAAATTCTCTACCCCAAAAGGCATATTCAAGACTGAAATTGATAGATTTCTTATGGATAGAGGGATTAAGGGACACGGGGATAAGGCGGGCAGATGGAGTTAGATTAGAAGATCAGCCGTGATCTTATTGAATGGCGGGGCAGGCTCGAGGAACCGAATGGCCTACTCCTGCTTCTTATTCTTATATGCTTATGTTCACTGGCTCCCTGTTAAAGAATATGTCGAGTCCTGTACCTCAGTGGTTAGAGCACTCGCCTCACAAGCAGGAGGCTTGGGTTCATTTCCTGGCAGGGTGAAACCTTGGGCAAGTTTCCATACTCCACGTGCCTGATAATAATCCCTCCAAAAAATTGGTCATTTCAATCCATGACTGCTTGTGAGACACGGTTGGGCGCAATTGGCTGCCATGTAGTACCACACACAAATATACAGTCAGTTCACTTTATAGTATATTCTGTGAAGCGCTTTGAGACATCTAGAAGACATGTAAAGCACTATATCAAATGCATAGATTATTATTAATATCTCAGCAATCAGATATTTTTCCCTTTCACCTTATTGTGTTCTTAGTGGTTCACACCTAGAGATGCATTCTCTCATTTGAAACCATGGGAACACTGGAAGGCATCCATTCTTCTCATTTCCTTTCAAAGAAAGAATTTTGCTTATGATCTATTGTTGTCAAAGAACAAAGCGCTGGACTCGAGCAATACTCTCAAAATTTTATTAATGCGATTTTCCACAATTGTGGAATATTTTTTAATGTAGTCTTATTTGAAAGCCAGATAGTTTTCACAGAACTTTCCACAATTCCGATCTTCTTCAATTTTAAAACAGAATGTTGTCACAAGATAAGATTTGTGGAACCTTAGGCCTTTCATCTCTTCAATTGAGATTTATGTGCAGCATTTTCATGCAAAAGATATGAAAGTCGTGATTAAAAAGTCATTAAAATGTGTATTGCCCTGCATTGTGCATTTGGAGCCCTAGATAGACAGCACCAGCCTGCAGGCTGCTCTTGGTAATAACATGCAACACAAGACAACTATTCCAAATTTAATATTTTGTGTTTTATGGTTATTATATGGTGTTCGTTTTAGAGATGCCAGCTTTTGTTTTGCATTTTAAATTCCAACTGAGTAGACAGTCATATGGGACAGGAAATGCTTTACTAACACCTGTTGTGTTGCATCTTGCATTTCTTTCCAGAAAGCAGTTATTGCTCCCAGAAATTTTACTATTAAGCTATTGTCTTGAGCATTATGCCTTCTGTTTCCTTGACACCATCTTCTATACATGGCTTCTGCAGACACATTACATCTGCTAGTTATTTTACTACGATTGTGCATGACAGAAGTAAAGAGTGTAATATTTACTCAGAAGAGAACAAGTGTCTGCTGCAAATTTGATGAATTCCTAATATGGGAGAGGATAACATATGTTGATGGTTTCTCAAATCCAATCCCATTTGTTCAAACTTCTTCACAAGATTTTTCAAATTCAGTCACAAACACTCAACGTGAATTGAAAATCTTCTTAGATTTCTGATATTACAAAGTTAATCCTAATTAGTTTCTTACATTGATTTTACATTCTATCAAGATTTCAAAATTTCAATTAATCCCATCTTTTCAGAACTTCTATGGTCCCTACACCATTATTAGTCAGCGGTTGTGATCATCAGCATAACAATTACAAAGAGAACAGTAGCAACCCTCTGTTTCAGAAATGATGAAAGGGCAGAGATTCTATATAAAAATTATGACTTAGAAACAAATAGTTGAAACGATAAAAAGAGGATAACTAATACTCTAAGTGCTCTGAGACGCCGTCCGGCATGGGGGGCACTATATAAATCAAAGTTGTTGTTGTAATACAGATGATAAATATTGCTTTCAATTTTACAAGAGGTAAAAACTGCAATTATATCACCTACAGGGTAATTAGTAACTACATCATTTTTTATTGTTTATTCTTCAAATTTCCTTATTCATTTTTAGTGCAACAGATTTTTTTATTTGCTTTAAGCTCCTCTTTGTCGTACATCAAACATCACATTTAACTCAAAGGGCAGCCACGAGATTCACTGGCATGTTAACAATACCTTTCTCCCCAAATCTTCTTTATCTTCCTCTGGGGAAGCATCTGTCTCTAGTCAATGTTTCTATCCAGTGGCATAAGTCAGGCTGGGAACTTTCTACATGTGGAAGGGCTAGTGTGATATCATATCCTTCAACTTTGTGATATCTGATTATTTCAGCAAAGAATTATGTTCTTAACTGGCAAACGTTGTTGAAATGTATTACAAACAACTCACTACCAGTCTATTTTTTAAATGACAGTAATTTACTTCTGTGAGATGTAATGTATTGTACTTATCGTGGTAATGCTAAATGCATTGCTTCTAATCCGGTGTGACATTATTAACTTCTCTTGCAATAGTCTGAAATAAGTTGCTGTGCTGAATCAGTAGTAATTACTATGAATACAAAATAGGCAGTAATATGATTGAATTTGTTACAGTGGCATAAATGATGTTCTTGATGCGAGAGAGGTTGGAATGAAGATTTTTGAAGACTATACTAACTCCTGGTTCTGGATTTTAATGTAAGTATAGGTTTAGAATAGTTACAGCAGAAATGCAGAAAATCGTTTGTTTAAGTGCAGTAAGTGCCCATTTCAAAGCATTTACTATTGCAATCAGCGGTCAAAATACAAAAGAGGATGATACACAATATTGCTTTTAATTTTTTTGTGCAGTCATCGAGTTCCAGGGCCACACTGTGATATATTGTCATAGTGTCCCTTTTTAATGCATAAGCCTAATTGGCAAGCATCTTGCCCTCACTGCACATCCACACATGTCTCAGTTGCATCAATTTGCTGGATTGACATAACCAGCAGGAACTCTTGATGATATTCTGTCTTTCTAAGACAGAAGGACTGAGGGTTCAAATTCACATACTGCTGTATAGGCAGGATTGTTTTCATGCATATCATGCTATCAAATTTAGCTATTAAGCATTAAGTACAGTATTATTGGCCTGCTGTGCTACATATTGGTGGAATTTGGTGGAAGTGTTCATCAGGTAACTGAACAAAAGTTTTACATTACATAGCAGAGAGGAGGAGGAGGTGTAATACAACAACAAACTGAGAATCAATTACTCTCTTTCCCCTTTCAAATAAATATCAAGAAACACATTAACCTGCGAGCATACAAATAGAAATCCAGCTAGAATATATTAAAATGTACAAACACAGTACTCAGAAAGCCAGTTCACTGTTTTAGTGGATAACATATTGAATGAATACGCATGATCAGGTTATGACGCTTCCGGGAAGGGCTCCTTTTTTGCTGAACCAAGTGAATTTAAATCTAATAATTTGAAGTTGCAATAGGCATCTATCGGTTTCTCATAATTTGCGGTTGCAAATGACTGACCATTGGCTTCTATTTACAATCCAAGAAGTGCACATATCTTTATACTAGAACGTGATAAGGTATGCACATGGTGCTTCTCTTGCAGTGTTATAAAATGTGCCAATTGACCTCTGTTATGAAGTGTTAATGTGTGACCATCAGACGTCTGTTACAATGTGATGAACTAAACACCTCATCTTAAGTGACAATGCAACTGGAGGTGAACATAATTAGGTTCCTTTCAGTGTATCTGTAATTAACATCATTTTTTATTTATAGTGGGTTGGTCATTGCAATGGTTGTGAGCCTGGTGTTCATCCTACTCCTGCGGTTTACAGCTGGCGTATTATTCTGGTTTGTGATCTTTGCAGTAGTTGGGGTGATAGGCTATGGTAAGTATTATTTCCTTGTCTGTGTTACAGTTGCATTGTGTATTGAGTGTACACATTATGTGAATGTAATTGAAATTAGACTAGCCCCATCTGCTGGGATGTATTGCAAAAGCTTGTACATGCTTTCCCTGTTGGAAAGACAGAAGTATTATTCATTAAATCAGAGGTTGCTGTATAATTAAAAGGGCTAATGTAAAAAAAATTGTGTACAGCAAATCTATTTTAATTGGCAATTCAAATTGTGCAGATGCCAGAATATGCTGGTTCTGAAAAATGACAGATATTATCACAGACTACAAGACGAAGACAGTAAGTGAGAAACAATGTTTTAGCAGTGAGACAGGTGGCCCTATTGAAACAGAGAAATCATTCCCTAGTTTGCACTCCGCATTGTCCCACAAACAGTCATGAAATGAATGACCAGTTTTGTCAGGAGATTGTTGGCCAAGACACCATTGGGAGAAATTCTCTTTTCTTTTTAAACAGTGCCATGAGATTTTTAAGATCCATTCAAACAGGAAATGTTCGGTCTCACACTAAAGGACGACACCTCTGACAATGCAGTACTCCCCAGGAGTGTCGGTTTAGTTGACTTTGTGAACTTAAAGTGCTAACACCCATAAGGGCTAAAATCCGTAATCTTCTGACTCAGAGGTTTGAAGTATCAGGCTGACATACGTTGTATCTTTTTCAAAAAAAATACACAGGGTACATCAAAAAGAATTAGTCTAGATGCAATTAGCATTTAATTTGATGGAAACGTTTTTTTTAAGGCAACCCAGTTCCAGTTTCCTGCCAGTTAACAGCCAAGTCCTTGTGAGTGTGGAGATGACAGATTGTATCCACTGTACTTGTGAACAGGTGGTGGAGAGGTGGATTTCTGTGTTTTTATGTTTTATGAGGGTGGACGAATTGCAAATGACATTGGGTGTAGGGTAGATTAGAGTTTAAGAGTTTTACCTGACATTTGATTTCATTGTTTAACAATTAAATAAAGGTTATTTTTATAAACTTTAAAATTTTGATAAACCGTGATGACCTCCATCCATATTTCAGTGTGTG
This sequence comes from Hydrolagus colliei, assembly GCA_035084275.1. Taxonomy (NCBI): domain Eukaryota; kingdom Metazoa; phylum Chordata; class Chondrichthyes; order Chimaeriformes; family Chimaeridae; genus Hydrolagus; species Hydrolagus colliei. The sequence continues at coordinate 14,978,378 of CM068749.1, read as the reverse complement.
CTGTCATTAGCTCTGCTGCTTTATGTCTCATGATAATAACCTTGTGTGTCAAAGGAGGCTGAATGCATTTAAAAATGTGCTTCAAATCAGTTTTCACCATCTTGTAATAACACTCCATGCAACAAAGGAAAATGTCAAAATTCAGCTACCAGTTACAATTAAAAGCGGTACAGCCAGTGAAAGGTGAGGGCACTGAATAATCCTTCTTACCATGACGGCTAATTGACCAATTATCAAAATGATTTACTGGCAAGCATTTTTGTCATTTGAACATTAGCTTCTATTACTAAATTAACTTGATGGCCAATTTGAGAGTTGCAACAGAAAAGACAGCTGTAACGTCCTGTTATAATTAGATAATGGCTAACAGCACCTGTATCCTAGTTTTGAAAATTTAACATTTAAGTAGCGATATTCTGCAAGATTTCTGAAACGCTCACTCCATGTCTATATTCTTGGGAAAGAACAGGCAGTATAGAAATCTTTCGACGGCAATAGAGAACACTGAAAAAGTGGCAAAACCCTCTTGTGCATTCAGAAAAATTATGACGTGGTAGTAACCAAAGTAACCATGGGGACAAAAACTCAGCAGGTCAGGCAGCATCTATGGGGAAAGGGAATCAACGTTTCGGGTCCACGACCCTTTGTCAGTAACTATATATTGATTTATACTCCATTCTGTACATCAGATTGAATGAAAAGAAAAACACCTAATTTTGAGATGTTGGTGAATGCACATAACAGCGAATTGTGGTCTTAGGTTTTAGTGGGATTAAAGAGCTTGTTACTTTGATCAATACTTTTATTAAGTTAATAAAGAGCCTGTTGATTGTTCTGAGACCATGCATGTGATGGTCAAAATCAGAAGTGAGCCCAAGACAATTTAGTACTGTCAGTTTTACTTTGCACCGATCCTGATACCAACACTTCCAGATGATGTGGGAGAATAATTCCAGCACAATTTGTGTTGGCTCACCTTCCATTTAATACTGCGCGGTTGATTGGAGAGTGCATTTCTGCCCCAAACTGTGACAATTTGCCACCAAGTGTGCAGTATGATTGCAGCACAAACCAAATACAGTGGAACAACGTGACTCAGTGCAATGTGAAGCTTTGAGACAAAATAGAGAATACATTGCTTTTATTTATTTCCCACAATAGACTGAATAGAGCAATACCATTCTGTAACTTGTGCAGCTAACAACTGAGATTTCTCATTGATTAAATAGGTTTGCCTTTTAGTTGGTGGTCTTGTCTGATGCCCTGTCTTAGGCTTTGTTAGCTAATATGATCATCAAATAATATTAATCCCTACATTTAATATAAATATGAAATGCCTGAAAATGCTTCACAGGGAACTACAGTACTGTCAATTGTGGTGATTTTATTTGTAGGGAAACAGATGCCATGGGATTATTCTAACCAGCGCTCTACTGATCCTTATCAATAATCCCAAGCAAAACAGTTATTTTCTGGAGCCCAATTGTTTTTTTATATTTAGAATCCTGGGGTTCATTTCCCAGAAAGACATCCAGAATTTGTCTCAGGAGGTGAAGCTGCAATAACTTATTTAAGACAAGATGCTGAAATTCAGCTCCTCACTGGAAACTGTGGTGGTCTGATCAACAGAACTGTATGAATGAGTGGTTACACAGCACTGCCCAATAATCTGTGCACGTACGGCAATTACAGCATTGGTGCATTTCTGCTTGCAGGGTTCAATGTTCCTATTAAGATGTTGTGCTGAAAGTACATTCAAAATAGTATCTATAGTTAATGACAATCAATTAGAAAAATCTTGGGAGACTGTAGCATGAAAAGGAGCATGGCACTCTGCAGCTAATGTAATGTCCAAAAGTGTATATCATTATTACTATATGCAACTCAATATTGGAAATGTTAAAATAGAGCATGTGGAAATACACACTGAGGAAACCAAAGTACCTATAATCATAAACAAATGAAGATAGCAAGGGTAGTAAGTAATGAAGAGGTGTTGACACCCCATGGTGCCTCCAGAATGGGGAAAAACATGGCATAAAAATAAATTCATCCAGTGAAGCTCTCCGTATGGAAAATTTGCTTCCTCCACCAAACTGCAACTCCGAGCTCCAATACAATGCAATGGTGAGCGCTGTTTTTGGTTCTCGTGAATGAGCTGAATTTGAGAAGTTGTAAAGTTTCTTTACAAATCTACAATTTGTAGAATCTACAAAACTACAAATCATTATCATTATCTCCCACCAAGCAAGCGATCTGACCTCAGAAGACATACTGGTGCTTTGCATAAATGGTGTGAATTGACTTGGTCTCTTAAATATAGTTTCACCTTTGGCATATGGCATAGTACACAAATCCTAAGCTTCTATAAATCTCAGACTCTTTCATGCAGTACAATACTTCTGCAAGGTTTGTGTTGCTGTTTTATCAGTCTTCTCTCTGTTGGTATTGGGAAATATCTTTGTGCACAATATTATCCAGTAAGTAACAACAAATTGCAAATTTAAGTTAGATTTTAATTTGGGGGGAGTTGGTGGGAGGGGGTGGGGGAATGAGCCCGTATCAAAATTTTACCAAATTTCCTCATCCTTTTCCTTCGCTATTACTAAGAAAATGGCATCATTCATTGGCAGAAAGGTAATTTGTCAGTTTGTACCATTGAACTCATAACTCATTCAGAAGGGTCATGTTATCTTCAGTAATACATAGTATTCTTCCCTACTGGAATTGTTGGCTACTGTTGACTGATGATGTAAGACTCCTTTTAAATAATCTTTTCGATTACATTTTCCCTCGGCTGTATCCATCAGCTACCTGCTGAAGGGGTAGAGTATCATTCATCAGATCTTTTTTAGGTGATCTATACCCAACAATAAGAATAACTTGCACTTATATAACGCACTCCACGCTGGGTAGGGGAAGCTTTTCATATCCATGTCTGAATGAATTGGAACATGAGTGAATTACTCTCAGTAACATGTCTACTGATATGCTTCTTGTGGTCCAAGCATCGTGATCCCCATCTCCCCCATCCTCACCTGATTCCATTGGCTCCCCAGAACCCAAAGGATCCAATTCAAGATCCTGGTCCTCACATTCACAGCCCTCCATGGCCTCGCCCCACCCTACCTCTGCGAACTCCTACCAACCTGTCTGCCCCCTCCATTCAGCAGGTTCCGGCCTGCTTCACGTCACCTGACTCACCCGCCTCAACATTGGCAGGCGAGCTTTCAGCCACTCTGCCCCCAACCTCTAGAACTCCATCCCGCAGTCCCTCCCCTCACCCCCTCCCTGGCCTCCTTCAAGTCCCGCCTCGATCCTCCTCTTCGACAGTCCCATCGGTCACCCTAAATCCCCCCCTCTCCTTCCCTCCACCCTCCCCATCCATGACTCCAGCTCGGGTCAGAAACAATGACTGTCCAGTGCCTTGGGACATCCTCCTGACGTGAAAGGCGCCATACAAGTGTAATTTTGTTGTTGTTATTGTTGTTGATGTGGAACCAAAGCATATTCATTACAAATCAATGCCCCATTAAAATCACAGGACTATCATACCACAAATTGCCAACAAGTTTACACATAAAACAGTAAAATTACCCAAATGGCGCATGGAGCAGTTGTGTTTCATCCCGCCTTTACTTTCTCTTGCAGGTATCTGGCACTGTTACTGGGAATATAGCAGCCTCAAAGGGAAGCCTGGAGCAGATGTTGCTATCTATGACATTGGTTTCCAGACAGATTTCAGGGTCTATCTGCAGCTCAGACAGACGTGGCTGGCGTTTAGTAAGTCTAAAAGTGTCTTGGAAAGATTGTTACTCGCAGAATGAATTTATGGTGAACCATCCCATCCATCCTGCGTGCACACATGGCTTCCTTAGATTAGTAGAAAAGTAGCAGTGCATCAATAGTCACCTCATCTTCTTGTAGCATCACAGATCTAAATCCTGCCTGTTACAGAATTAAATTGGAAGCTGTTAGTTTAGCTGCCACTGCCAAAGTAGCAACAGGAATATATGATAATGATATTCTAATGTGGGAAAAGGCTGAAAAAAAATTATATTTCTAGTCAAGACATCAAATGGAGCTCCACCAAGAAAAATATAGCAATACAGAATCTTAGCTTTTCACCTACGTTTTACATAAGCACAGTTGTGAACTGTCAACCAACAGAGTGGAAGGAATGTGAAGATGCTGCTCTGATTCCATACTGTGTTTATGATCTCCACTGTACCATTGGAGAGAGGCAGAAACTACATGTGCGTACCATAGATCAGAAGGAAAAATTGAGAGCAACTCACAAATGCAGTCTTTCTACAGTTTTACAGGATTCCGGCAAAGAGAGAAAATAATGGTTTAGGTGCATGCTGGCCGCCCACTTATAACATCATTAAATCATAATTATATTAAAGTACATGTTTATATTTCTCGTTTCTAAAATGCAGCTATGGTATTTTTCAGTGATTATTCTCTGCATTATTGAAGTGATCATCATACTGATGCTGGTTTTCCTAAGAAAAAGAATTTTTATTGCAATTGCACTCCTCAGGGAAGGGAGCAAGTAAGTGACCATTGCACTTTGTATTATAGCTGGAGTTGGTCCTGTATGTAAGATTATTTTTGGTCCCATTCACAAACGTTTCTCTTAAAGGCTGTGGTGCATCACTGCTACAGTTAGGGGCCATGTTTGTACTTTACATTAGTTATTTGACAACTGAAAAGACATTTTACACAAAATAGGATTTTCTTGTGTAGTTACAGAGGTGCATAGTATTAGTCATAGTCTTAAAATTAGAACCAGGCCATTTAAGAGTGAAATCAGGAAGCATTTTTTCACTCAAAGGGTGGGAGAAATCTGGATTTCTCTCCCCCCAAAAATCGTAGAGGCTGGATCGATCCACACCTTGAACAGTGAGGTTGATAAATTTTTGGATGGTCAGGATATTAAGGGATTCAAGGAGAAAGCGGGAAATTGGAATTGAAAGGATCAGTAGAGGTACAGATCATCTATGATCTAATTAAATGGCGGAACAGGCTCGACGGGCTGAATGGCCTACTTATGTGCCTATGTTCAAATGCAATGTACTGCTAAAAGGGTGGTGGAAGCCAATTCAATAATAGCTTTCAAAAGGGAAAAAAAGGAAGGGTTATGGGGCAAAAGCAGGGGAATGGGAATAGTTGTTGGCTCTTTCAAAGAGTTGACACAAGCACGATGGGCCGAATGGCTTCCTTCTGTGCTGTGAGATTCCCTGGTTCTATATGTGGATACTCTATGGGGCATTTACAAATAGAGTCCAAATGTCTACATTATGTTTTATTAAAATAACTTATTAAAGATTGTTTCAATGATTTAGCGGAATGCAATAATATTAAGTGTTATGATTGTTTTGCTTTTTTTTCCCATCAGGGCCATAGGATATATCATGTCGACACTATTCTACCCTATCATCACCTTTGTACTCCTAGCAATCTGTATTTCCTACTGGGCAGTCACATCTATGTATCCTTTGACAAAAGCCTAAAGTGTTGATAACTGATATATTATTACAGTATATAGTACTGCAAGTGGAAAAACACAAGGCTGCCAGTTTCCAGCGATCTGTATGACCATTTTAGGTCACAATCATGCATTTGAATCACAGAATTAAAGCAATGATAATATGAATGGTCCCACAGCACACATGTATTCTTAAAAGTAATTGCAATGGGTGTTAAACATTATCTTCCAAATTTATAAGGCAACACTAATTAGCCAATGCAAGAATTATTATTGGCAATGGGGCACTACAACTTTACAGACATACTGTATTTATTTCATTTTTCAAATGGTCTGTGGCACTATGTCTGTCTTACAAAGTTCTACAATACTTTGAAACATAAAACTATGTTGACAGTTTGTGTTACAGTATGAATGATAAAATATATCTTAACATCGAACATGCAGATTCCTATCAACGTCTGGTGAATCAGTATACAAAGTGATGGCTAACGAAGGCAACTGTATATATGCAAACAAAACATGCAATCCTGAGGTAAGCTTTCAAACATGTAGTGATAAAAGGAATCTACATTGAACATGATTCTTTAGACACATACCTGACTATATTTGTTGGAATGCATTCTAGCAGACCTCATGGAATGAATGTGTCATGAATAACAGATTTGATCTATCTGCACTTCACATGACAGCGGTAACAAATTAAAGTCCTATTTTGAGAATGGAAATGCCGTATCAGAGAGGCACTGTCCAATCTGCTGCATAAATAATAGATATACCCGTTACTATTTTGAAGAAGAATCGTATTTATAACATAATGTCAGGAAAGTGGAAAAAGAGAGAATTACTTCATGAAGATTCCATGATTGCCAGACTATCATTTTATGAACTGTGCATTTTGCGCTTTGTTGCATCATCAAAAAAAAACCTTATTCATCATGCTTCACTAATATACACTTGCAATATTCCCAGTATAACTTTTTGTTAACTGGAAAGTTTCTGGTGGCTACGTAGAATTCTCAATTGTCTTGTGTTTCATTTGCAAGAAGCCTGACTGCATGTTCTCTTTTTCACTAGACATTTAATTTGACCAATGTCAGCAAAGTATGCCGGGGTGCTCAGTGTTCATTCGCTTTCTATGGCGGAGAGAGCATTTACCACAAATACATCCTTGTCCTTCAAATCTGCAATCTTGTTGTCTTCTTGTGGCTTGTGAACTTTGCAATTGCATTGGGACAGTGCACGTTGGCTGGTGCCTTTGCCTCCTATTACTGGGCCTTTAAGAAGCCAGCTGATATACCAGCATTCCCTCTGCTTGCGTCATTTGGCCGTACACTGAGGTAAGAACAAGGACAATTCGGGTTACTTGTTATCATTCTATTCCACTTACATTTCTCACTGCAAGCTGCCTCTGCAGGGAGTGGGTGGGGGAATAGGAAGTTTTCATATCTCTGCATTTATTACATGATTTGTTGTTCTCCAATCAGCCAACAAGTATTTAAAATCTGCGAAGAATGACTACCTTGACGGTTTTCTTCCCTTCACTTCACTGCCACCTTCATTACCTGCTAGACTCATGGTCATTGAACTGTATAAGAATTTCTAAGAGGGAATGAATACAAATAAAAGTGATGGAAGGACTCACACAGGGCACTACAGTTAGTGTCCTAGAGATCAGTTACTTTCTGGTATGAGGCTAAACAATTTACAGTCAGTTATATGTTATTGTGTCAGTAGATGGCAGCATTTGCTCATATGTTTTTAAAAAGTGACTGGAACAACTTGTAGCATGAATACTCCAATCCACATTTTGTTACTTGCATTTGATCACTCTAATATTTATTTGTACCTTGTAACTAATGACTTCTGTTTGTCACTCATTATTCCTAGGTACCACACAGGTTCATTGGCTTTTGGCTCTTTAATTCTTGCAATTGTACAATTTATAAGAATCATTTTAGAATACCTGGATAATAAACTGAAAGGTGAGTCTTTGCAAAGTCACTCTTTGCCGACTGTGAATGAAAAGTAAACAAGTGAGTCTGTGACTACTTGTTGGCTAGTCTGTATTATTAATAGGTGAAGTTGATGAGTCTGTTAGTAGTGATAGAGTATCAACTGATTGGACATGATGAATGTGACTGATTTATCAAATGTGAGTCAACTGTATTCTCAAGTGAATATTTTCCTTGAATTAAAAAGACGGTTAATTATCTCTTTATTATTTCTATGTGTAGTAGTATGTAATTCTGTAGGTTACAAAATGTATACAATAGTAGCGCTTTACACCAGCAATATTCTAGGCAAACTTCAGATGAGATAATGAATCAGAAAGAGCAAAACTTGAAGAGATTATAAAGTAATTAGAGAAACATAAGATTGAGTCATAACCAATAACATACATTCCTAAGCAGTGGTGGGTAATACAACAATAAATACCAACGTCTTGCAGCCTTCATTCATATTGTCAGTCATTCAGGTTCACCGAGTTTTGCTCTATGGGCTTTGCACCAAGTTTCACTGATGCCAAGCTTTACTAAGTAGACTTGTATTGTCCTTTTACCAATGTCAATTTTGAGCATAAGGAGCAGTTTGTTTCTCCTGCCGCTAGGATCAAACTTGGGTGATCAAACTCTTATCTCTTGTTGCTTTGGCAAGTTACAATTCTTGTCTTGTGTTGTCTCTGTTGAATTTTGATGAAAAGATGAAAAAAGGGCTATTGGGTCCATCATGGGAAAGTGTGAAAACAAGGAATTATTTCTTACTGCTTCTAAAATATTTTTCACATTATTGTATATTTTCGAGCGACAGTGTTTACTTATTATGAGCAGGAATGTAAAGTATTTTGTTGTTTGCAAATTGGCAGATAATTGTCTGGGGCAAATGAGTTAAAATGTGCTGTTGAATTTATATTAAATGTATTTTCTTTTGTCTTATGACTACCATTCATTATATGTTTCTCCACTTGCAGGTGCCCACAACCAGTTTGCTAAATTTGTGCTGTGCTGCATGAAATGTTGTTTTTGGTGTCTGGAAAGATTCATTAAATTTCTTAATAGAAATGCATATATAATGGTAAGTTGGTTTCGGGAACTGAAATCTATAGTACCACTTGTTAGAAGACTTTTCACTCTGTGATAGCAATAGCATCACATTGGTTATGTTGTATATTTTTATTTTCTAGATTGCAATATATGGTAAAAACTTCTGCACGTCTGCAAAGGAAGCCTTCTTTTTGTTGATGAGGAATGTTGTCAGGTGAGTGGTCATATACAGTAAAACCTTGACAATCCGACATTCCTAAAGCCGGCAACTCCCTAAAAAACGGCAAAATTTCAAAATACAAACAGCATAAATTTTTTTCCCGATGTCTGGCAAATCTCCCGAAGTTCGGAACAGCTGCTTGTAGTTCCCAGCGTGGCTGCTCTGTCATCCAGCGCTGTTCGTTGAGCTCTCAGGCATTTTTTCCCTTCTATGGGGCTGAGCTTCCCCAGCTATTTCTAGGGTAGATACCAGCAAACTCCAAAATCTGGGAGATGAGTGGCCCCAACCGTGCCTGATTATCGAGGTTTTACTGTGGATATATATATGTATATATATATATAAATATCTAGATAGATGTATATATATAAATGTACCAAAGCTAGATATTCATTATCTTACCACAGATTATAAAACACAATACAAAAATAAGATAGAATCTCGGCTATCCGATAATTAATAATTGAAATGATTGGATAATCATAGTTCTACTATGCAAGGTTGATCTAAACAAGATTGTTATTATTAATAATAATCCTGACATTAGGTATTTCATTTTGGGAGGATGTCTCAAAGCACTTCGCAGGATATAATGTACAGTACTGACAATTTGTACTCAGCAATGCCCTACTAAGAGTCATGATTTGCATAACCAACTTTATCTAGAGGATCGTTGGCCAAGACAACTACAGCTTGCACTTATATAGTGCCCCTCACACAGGATAGTGTTCCAGGGCATTTGAGAGTGACAGAGCACAACTTCGAACCTGGGGGAAGGGGGGATGTGATCATAGGCATGGTCAAAGACGAAGGTCTTCAGGTTCATCAGGGAAGGAAGAGGCAAAATAGAGGCATTGAGGAAGAATATTACAGAGTATTACATAGTGGCTTAAAGTGTGGCCACTAATAGTGAAACGTAGAGCTCAATGGACATGCAGGAGGCCTGAACCAATCGAGCAGATGCAAGACATCAAGGAAAGTAGCTTAATTTTTTCCAAATACTGTAGTTCCAAATTATGCTTTTTAAAAATCTCTTGAACATACATTCATTCTTGCTCAACAGAGTGGCAGTATTAGATAAAGTTACAGATTTTCTACTGTTCCTGGGGAAACTCCTGATTGTTGGAGGTGTAGGTGAGTAATCTCTTTCTCAAGACATTGACTCTTACTGAAGTATGTTTGCAATATGGTGAAATCAAACACAGTTAAATGTTTACAATCCCTGAGCAATTTGTAAGATGTATTTCTTGTCTACAGGGGTGCTTGCGTTTTTCTTCTTCACACGCAGAATAACTATAATTGCAGATGAGGCACCGATGTTAAACTATTATTGGGTACCTTTGGTGGTAAGGAATCTATTTGGATTTTTTTCTACATTCTATTTACACAAATGCATCGTTACCAGTGACCCTGACACAACTTACTTTACTTCATACCCAACTGGTTAGCACTTATAATGCTATCACACACTTCCAAACTCTTTTATTCTGAATTCTTATCCACCGTTTTAATGTTAGTTTTGTATGAATTATCAGATCAGATCAATTTTATTATTGTTTTCAACTAAGATTTGGTTAACCTTGAAGGCAAGCAAAATGGAATTAAAATAAAAACAGCAGCTTGCTCTCATATTCTGAGATAACCACATTCCACACATTGCATGACAAGACAAGTACCAGATAATAGTCTGTGGGTAGAATTGTAGAAAAGTTGAGTGATCAAAGATAGTAGAGCCATGTTGAATAATGTGTAATCATCTAACTAAAGATGCCCTTTTACGAATTGTTGCCCATGACCTCTGACTTGATTGAAATGCATATGTCCTCTGTTTGCAGACTGTGATATTTGGATCGTATCTAATTGCACATGGTTTCTTCAGTGTCTATGCAATGTGTGTAGATACTTTATTCCTCTGTTTCTGTAAGTAAATAGTAAACATTTTAGTTTTCTATAATACAGTACCATCAAAATCTGTTTTACTTTTAATACACTGGAAAGGATGTGGGATTCTAAGTGTATAATATATATTGCATATGTGAAGGATTTGCTGTAATCTAACCACAGCATCAGTCTACCCTTGCAATGATATTGAATTATACAGAACTACAGGTACTCTCATAAAAAAAATACAATTAAATATGTTCTATTATTTTGTTCAACATTTAAAAAAGCTACAGCACAGTATTGATATTACTTGATACAATAATACCTTCACTGTAAATGTTAATCATGCTAACTGAAGAGGCATCACGTGAGGAAACCTGGCCCATTTTCTGATACCAGCAGGTGGTGAGCTTCATTAAACAAAATCAGTTAAACAATTACACACTGATGTCCAGCCATTAGCGCCAAACTGAATTTGAAACACGAAATGGTAGAAATTCAGCTAGTACACATTTTATTTTTGTCAAAATGTAATCATTTGAGGTTTAGAAATGGCAAGAGATTGTTAAAATGAATGGTGATTGTGGCAATGGGACAGGATTCCCTCTATGCACGTGTGATACCTGTTTTTAATGTTACATTTTTCCAATGTGTGAAAGTACCAAGGTAGGCATCTGATGTCAGTGGGTGGATCCATGTCACCAGGTTTTTCTACAATCTTATTTTTTGAGTATCTGCACTCCCCCTAATCTATCAAAATATATATATTATGCTGTGTCATCTCGTGGCGTTTGCCTGTTTCTTTTTAATGCATACATGTTCTCTTTCAATTGGTTGTCTAGGAGGATGGGAGTAAGTGTAAATATACTCATGTTCCTTGATTGAGGGAGACTTCCATAGCAACCTTCACTGTTCAAATTATTCTTTAGAAATATCCAAGTTTCTGAATGCCTGAATCTCATATCCAAAATGACCCATGTAATCATTCATACTAATATCACAAATCAATCTTCCCATTGACTTCAATTTAAAGTCCAAATAACATTTGAAACACAAGATTGTAGTTGCTGCAGTTTTAAGGTTATAAAATAAACTGTGGTATTTTGCATTGCAGTACGACCGATTGCACAATAACCATTTGTCTTATTCAACAGCAACAACCTGCATTTATACCCCTTTAGGCAGAGAGTTTCCCAGAGTGCTTGAAGTGCAGTTAAAAATATTGCAATAGTTGTTTTTCTTTCTAAAATCATCACTATTCATGTATCGTAGAGCTTTCTTTGTATGAATTTAAAACACTTTGAGCTCTATGGCTTTGCTGCACATGTGCTGAACTTTTTAACCGAAAACTTAAGCTGCTATCTTACAAACATCTGATTAAGTATTTATTTTGCATTGAAATCATTGAAACCTGAATACACTGTAAATTGTTTCCCCACTTTTCTGATTGTTCACTGGCCTAAATTTATGCTGATTGCGCATTTGATACTTCTGTGCTTGAACTATATCTCCAGCTGTGAAAATGTAATCTTCCAGCTTCACTAGATTCTGTAGATTCTGGCAGGAATTATGTTTGTTTTGTTTCTTAAAAGGCTGGCAATATTTTTTTCAAACGTGCTACCGAATCTTCTAACATATTTCTTGTGCTTCCTTTCATTCCTCTTTCCCTTCCATTGTAATTGATTCGATGAGCACACCCCCTCCACCCTCTTGCTTTGGCTCCTTGCTGCTGCATCCAGGTGAAGATTTGGAAAGAAATGATGGTTCTGCAGCAAAGCCCTACTTCATGTCAGCTGAACTACACAGAATTCTGGGGAGGAAGGAACAAAGTCCTAAGAAGGCAAATGGATAGCTGCTTATGCTGCGCCAAGCTGCACTTTCTGTCTTGCTTTTGTTGATTGTGTGAACATGGTAACATCTTTTAACAAAGTCACTGGTCAGTTGCTGAATGTCAGTTACCTGACTTTCACCATTTGTTTTGAAGTGTTATCTTCAAGGAAAATGTTGTAGAGTTCTACTTTTGGAAAAAAAAACCTTAGGAAAAATAAGTTTTTAAAAAAATCAGCAATATGATGCTAGTGGCAATAAGGATGTACACAGTGTAACCCTTCAAGATGTCACTTGTCATGCATTTCTATACATCAAGCTGTGTAGGAGAGATAGATTGATACCAGTTTATCGGGCAGATAAATAGTTTTTTTTCCCTACTTTCCTCCATAGTTTTGTTTTCCTATTTTACTCAGTGCCTATTGATGCAGATCAAGTGCAAGTATCCAAGGCAATTATAATACTGGAAAATGTTACAAGAGGGTGAAACATTTCAGTGAGAACTCCAGTGGCCTTACAAAGAAGGACTATGTCCTTGACCTGTCTGATGCAGTATTGCTACACAAGTACCTAAAGCAGGTTCCGATCTGCACTATCAAGCTTTTTAATTGTCCTCTATTGTGGCAGTAAGTTCAAATACTGATACAAGACTAATATGCAATAAACACCAAAACAAACACCAATCTCCGAAGTAGAATTTTACGGTTCAGGTGCCTAGAGTAAAGCAAGGATTGTACTACCCACATTGTAGTCTGCACGATGTTAAGTCCAGATACATTGCATTGTGCTTCGGGTAGTAAAGTATGCCATTAAAATTCCTGCAGAATGTAAACTAAAGCCATTTGTTATCAACACGTCATTTACCCAATTTATTTCATCAGTGGTACTAAGCAAACCTTTGTTATTAATTGTTGAAATTAGTTCCTTTAATAGGAACGTAGTGTAAGTTAATTTGAAGATTTCATACAATGCACATTATTGTATATTATTTTCCACAAAAATACAGGGCTATTCTTGTGCATTTTTACTAATTAGCATTGATACTTTTTATAAATGTTAGAAAAAATATCAAAGGAATTAAAAGTTAGCTTTGTTATTCCTTACTATGGCGTTTGTACAAAAGGTTACCATACTAATGCTGTAATTATGGTGCTGCATATTTGACTTATTTTACAGATATTCTAGATAAAATGGGCATTGTGGTACCGTGGTTTGTTGATATATCTTTAAGACCTGCATGCTGTATTTTAGTTCATTTGAATTATATTAAACAAGATTTATTTGGTGCAGGCCAATTAAGTCATGTGTGGATTTTCAAGATAACATTAACACTGAAAGGAGCCAAAGCAGCTACTTCAAAACTGAAAGACATTAGATATATCCAATTCAGATCATCTTTCATTCATCTTTCGTAGGGTGCAACCAAGATCAAGAAATAATGTACAAGAGAATTTTGCGCAACCCAATTCTGATTTTTTTAGAAAAATCAAAACACATTTGAATTTATTAACCCAATGTAGATAATGCTCCAGAGGCTCTGAATGTAGACCCATCTCATCAGTGCAAATCAGCTAATATTGTTCAACAACTAATGCATTTAAAAACAAATGAATACTGTTATATGCAGGATGTCAAAAATAGTTTTCTACACAAGTTTGAAAATTCTTTGCACTACTTTAGTTAATAAGTGGTGAATATTTCAGGTTGTCACAGACCACAAAAGGGATCAACATTTTCTGATGCAAGGCATCAGCAAAGCACAGTACTGTATGTCAAACCTCAGTGAGAATATATAATCACTGTATGTGCATTAGAATAAAGATAGTCATGAATTTTCACAAAGTAGAGAATCTTTATAATGATTATTCATGAAATAAACAGCACACGACAGCACAATGGTTGGTCTGCTATTCTGGAAGGATCAAATGGACCAAATAGCATTCTTCATCTAAACTTCTTTTGTGAGTTAGTGAAGATAGAAGCAGAGGCAGTACTGTAGTATCCTATAGTCAGAGACGGTCTTCCTCTTTAGGTTGTATTTCACATTTACGCCGTAATTTGTCTCTTCTGACTTTTGGGGATTACAAACCTAAAAAAGCTCATCCAGTCTTTCAATTCTGCTCTGAGTGGGACAGCAGGAGTCACGTATTAGAGATTTTGAGCAGCTAAGCCATTTAGCTCTTTGGGCATGTGAGTGCATTTATTTGTCTTATGCTCTCCTTCCCTGCAGGGATGTGCTGATCTCAAGTTGTGTCCAGGATCTTAGAGGGATGAGAGAACATTTAGCTGTCATGCATTTTGGGGGGGATATAAACAGAAACAAGCTTGATTCTGAGTACTTAATGTGAAATAACATCTGAAAAGATTTTCTTTTAAAATATTTAATTCATTCAAGTATTATAAGATATGACCTGATGGTTTGGTGAGAAGAAATTGTTGTACGAATTTATTTTAAGTCAATTAAATTTATATATACTTAACGGGATATGAACATAATATCCACAAGGTGGGATGTGAGAAACTGAGAACACCAAAAATCAAACCCTAATCTTCATCATAACAATTAAATGATTGATAGCATACAAGATAATAGACAATATTTATACATACAATTGGAAGCTGGGCTGAAATGCATTCCAATATTACACACCAGGACGGAACATCATTTTTTATGTCCTTATGACATCTCTGTTTTGCTCCTTGTTTATTTCACACAGGGTGGCATTTGAGAAGCAAATTTTCATCAGCACATTTTATATGGACATTAATTAGTATTTTCCATTTTATTCAACTTGGATTGTTTGCTTCAGTGAATTAAAATCAGAAGGAGATATACAGTACATTGGTTTCAATATAAAAACAATTGTCAGCATTTAACATGCAAATTGGAAATTAAGTTAGTGCCTGTATCTTTGTTTGTGGAATTAGATCTTAAAATAGAATAATAATAATCATTGCATTTGATAACATGCTTTTCACGTCTTCTAGATGTCTCAAAGCACTTCACAGAATATACTGTAAAGTGAATTGACTATATTTGTGAGTGAAACGCGGCAGCCAATTGCACACAGCAGTGTCCCACAAACAGTTGTGGATTGAAGTGACAAATGGTTTTTGTTTTTGAGGGATTATTGTTGGGCATGTGGAATAAGGAAACTTGCCCAAGGTTTCGCCCCGCCTGGATTTAAACCCAGGTCTCTCGCTTGCAAGGCGAGCGCTCAAACTACTCCAGAAATCAGAACATCTAGTTTCCAGGTACAAAAAGACAAGGTTTTTAATAAAAGTATTTTTTGTCCCAAACAGAATCAACAATCGAATGAATTATATTGATTTTGTTGGATCGATAATTAAATATGAGTCAATTATCCTCCAACATATCTATAATAATTGCTGTATGATTACCAATAATAAGTTTCATACTCAATGATGCTCGGAATATCAGAATGTGCCATGAAAAATAGAGCCAAGCTGATTTAACAAGTCACTGATCATCAAATTAAAATACTTGACCCAGCTATTTAACTTGCTTTTGATCCCTATAATCATTTGCAATTCCTCTTCATAGTGGAAGATTTAGAGAGAAATGATGGCTCACCAGAGAAGCCCTATTTCATGAGTAAGTCATTGAGGAAGATTCTGAACAAGAAGAATAAAGTCAAGGAGGAATGAAGAATATGGTGAAAACTACGTCATTCCTCAACTTGTTTGCATAAATACTAGGTTGTCCATATTGTAATTTAAAAGGTCAAGCGAATCTGAACAATATTTGGTGACCATGCTTTGTAAAAATAGACATGGTTGGAGAATTTGGGAGCATAGTGATAAACAGGGAGACCTGTGAATATGGAAATATGCACTTAGTATTGCATTATAGATTGGTCACTAGAAAAGTACTCTATTTTAAGCTTTCAATAAACTAGTGATCAATCCCAAAGGCAGCAAATTGAACAACATTCCAGCTAGCAAAAAACAGAAAATACCATTGAAAATAATTACTATTAGAAATAATGCCTGCAATATTTAAATACTTGCATTGGCATCAAAAGGTCACCCAAAGCAGAGCTATTCCTTTATAAAACATATATACCATTGCTGATTTGATTTTGGCCATTTGTCCAATATGTTAATACCAATTTGATATTTCAAAATATTATTTCTAGATGATAATCAGTTCAAGTGCCTTCCCTTCAGTGTTGGTCACGAGTCTAGAATGATGGGATGCCGTATTACTAGTGACTGACAGAGTGTCCAAGACTGAAAATGACTCAACTTTGTGCTAAAAGTAGCTAAGGCATTTTTGAAATGATTCCCTATGGGTAGAAAAACTTTGAGATGACTTGAGATAAAACAATAACTCGCACTTACATAGTGCCCTACACGCCAGGTAGAGTGTCAAAGCGCTTCAAAAACGTGTTTCAGAATAACACAAATTTTTCTAAATTCCTGTTAAGAGCAAGTTAATTCTTGAATCTATATTCTCAGATGGTCACATTTTCATGGTTAATAAACACTTCACTGACAGTGCACAATGCTTTAAGTTAGGTGTATAAATAATAATATTCAACATAACATTTAATTCAGTGACAGTTACAGAAAATTTCTTAATAATAACCATAAACATTACTGAAAAACATTTCTACCCAAAATATCCTGGACAAAAATATTCTACTCTTTCTCTCCCCCGACCATTGACCAAAATGAGAATGAAAAATGAAAGCTCGATAGGAAAAGAAGCTTGCTCTTAACCAGGAACTTAGAAATAAACATGAAAAGTAAGTTGCATTGGGAATAAATTTATTAAGCAGAAATTGCTGCTTATTACACATAATAGCCTGTATATGTTAAATGTACCATTTTCACAACTACCCATACGTTAATAAAATTATTCTCAGAGTAAAAGATAATATGACATACAGTGATCAGGACTGATCCATCAGTTCAAGGTGTCTTTCTTTGCAGCAACTGTACCTAGTAAAATACTGAATGGGGTTATCTTGGTATTTATTTAATACTGCAAGGAAACATGGATTAAGTTTTATTTCAGTCTTTTCTAAAACAGACATGCAAGATATTGTTTATATAGCTATTTTTTAAATGCTGTTGTATTATTGGGAGCCAAGGGTTAATACTGAACATAAATTTAAAATTCACTGAATGAACAATTATGTACCAGCTAGACCTGGATTTAAATACATATAAATCAAATTCATGTTTGCATGTCTCATTTATGAAGTGTTATTTTACAAATATTTTATGTATTTATTAACATGACATTATTTCTATCATTACACCAAAAGGTAATTTGCATGAAAAGTGAAGCTATGTCTATTCTGTGCTTCTGCTGTGCAGAAATCTGACTGAGTGCCATAATTTTTTGGTAATTAACTTTTAAATGTTTGGTATTTCAGGCAATGTATTGTCCCTCAATGCTTTGCAATGACAATGTCTCTTGGTACTGGGTTTTATTCAACATTAATATGACATTGAAATATTACATTTAATAAAGTTTTAGGTAATGAATAATGCGATCACCTCATTGTGTTCAATTAATTATTATAGTATGGATAATTCAATCCTCCAGACACAAACCTGTTGATATTAAAACTATTAGAATCATTCCTTGGTCATCATAAGTCTATTACTATATCAGAAATGGCTAATTATTCCACATTTATGGCAGAATTTAGCAATAACAGACAATATTAAAGACATGGTGACAACTTGTTGAGTATTATTCATTGAGTGTTTAAGCTAAACCCAATGGAGAGCCACCATGATATAGATACCACACGTAATTTATCTGCACATCATGCTTTCATCAAATAATAGAAATAAGACAGGAAATCAATTTTGCCGACATATGAAGTAGTTTGGGAATTGGTGGTTAGCCCTTTCTTCCAAGATCACAAAAATGTTCCATCACAAACATGTATTAAAAGAATCTCTTGCTGAAGCTGTCAGTTCCAGGTCTTAACTTATAAATCGTACTTTGTCTACTGCGTTGCCTCTTCAGCTTAGATGATCCCCATTATGCTACTGCAGTGTACAGGGATGTCATCTAAGTAGAAGTAGTAGTGCAATTGACAAAGTAGACTTCTATAATAATCTTGCATTCGATATAACACTTTTCATGTCTTCTAGATGTCTCAAAGCGCTTCACAGAGTATATTGTAAAGTGAATTGACGATATTTGTGGGCAAAACGTGGCAGCTAATTGCGCACAGCACACAAACAGTCCTCTGTGCAATGTTGAGGGATGTTATTTAGATAATCTAGGGCTCTTCTGCTAGGAATATTTAAGAGTGGAATTTACATGTGTACACAATACCTAAAATAGGTATTAGGAGATATTTTCAGATGCACAAAAACAAGAGTTTTTAAATGTAATTCTAGGACACCAGAAAATGTTTTATACAACCCATTTCATCTCATGAATGGGTAACTGGAAAGGACACCTTTAGCCTGTACAATGAAACCATTTAAAGAACAGGAAGATGGTGAGTATTCTGGAAAGATATCAAAATGGACAAAACAATCTTCAAAATAGCAAATTATTATTATGAATTATTCCAATAGAATAATTTTGTAAACAATGTGTGGCAATCTAAGATCATTCCATTTTTACAAGGGACAATTCTTGAGAATTACAATTTGGTTTCACCAACAATTCAACTTAAATCTGAAATACAGAGGATATTCTATGACACTCAAATAAGATTTATTAAGGCATCCTCATCAATGGAAATTATCATTTCATCATTCCTCAATGAATGTTTCATTCGCACAAAATGTGTTTGATGTGAAAATGTGGGATCATATTTTAATGAGGCCCTTTGAGATAAAAATTCAATTTTTTTTTTCCAGCAACTTCAGCCATATTAACACTAAACTAATCATATTAAAAACACTAGTTATGCAGGAATGTTGAGTTAACAGTTGTCTGGGTCCAACATCTTAGCGGCTGCATTAAAATGGACCTTAAAAAATGTCAGGTGGCTTCCAGTGTCGCTTCTTATATGCCAAGCATTCACAAATGCCACATTATTTCCTCTGCAAAGGGAAATATTCTGTATTTCTCTGTATCTTTAGGCTTGAAACATCGAGTGGAGTGGATACTACAAATTGCATTTACTGTATATAGTGCCGTTCGTGTTGGGATGATGTCTCGAGGTGCTGGACCTGGGGCAATCAAGGGTTTACACCCAAACTGCAGGTTGGATTCAGGAAAGGTGGAATGTGTCTGTGTGTGTTTGGGTGGGGGAAGAAAGGGAGATGGAAGATGGTTGAAGGAGGGTGAAACAGGTATGCCTTTGGCCAGAACATGATTGAGATGAGGGATTTTGTACTGGAGTTCCAGAGTGTGGGGCAGGTAGACTGAAAGCTCAACCAGATGGATCGCAAATCCAGCAGATAGATCAACAGAATCTTCTTTGTTTTAAAAAAACTAAATATCGTCACTCTTTCATGATGGAATCCATGGGCTTAACAAACCAATTCTAATAATAATAAAAACCCAATTCTATAAACTTCAGTAGCAAACATTTATTTTGCGGAGTTCAGAATGCAAACAATGACAAAATACTGAACTTGTTAATAGGACTTCACAAATGTAACAATTCCTGAAAGAACCATTAACTATAACACTAGGATATGGTTTGCAACAAACATATTCAAGGTTTAGAATAACACATAATTGAAAATAACTTACAAATATCAAAATTAATGTAACATTTATACTACAGAGACTGTAAACATTTTGCACATTGCAACCAAAGAATGTATAGATCAAAGTGCTCTGCTGATGCCAATAAATAAGAAAATTAGAGGGAAATAAAAGTTTATCTGCAGCAACTGTACTGCACATTAATAGTAAACTAAATGCAGTAGATTAATGCACTTTGCATTCATCTTCAACCTGAATACAACAAAACTAATTGCTGATGTGGAAAAAAAAATCAAGCATGGCCAATGGGAAGTTGTGTCATTGCACGAGATACAATTGGTTGGAGTGCCAGGGATGTTGGTGAATGAGCTGTTAACAGGACAAGGAAGGTAGAGATTAGATAACTATTCACAAAATAACCAAATTCCTAGATTGCATATTGTAAATCATAGTACAATTCAATTACTTATTTTAAAAGTTATAGTTCAGTTCAATTAGAGTTATTTTATACCAATACAGATTTAAGGCAAGTACTTTTTCCAAAGTTGCTCCAACTTTCAAAGTGTATTCGTCTCCACAATGGCTCAGCACGAGTCACATCATTTAGGCAAATAGAGTTCCAGTCTGTGCTGAGTGAGCTGATCTCAGCCAGTGTGGCATTAGGGGGCACACAATTAGCTTCAGTGCCCTGGTTAGGGAGGAGAGAAAATCAAAACTGAATTTCCAGAATGCAGTTCACTGATCCGTACATGTGAATATTCGATAAAGGCAATATTTGGACTCAAGTGAAATCCTGTACAGGCATTCACTACTATGTCTCAAACGTGACTTGCCTTTTGATCAAGGTTCAGGAGAGCACCTGGAGAACCATTTTCCAGTATAAGGAGATAGTGCCCAACACTTTCAGGAAAGGTGAAAAACTTTTAATTGATATATTAAAAAGGCAAGGTAGGAAAATTTATCGAATTATTTTCAATATAGAAGTAAAAGTTAAGAACAGCAGAATTGAAGAGTTTTGTATTTCAAATGTTTATGTCCACAAGTACTCAAATGTCAATATCTTTGCTATTGCACGAGTCATCTTCAATCTGACTGCATAAGCTAACAAAAAGCCACTCATCCTAGAAGATTGGAATATCCCTAATCTAGCAGTAATACAATGTCTATTTCTGGGTTTACTCCTTTCACTTAAAGGGTTTCAATTCTGCATTGGTTTCCATCTCTAACTGCATTGACATGAGAGCACGTTTCGGGAGGAATGCACATTGGTGTGGTTTGGACTTTCAATACCCAGCTTCATATTCAAAATAGAATCACTTCTGGCTAAGTTAAGTTGGGACAATTGCAACTCAGCTTTAAATTGATACATATCCAGTGTCCAGAATTCAATATTGAATTAATTGTCTCCAAAGAAGCCAGAAGGTTGGTAGGTGGGAGGAAATCATTGGTGTACTATGGTTATAATTAGGGAACTTTGGGGGCATGGAAAAACTTCACCCACCTTAAAAGAATTTTGGACATTTATTGCTACAAATTGATGCGAACATAGTAAACTATTCCATTACTACATATTTGTAACTTTGATCATGTAAATAGAAGTCCAGGTTAAGTAATATACTTTGACATTTCCCTGAAAAGCTTCCAACAAGAAAACATATTCCACTTGTACAAAGAAATTTCTAAGAAAACAGTCCCAAGTCCCTTACATACAGACTTTATGAACTTACATTCCATGTACGTGTGTAAGGCAGTCAACATTGGTCCATCTGGTGCTACATATGCTGAATAGGTCATTTCCTCTAGCATGGGTGGGGAGAGTCGAGCCTGCTGCACAGTCATAGTAGTAGATGAATGGTTGGGACTGACATGTTTCTTATGACGTGCTCTACAGTTCTGAAACCAAACCTGTAAGCATTTTGCGAATTTAATCCATGCAAAGCTGTACTCCAATGCAGTTTTATCAATACATTTACTATTTAGTGCAATAAAATTAAAAGGTAAAATTTGCAGCATTCTGCTATCACACTGAATTTTTGAGATACAGAAAGCAAAAATCAAAATCTGAAGAGTCTTAGCAAGAATGTTAAGAGTTCAAGCTGAAAAATCAGTGACAACTTATATTCAAACATTACATTTGCCTCTCAATCTCCTTTCCTGAAAGTACTGACTCATGTGAGGTGAAATTCAAGGGTTGACCTCCATCAGGCAAACTTCCCAATGCTAAAGACAGTAAATGATCATAAAAGCAGCTCAGTAGACTCTGAAAACAACTGTTTTAATACTTTTATAATGCCCTACTCACAGGATAGCCACTGAACAAAGAGATGGTTGGACACCAAGTGAAAAGGGGGGATGGTGCGGGGAGAAACAACAAAATGACACTTGTATAGCGCCTTTTACGTCCTAGGAGGACATCCCAAGGAGCTGGACAGTCACTATGTCAGACCTGAGCTGGGGACGGGGACAGGAAGGAAGGGGACGGGAGGGATTAGGAGTTGTCGATGGAACCATTGAAGAGGAGAGTCTTGAAGCGGGACTTGAAGGAGGCCAGAGAGAGGGTGATGCCTAGGGAATTAGTGAGTGGAGAGGGCGGGCAGGTTGGTAAGGGGTTAGAAGGTCACGGATGTAGGGTGGACAGGAGCTTGTCCTCAACATTTTCAACTGTATTGGGTGGGAAATGGTATTCCTAATTGTTTTTTCCACTCCATACCCCAGGATCTAAGAGGTACATTATTTGGGCACTGTTCACTCTCCTCAACTGAAATCAACATACTGAATGCTAAAAATGTTCAGAGTCCACAAGGTTCAGTGGATAACTCAGCCATTCAAGAACTCCATTAACAATTAAAATGATACATTATGAATTTAAATAAGCTTGAATTATGCATGAAATCATAGAGGAAACCTGAATAGTAAGGAAAAATACTATTCAAATGCATTAAGCAGTTCTCACAGCTAATACTACATATAATACTACAAACAAGCTAACTCAAATATTAGCTACCTTGAAAATTATCACCCGAACACACCTTCCTACAAACTCAACAAGAAAATTACATTTGCATAGTGCCTTTCACATTGAGAGGATGTCCCAAAGTACTAGACAGACAGTATTTTGGATCCAGCTGGGATAGGGATTGGGGAGTGTGGAGGGCAGGGGTGGAAAGAGGTTGATTGAATATTGTACATTAAGTACACAGGCTTGAAATTTTATTCTGTAAAATGTTACTAACCTGAAGCAAAACAAATATTCTACATAACATTTCTGTGGGCTATAACCTTCAATGACCAATTGGATGCAAAGATGCGTTTTTTTATATTTAAAAAAAGGACTCAGTATTTAAGTCAGCATTGAGAGACATGTGCAAAACAAACTGGTAACAACTCTCCAGTTTGTGGGAAGGAGATTGCCTCTATGATATGACAAAGATTAGAAGTTCAAAATAAAGAACTTGTTTGCTCAAATCGTTTTACAAATTAAGTACTGTATTTACACTGATTGACAAGACTCAAATTGGAAACATTGGAACACAGCATCATAAATAATATAGTGCGGTCCCGTGTTTGAACAGATGATAATATGTTGCTGTCAGTTTAATATGCTTTGAGTCATCTGATCAGCCCTTACCTTCCAAGAAAGTATTAGTCAAGACACTTGATCAGTTGATCAGTGTGTGTATGTATGTTACATGGCCAACACAAGTGCAGACTTGCTAAATCAGGTTATGGAAGGATTGGTGGCCTACTGATACTGTGTATAATTGTTGTTCATGGTATATAATTTTAGAAATTAATGCACTCTGAGTAACTAACAGTAAATTACATTTGTATAGCACCTCGTGCATCAGGACGATGTCACAAGACACTGGACAGTCAGGAATCTGCATCCAAGCTGGAGGTCGGAATCGCGGAGGGTAGAGAGCAGGGAAGGTAGGGATAGGAGGATGACCAAAGGCACGGTCGAAGAGGAGGGTCTTAAGATGGGTTTTGTAGGAGGCAAAGATGGGAGCTAGGGAGAGATTGTGGGATGGCGTTCCAGAGGGTAGGGGCAGAGAGGTTGAAGGCCCACCCACAGTGGACCAGGAGAGGCAGGGGACTTGAAGCAGGCCCAAACCAAGACCAACTTAATGCAAGACAAACCCTCTCATTAGCTTTATTGTAATATTTTATAATCAGTCAACAGAACTGGATTCATTAGGAACAATATTAGACAAACGTGGATCAAAGTAAAAACCAAAAATAAAGCATCAATAAAACAGCATCTTCCAAACAGGATGCAACACTATTGGAGTAAATGAGTTTCAAATTACTATCAATAATGTATTGAGTTTACATAAATATCATGTCACAGTGAATAAGTAGTTGAAAGGAATCATACAAATATAAATATTTGGTTCCCAAACCATGAAATCCTGGAATAAACAAAATCGACATTTTGGCCATAACCGCTAACTGGAAAATGTCGAAAGATTTGTGTCAATGCAATGGGCCCCGAAAACAATACAATTGGAAAGGTTTCAAGTCATCTGGGGATTCAAATTAGGTCATAGGGCTACAAAATGGAAATGCTGAGAGAATCACACACACAACAAATAATTGTGTTACAGCTTGACCTGTCTCAAACTTTCCTTTACAAATACTAGTACATTTCACAAGTTTAAACTTCAATAATAAGAGCTTTCTTTCCAATAATTTGGGCAATGCAATCACCATTGACTGTCAAATTTAGGATACTGTATTCAGATTAGTTTAAGTCAGTAATAAAATGCTCACTAGGTCACAATAGCATTGAACCCAATAGCTTAAACATGGCAACATTTGTATTCAAGATGAAGTACCAGGAAGGTACCTGTGATAGTGTAATGTTTTTCTTCATCCAGGATGGGGGATAATTTTTTTTTAAAAATCAAGCTATTTTTCCAGACTGGCACTACTAATCGTTTGAGGCAAGTACTCCATTTGAAGGTCACTCTTAGTTTTAACACATTTCTATTAAAGCCTCAAAAACTCAATACCAGCATTTTACAAAATAAAGTTTAACTGATCATTTAAGCTTTTAAATTGTTTTACCTGTATGACACGTCTGCTTAATCCAGTTCTATCTGCAAGTTTTTGCAGAGTTTGGGCATCTGGATTGTTGTCTTGTGCAAACTGTGCTTGCATGATCTGCAAAAGTATCAAAAGTTATGTTAAAAACTTCCTAGATGATTGTTAAATTTTTATGTTCTATCCGAATTACACAATACAAATATTTTGGGAAATATAAAAGTTGCTTATGCCACAGGCTGGCAAGATTGCAAAGTAAATTCACTGTTGGCACCCACACTAACTACACTTTCTGTTCAAAATAAAAACCTCACCACCACATGGATGTAAATATTTCCATTTGCCATACCAGCAATTGAATACTTTTAGCCAATGGATATAATCCATGTTCGTGATCTGCACTTAAAGTGTACTGCTCACAAGGAAAATAACATTTACTTTATGAAAACTCAAATCCAGTCAAAATGCTAGTTTAAGCATTAAGTGTTTTTTTTTAAAAAACTCACCCAAAAATAATGAAATAAAAAAGCCATCCTAAATTTTGTTTTGCAAACTTAGAGAAAAATATAAATCAAGCTGATTAAACAAAAAAAATGTTGAGCAAAGTTGAGAATGCATTTTACCTGAAGCTGATCTGCTGTGAAACTTGTACGTGCTCTTTTTGTTGGCTTTGGTTGGTTTATATCTTGTTCAGTTGGCAAGGCTCCTTCCACACTGACGCCACTCCCTGTGATCGAATTATATAAACTAAGAGAATAGCTTTCATCTCAGTGATTAAGTTATGCAAACATTTTTTAATCAATTGTCATGTTTAGGAATGTCACAACACTGCAGAATGAAAGTAGTTTCTATAATTTTATAAATCATTCCTACTTTTCACCCAGTGTTACAATTACAAGAACTTTCCACACAAAAATTGATGTATTTTGGATAGCTCCATCAAAGTATAGGGAGTATGTGCGTAAGTGCACATATGCTTAACTACCTACATGATTCTTTTAATAATCTTATTCCTTTTCACTTATAAAGCTAAGATGTTTTCTAATTGTATTGCAAAGCATCTATGACAACAATCAGTATTAATCCAAACTTAATCAGAAATGAAAACAACATCAAATTACAAAATTTACATTTTACAATAAAAAATAGGTCTTTTTTAAATGTAAATTTTGCTAGGTATGAAAGTTGCATACGTCTAAGTTACAATTTCGCCAACATCATACAAACAGAAATAGTAAATATTGGAGGGCCTTAAAAAACAAAACAAAACGCAAGGTTCGGGTTCCTTAAATTACATATGTTTGATTGAAATAGTCAAAACAGACCAACCACATCGCGGTGAAAGGCGAGTTTAAGTTCTAGTCCATTTAAAGTCGGAACCTTCTTAACAAAAAAAGTCAACAGCAGCTTTTTTAAACAAAAGTTTGTGTCACTTAATTAAAAAAATTTTAACAGACGCAAATTTTGGGGATTAACGAATGAAATTATTACCGTTTTCGGCCGCTCTTTTCAGGTTTTCTAACATACAGTCATAGTGTATCCGACAGAGAACCTTTTCTTCCACCAAAGCGAACTCTTCGCCTGTCGAGAGTTGCCTCTTACAGGAGAAACAGGCGAAACAAGCCAGGTGATACACGTTGCCTTTAGCCCTGCGGACCCAGTCTGTTGAGTGGATGTGCCGGCCACAGCGAGAACAGCGAGTGCCATAGCGCCTGTCAAACAAAACCACACAACACCTTATACTAATGAGACTATAGAGGAGGAGATGTGTATAGAGCATTGCAGTTAAGAGACCGAAACAACAACCGCACAAAAACACAAACACGAACGAGTTCTACCTGAATACTTTGCGCAATTTTTTTTAAAAAAAAAACACAATCAATTTTTTCAGGCAAAACCAATGAAATATTCTCTCCCAAATTTTTTTTTCATCATCGGAATTTTGTACAACACAAATGAGTCTGCGTTTGCATTTTCCCTTTCCTAAAGCTACTGCCACGAGAGTGAGTGGGTGGGTGGTTGGGTGGAAAGAGAAAGGATTATGTGAAAATCCCAAGGTGTCATTTTTTTTTGCCGGATCCCATCATCAGTTGTTTTGGTGGCCGCTCATATATTGACGCCTCCTCCTCCTCCTCCCCAACTCCCCCATCCCTCGTCCATTTTTACATTCCAGGATGGAAAGTGAACCAATGATCATTTATGTTCCCGAGTTTTGTGGCACTATCTTCCCAAACTTGCAATAAACCCAACCAACGCCAAACAGGTCCAGTGAATTCGGGCTTCTGGCATTGAATAGCGTGGTTTGCAAATTATATTGGGGTTAATCTTGTGCACCGTTTAGCGTTAAAACATTGCTCTGCCGTAAATTGATTGAAAGAGGTTTGAATGGACCGATTTAACCGGAGAGGTTTGAACGGACCGATTTAACCGGAGAGGTTTGAATGGACCGATTTAACCGGTTGTAAATTGCAGCTCCACAAACAGCTGTATCCTATTGTAACCTCACAAGGTGTAGCGTTTATTTGTTGCCCGACAGATACATCAAATGCACAGAGGCTGCTAATGAAATCAATACAACGTGTATAACTTACAGGACTCGCTTACGTTTCACTAATTTCATTGATTTAACACGTTTTTCCATTCAGAAAATCACTTAAAAACATTTTTCCTCTTTTGGTTTTTTTAAAAAAAATCAGAACATAAATATTGTGCGGAGTTCGTCCATTAAAATCTCGAGATTCTGAATGAAATGAGCTCTTTGCTTGTTGGTTATTGTTTAGTTTTGATAGGTTATCGGGCGGTACTGTACATAGGAAAAAATCGATCTGCAGAATTAGGCCGACACAAACATAAGAGAATGCAATTTCACACTTTGGCCAAAAAGCGTTAAGAAGATTAAAATCAACTTTTCATACCGAAAGCTTGAAAATTAGTGCATTACCTGAAATAATCAAATTTGCAAAATATTTCTTGGTCCTTGATGTAGCAACTGCTGTCCTTTCCTAAAGAAGTTCTACACACACTGCAAACCAGACAGCGGACATGCCAGCACAACCCGTTTACCTACATAGGGAGGGGGAGAGAAAACATGTATACTGTATATATACATATTAATCATTCAACACCAATAAAAGAATGGTTTCAGGTTTGGCAGACAAGTCATCAACACAACTATAACAGCAACACGGGGAACATAAAGCCATTCAAACATCAGAACCGTAGACTTTAGCAAAACTGATAAGATTATTTCAAAACCAAATGGCAGCGTAATTGTTGCAGAAATCACTAGGCGTCTTAATGCTCACACAGCAAATGCGCTGGTTATGTTTCAAGCAAAAAGCAACGTTCAGTTTATAAAGAGGGAGGGGGGGGGGGGGGGGGGGGGGGGGAGAGAAAGGGGAGTCTTATTGATATCCGAGTACTTCCAGTCGAGTTAACATACAAACAAATCAGATTATTACGTTTCTGAAGTTGTTCCAAGGCATGTAATTTGACTGCTGCTGCATTCAACAGATAAATCCGGATCAAAACCTCAGCATTATCATTGCACTCCAGTAAACTAGCCGACTCGACGTTTATACTGTATATTTAATACATATTTTGCAAGGTGCGAGGTGTGTGTGTGGGGTGGGGGTGGGGGGGGGGGTTAGAGAGAGAGAGAGAGAAATAAAAAGAGATCGCAGTTCATCAGAACCGATTTTAAACTCGGGCTAAAGGTTAGAGTGGGCTACACTGATCGTTTTCACGACGTGTTGAACCTTTAAAGACAAGTCTAGAAAACCAATCAATCCCCCCCAAAAAAGAGCACGAAACAGTGGGAGACATGCACACAATCAAATCCTGTGGTTAGACAAAAAAAAACTTCACTGTACGCAGGGTTTAAATGAAGGCTCGAGTCAGTTGCATTTTTAGATGCACCAAAGCTTTATAATGTACACGACCACATTCGCAAACTCTAAAACTTTTAACCAGTTGAGACATTTCGTATCGAATTTCTTTTATTGTTCACACAAAAAAATACTTTTTGACCAAAAACCACGTTCTAAAAGAATTCTCACCCGAGAGCGTAATAATAATCATAATAATTAAAAAAAAATAGAAAATCAAATAGTTCAGTGTGATATACATGACAGAAAAATATGAGACTGCATGCCCGAGATTACATCGATTCATGTTTAATCCAAAAGTTTGAGGCTGGCACGGTTGTGAAAATACATTTCCCAAATTCAACAACATTTATTGTGTATCTATCTCTCTCTATATCTCTCTCTCACACAGGAAGGCGCTTCGATACTCTCTCACCTTAAGGAGGTATCGGTCCACGATTTCCAAGGCACAGCTGTTACAGATGTTTTTCTCAGTCCCTGAAGATGCCATGGATTGCGGGGAGAAGGGCGGAGATCCTGCCGTGAGTGGGGAGCAGGAATTTTCTTTGAAAACTTTCTCGGGATTAATCTGAGACAGAGACACACACACACACGAAGAGAGAGAGAGAGAGAGAGAAAAGTTAAACGCGCCCGAGCAAACCCGTTGGAAATCGAGTGAGTGAGACAGACTGACAGACAGACAGACGGACATTGGATGATGAAGTATTTATTACTTTGTACCGAACTGGAAGCGATCCTCGGCCGCGTTTTATTCCCCCCGAAAGGAACAGAGTCGCCACAATCTTCAGACGTGACTTTCAAACATTAGTAAAAAATAATAATAGGGTTTCCACGTATTTCACAGCCACTTTATGAATTGCTCGCTCGTTTTCTATTTCTTTTTGTGTGCGCGCGTGTGTGTGTGGCAGCCTTTTAAACCATCTACAAACCAGTGAATAATTTCCACCACTTTGCTTGTTCACTATGACAACGCTTTTTTTGTGGTGATTATTAAGATGCAATTTGGATAGTAAATACCCTAGACTCCTTTAACGAAAACACAGAACTACTTGAACCGATAGTGAACTCCCATTATCAAATTGTTAGTTGAATTTTGTGAAGCGCATATATATATATATATCTATATATAAAAAGAGAGACCGTTTTCTCGTTCTTTCCCCTGGTTTCATAAAGCTTTTCATCCGCACAGATCAATTGCTAACGTCAATCAAAATCAGGTTGGGAGTCGGTGGGAAAAGGGCAAATTGATTTTGTAGTAACAATTAAAACAAGCCTTCCCCTCCCCACTCCAAACGCATTTCACAGGGTAACCTCGAGGTGAAGAGGTTTAATGGAGCCACTTGAAAGATAATTACAGCCGATTCGCTGAGCGAATGTTTGTTCGATTGACAATTTAAAGAGAGAGAAAAAAGAACAATTACTGGTGCAGGTGATTCACGTTGACAAACCACCACTTCACAC
Organism: Hydrolagus colliei; assembly: GCA_035084275.1. Lineage (NCBI taxonomy): Eukaryota > Metazoa > Chordata > Chondrichthyes > Chimaeriformes > Chimaeridae > Hydrolagus > Hydrolagus colliei. The sequence goes on along the minus strand of CM068749.1, from coordinate 14,947,855 downwards.
ATGGTCCTGGCCAAATCCTTTCCTAATTAAAGGTCAGAAAATCAAACAGAGTTCCCTCCCCCCCCCCCCCCCCCCCCCCCACCACCACCAAAACACACACACACAGTCGCACATGTTTACTAAAGCTAACGTTGATTTAAAGGATTTTACCAAATATCTATTCGTAGGGTATTTATTTTTATCGTTGAGCGTTTAGGATTTTCTAGTGCAGCAATAAGGAGGGGGCAATGTTGATTGTCGTTATTTAGTTCGTCAAGTCACCATCATCGATGTGACCTATATTAAATGTTATCTCCAACGAGGGAGTGTGTGTCTGTCAGTGTGTAGAGACAAAACCCGCGTTTTTTTTTGCTAATCCTAATTTTAGGATGCAGTGTCAGCAACTGTGCCAATGCAGCCTGTTTAATAACCAGCTCCCAGGAATATGCCCTCAAAATACCTTAAAAAGTATTTGCAAAACAAAAACACACACACACGTCAAATATATTCACCCGAATTAAACCCCCACCCACCCAGCTCCCGGTCATCCCTGTACATTTTAATATACTTTTATATCGAAGTGAAACACACCAGATGAACCGCTTGCTTGCTCGCCAGTGGCCAGAGCTAGACCATAAATGTCCCACCCGAAGTCAAAGCTTGCCTTGCCTTCCCGCTTCAGGTCACAGGGATACGGATAATATCACCACAAGTTAAATGGCCTTTATGCTTATCCTCCTCGCCATCGTCTGTCTGTCTGTCTGTCTGTCTCCTTTTGTGAGTATGGACTGAGCCGTTTAGGAGAAGGGATCCACACACTAGACATTCCTCGACGTAAAGCCCAACAAAAGGGAGAAACCCTCCCCACAAAAACAATCACCAATGTCACCGAGTGAGATCCGCCTTTTGAGTTTCAACAACATTTTACAGTCGATTCGTATACTGTATCATAAAAACGTCGACATGGCTGTGAGGAACCCTCCCTCCTCTATCCTTTATTAACCACTTCTAAACAACATTAAATGGATCGCGGACCATTCTTACCTTGCCCAGAGACTCGTTCCCCGTGTAGTTTTCTTTCCCTTCCATTCGACAGACAAACAGTTCAGTGCTCTTCCAGTACATTGCAATCAAAACTCGTATTCCAGTCACAGGAGGTTCCTTATTTTTGTATCAAGAGGGTTGAAGTGGATATTTTTTTCACGACTATCTATCTGTCTATCTATATATATATATATATATAGTTGGCCTTTTTAAAAATATATATATGTTGTTGGCCTTTAGTCCAAAGCTCCTCTCTCGTTTCTCTACGGGTCGAACTGAACTGTTGCTTGGTCTTGTTTTCTTTTTAAAAAAAGTTACCTTTTCAAGTGGGTGGAACTTTCGAAAACTCCCCCCCCCCCCACCCCCTTCAACTTCCTGACCGCACCTTCCCACACAAAATACGTCTTGAGTATGCAGGAATTTTATTCATACATGTCTGCAAAAAAAATAGTTTGTAGGGGTAATTGTTTTGTCCAACCAGCAGCAGGCACACTCTCACTAGTAGCCTATCTATCATCGGTTACATGACTTTACTGAAAACCAAACAAAGACTCGGGTTACAGCTTTCAGAAGACAAGAAAGGAAAATAAAAACATTTGGTTACTGCACGCCATTTTCTCACAAGCACACCACCACCACATCCTCCTGTTTTCCAAAAGAGAAACACAGCAATAGGGTGTGTGCTTGTGTGTGTGTGTGTGTGTGAAATAACATAAACTCTGCGGGTCCATTTAACTCTCTCAGAGACGGTTTCACTCACAGCTCATGCCATCTGAGTCACGAGCAACATTATATTTCAGAGCCGGCAGTTTCAAGTGATGAACACAAAGTACCAAGATGAGCGATTGAAAACCACCCCCCCAAAAAAAACTCTCAAAAAGTTGCACTTCCTGAAAAATTCATTGTGGCCACAAAAGACATCTCCCCATTCGCCTCTAAAATAGTTGTTGTGTGTGGGGGTTTACTTTGCATTAGGAGCTGGAAGCAACGATTTCACTCATTTTTATTCTATGGTTGCAAGCTACAATCGCCTGAAGATTGTCAGTATTTAGTACAACAGTTACACAGTATGTGTGTATGTGGTTAGTAACTTAAAAACTAGCGCAGTAGTTACTCCAAGTCACGATAAGCAATCGGGACAAACGTTCCTCGGTTTTTTTTGGGGGGGGAATAAACCCTTCACAGGTGGAACGAGGAACCCGTGGATTTGTTTCCACTCAAATGAAGGTTGACATCGGTTAGCCACATGTTGGCGTGAGTTAACCTCATCATTCCAAGGGTGGGGGCATTCATTATGCAGCAGAGAAACAAACTTCTGATAAGTAGTCAGCGAGGCACAGATTCGGATCTAGCGAATATCAAACCTGTTTCGGGATTCTCAAATGGGTCTGCATTTGCAACATACGGTATCTATATATATATATATATACAGTAAATATTATATATATTATATATATTACATATCGCTCAGTAAACATCAATTTGCACAGCACATAATTGGAACACTTCACTCCCCCCCCCCCCCCCCCTCACCGGATGGTAATCAGCTCGTTTATATAGGCTGTTTACTGCCACACACAACTTCATATAGAATATATATTGGACGTGGGGTCGTTTTGGCAACTGACATAAGAGTAATCGTAGATTGCTTGTAAGCAGAGGGGAGGCACGCATAGAAAGGCTAGTAAAATTTTGGATGTGAAATATATTAATCCTAATTTAAAATAATTACCATATCTGTCTATTTCCTGACGCTATTGCAATTTTATATACAAAAAAGGCATCTTCCGTTGAATCCTTTCGTATTTTCCAGCAATGTTCTAAGACTGTTTAAGTCTAGCTCTGAACTCAATTGATTTTTTTTGTCTGCTTTTTAAAGAGTGTGGTGAAATTGATTGTGTTATCACCGGCCAATTAGTCACATTTTACGGTTAAATAACGATAAATAGTTACAGTGAAATATCACCACTACTCGTGAAAATCAACCAAGATAAAAAATGTTATTGTGAGAGTTAGTTGGTTGCGAGCATTGTTAAAATTAATATCGTCTTTGATTAGTATCTGAAAAAACATGTCATTACAATCACAAAACTACTATACACTGCATTGTATCGCCTGTGTTAATTCTTGCAATATAAGGAAGGTTACAAGGTGTGTTTCACTTGTTCCATATGACACGATGATCGACTCACAGCTGTTGTAAATGATTATGAAAGCAAAGCGTTGCTTTAATAACCTTGAACTCCACGTCTACATCCGTAACGAAGATTTCAATAAACTATAGGTTGAACTTTTGTTTTGCGGTAGGTTTCATGGCAGTAGAAATACTTCTGGTTCCTTCCTCCATTCAAATTAAGATTGGGTATGTGTTTTTGATGGATAAACTAATGATTTTATAAACGCGGGCTGTGTTTGAGAGAGCCACATTGTTTTTCTTTCACTAAACTGAATAAATTGTTGCTCTCTGTCGCGCTGGTGAATTACAGTTTCTAAGACTATGTTGACTTGTCCGCCTTTTTACTTGTCCATGTTATATAACGAAACGTTTATAGCTGACAACGAAACTGTTACCCTAACACACATTGTAAGTATTTGCAACTGCAACAGAAGATGACATCTATTTGAAATACTACAAGTGTTTTTTGATTCAACATTTTAATTCAAATTAAATGTAACCTTTTTTGTTAGTTCTTGTTAAGTCTTGTCCAATGCCATTGACTTATGTTTTGATTGTGATATAGCTTTATTGCTTTTTTTCCGAGGATATACTGTATTTACGATAAGAAAAGAAAATTGGATCATTTCGGATACGCAGTTTAGTATAATTGGATTTAAAGTTTTATTTATTAATACTTAGCCTTTTTAATTAAATATTTTTGGCCTCGTTTTAAAAATTACAATTAAATCTTGATTCTAAAAACAGATTTATTTATTTTAACTAATAATCGAAAGTAATCATTTAAAAATGACAGTTATAAATTACATTTAGGAAAGTAGAAACGAACTAAAACACTATTTTGATCAATGTAGGTAAATCGTTGGACTGTGTTGCTTTTGTGAGACCAACAGCCGTTATTATCTTATTTTTTAAAATAATGAAAGATCATAATTTCTGCATCGTAATAAAAATGAAGCAATTTAGACATCATTCGTGATCAAATATACAGTTTTCTTACGATGAACACTCGCATTTCACGCCCGCAAATCTAATATTTTGTTTCACATGCGTGTTGGGGTTTTAACAAAATCTCAAAATCTAATTTACGCGGGTGTCATTTTTGAATTATTTACTCTGATTATTTAATTATGAATGTTGCTATACAAGTTTAAATTCTGACCTTCCATCGAGCCCTGCTGTATTTTTTTCAAATCAACTTAACAATCAGCTCCAAACATTGTTTTTTCTTTTCTTCTCTCTCCAAACCCAGTTTTAGTTTTTCTTCAGAAAAGTCTGCAAAATGACCATTCTGTAGAATCCTACCTGGGTTGACTTATCTCTCACATCATTAGTTTCCTCCAATTGCAGTTCAGCTAAGTATAGTTTAGCATCAGGGTAAACTAGAGGCACCTTCAGGTTGATGAGCAAAGACGACACTACCTGATTAATTGTTCAACTGAATGATTAAGATTCAATAGATTTTAAAAAAAACTATTTCGATCCCAAATCTTCACCCATACTCCCGAGTAAGAATCGGATTGATAGCAAACGGCACTTTTTGTTTAAATTCCCCCCGGAAAATATCATTTTCCAACCCATCTGTGGGGCCGAAGAGCATAATAACAGCTACCAATAACTTGCACACCAGATGGGAGAGTAGGAGGCCATGTTGCTTCAGTCACTTATTGGAGAAAATGCGAGCTTAAGTTCTTGAGAGATGATTGGATTGAAAGTACTAGACTAAAAACTTAAGCGAGTGAGCAATATTTTCCCTCATGATTGGAGTTAGAAAACTGAAGACCCGTTGGATATTTTTTGGGTTTTGTTACCTTTCAGGAAGGTTTCCTTCCGCTAGAGCTTCAACTATTTTTTTTTGTGTCTGACCAAACATTTATTTCTTATATTCTGGATGATATTGAGACAGCCTCGTCTGCGTCAAATACCCTAGAGTTTCCATCCTGCAAGAATAAACTGGCCACATAAACACTGGGTCTGCCGAAGACAAGGATACAGTCATGGTTGTCTACCACCGCCTCAACCGTGGATTTACAGCCTCGTTAAAGTTACATTATAAAGGAAAGTCGTGTGTACCTGAATGTCATCCAAACATACAGACGGAAGCATTGGGTGTGCGTGTCTTTCCAATTCAAGTCAAAATAGAAGACTTTGCAAGTTGAGGATTTGCTTGTCACGAAAGCGACAAGGCAGTCAGTCGGGAGATACAATCGCAAAGTTACATCAACATTTCCGTCAGTGATACACTTGGATTAAATTACACCCGAGAGTAGAGAGGAAATAAGTGTAGCGTTTGTGGGAAAAGGACTACACGGTGCACAGAGATACAAAGAACAGTGGCTCCAGTGATCTGGAGGACACACGGTACCTGCATCATGCACCTTTACAACGTGCCTCCTCCTCCCCTCCTCCCGAAATAAACAAAGAAGGGATAGAGTACAACATGGCTAAAGCAGAGGGTCTATATCTATATCTATATACATATATATTAGATACAGGTAGAACAGATGTCAAAATATATGATGTGGAAATTGTGCGAGGCCACAATGGTGGGAACCTGTCGCTTTGAGAATTTTCTGCAGCTTCCACCTCCTCCCTCCCTCCCTTTCCTCCCTCCCTCCCTCTCCAACTATTTTCGTTAAGAAGCTGTCAACTGACCTACACAGGCAACTTGTGGGGGGTTTTTTAATTCCCGTTGTCGTCGCCTTCCTCCACTTGTGTCCGCTTACTCTTGCAGTTCATTTTTGTTGTTGTTGCTCTTCGTTGCCTTCGTGGATGGGTTCCTTCCCCCCCCCCCCCCCCACCCCAGGTGAGATACCTGCCTGCTCGCGGTGGGGGGAACTAACCTCTTCCTCGCTGGCACCAGGGTAACAGCAACGTGCACCTGTTAGCAATCAGTGCTGCAGCACTCATTGAGGATGAGCACGAGCATTTCTCCCCAGTCTTCACTGTGTGTGTGTGTGTGTGTGAGTGAGTGTGTGTGTGCAAACGTGCACACACAGTGTCTTCCAGATGAAGGCTGTTGCCTTGTCTGAAGCAAAAATAATAAGAAAGCACTCATGCATTGAACAATTTCCAACACTTATTTCCTTGAAAGAAAGTTAGGCTCACCCACAATGAAACCATTTGCTACCCTCCTACTGTAATGTTAATTTGGTTCATTGCTACTGCCTGAAGATCTGCATTTTGCTATCAGGGAAAGAAAAAAACATACTTTTTTTAAAAAAAATTAAGAATGCAAATAATAATGAATTCTGTTTAAAATAAAGAATTTGCTACCCTCCTACTGTAATGTTAATTTGGTTTTTATTGCTATTGCCTGAAGATCTGCATTTTGCTATCAGGGAAAGAAAAAAACATACATTTAAAAAAAAATAAGAATGCAAATAATAATTAATTCCATTTAAAATAAAAACTGTACTCACGCTTACTGGAGGTAGATTTTGCTTGAGAAAAAATTGCTTTGACAGGATCCGACTAAATATTTATTTCAATCATATCATTGATAAGAAAGGACAGTTTCTACTGTGCATTCACTGCCTCTACAGATTTGCACATGCCAAGGTCCACCAAATAGCCCTGATGTCTAGTCTAGAAACAATTATTAATAATCTTTGCATTTGAAATAGCAAAATATCACTTAATTGAGAAGCCTCAAAGTGCTTCACAAAATGTATTGTGAAGTGAATTGACTATATTTTGAGGGAGCTAACCAACAGTGTTCAACAAACAGTTGTGGATTGAGGGACCACATTTTATTTATTTGGGGAAATGAAAGAACTCTCTCTCTCAATCTGTTTTCTTTGCAAGTCCCACCTGAAAAACCTCTTCTACCATGCTTACGGCCACATTCCCCAGTCACACACTCCATCTCCAGGCTCGGACTCAGGCTCTGCCACTGTTAATTTAAGTGCCTTGATACGCTACATTTTTTGTTTCATAGAAGGTGTGTGTGTGATGCTGAACAGAATGCTCGTCATCATCAAAAAACAATAACAAGTTGGTCACTTCAATCCATGACTGTTTGTGGGACACTGCTGTGTGCAATTGACTGTTGCATTTTGCCCACAAATATACAATCAATTCACTTTACAATATATTTTGTGAAGCATTTTGAGATGTCTAGAAGGCATGAAAAATGCTATATCAAATGTAACTTTGATTATTATTATCAATCAACAGCAAGCATTCCATTTTTTAATTCTACACAATTTCTTTTTACTATTAAATAAATTTTGGAACATTGACTAATGCCTATGTTCTTCAGTCAAATATCCGTGAAGAATTATATAACAAGAATATTTAATCATGTTGTGCAGTATATATATTCATACTATTGTCTTGTTATGTATAGATTTTTTTCCCTTAAGTGTTATATATGTTAAAGAGGAAATTACAGGTACTGTAAAATTATTTTAGTCAACTGGTATTCAGAAAGTGAAATAAACCCTGTCTCGCATGATAGCACCACTAAAAAAACAATAACCAACCTGAGCATAGTTTTGGTGAAAGATGCTTAAGAATCTTTCAGTGCAATCGGCCAAGGGAACAGCTTAGTCGAGAAATACATATCTAGTTCTGCAAACATATTTTGTAAAGTTTCCTATTGAGTTCTCCTGACATAATTTCATATCCACCTGATACATTGATGAGAGTTTGTGATCTGATCTAGTTCCTGGCTGCAGCTGTGGAAGGTAGATGATCCAGACTGATAAAGATAGCAATCTCATGGACATATTTTCTGACAGGTGTAGACAACAGATGATTTAGTGCATTATTTCTATCACTCATTAACTCTTCTGTTGCACACCATAATATCTATTTATGGCACAACTTGTTCTGACAAGTTTGTTATTTATTTATTGAGACTACCATCAAGGCAGTCATATAAAATTATCCATTTTAGCTGGGAAATTACTAATCTACTGGCAAGAAGTTCACAGAAAATATGATAGTATTGTATTTCTTTCAAATCTGTAGTCCTAGCCAAACTCTGCTGCCTCTTTATTGCCAAAGGGATCAATTTCTACATCCTCACACTTGTTTTCAAATCCTTTCGCATCCTGGCACCTCCCTATCTTTCCGACCCACTTCACCACCCACTGTGTCAGCTCAATTAGCTCCTCTCTGCATGTCACTCATGCCCTCTTCAGCCAGAGCAAGCCGTAAAACCTTACTCCTCAACTGTGCCTATTGTCTATAGTCTACCTACGGTCTATAGTCTGCCTACAATCACCCCCACCACCCACCCCCAGCTTGGTGTCGTGCTCCGCCACTGTCAAGCTCTCTGAGAATCTACCCTGCATGAGGGGTGCTATATAAATGCAAGTTGTTGTTGTAATGGGAATGTTTCTGAAAGGCGAACTGTTTAGTACCATCAAAATTGTTCTCAGAAGGAAAAGATTACCATCTCTAATGAAAGAAAAGATGCCACTTAATAGTTTGTTACTGTTGATAAGCCTATGTTATGGTCATGGATACATTGCATTATGCAGTTAGGTAAACTGATATTTGATTTACAACAACTGCAACTTTCTATTATGTAACTCTCCGCGCACAGGGAAGCATCCCAGAGTGCTTTATTTAGTTACAGTACATTTACATACAGCTTCAGTTTTGCTCTCCAATACAGTTGTCCACCAAGTTTAAAAATATAGCCTTAATTTGGAAGCAATTTTGCCTCACTTTGAACATAAACTAATTAAGTGTAAAAACTGTACAATGAACTTTAAAAAAGTTGCATTGATAATTATTTAAACTCTAAATGTATCTGTTTTCCGTAGGTTTGTTTTATCAGTACCTTAGGATGTCCTCCCAACGTGAAAGGTGCTATACAAATGTAATTTTGTTGTTGTTATTATCGCAATATGAATTTAAATCTCAGGAAATGGTTCACAATTATTTTAGAAAGCTTATTGTTGAAAAAGCTGTTGGCTGATAATGTTCATCTAATGATTAAGGAGTTTTTTTTCAGACAAAAGAATCACTATTTCCTAGGTTGCATTACTATATAACTTATGTTTATTTATTTTGGCTTCAATAAGTCTTTTTATGTTTGTGAAGAATGAAAAGGTTAGTTTCTTTTAAAATAAATGAATAAAACATTATTTCTGTGCCAATTTTTTAAAAATCGAGTTGGGTCATTCCATTCTACTTTTTAAGGGTTGGGAATTGCATAATGCTTTGGGAAATATATTTTGAACAAGCCAAAGTTTTGTGAATTTTATGCAGATTTCCCAATGTTTTGGTGTTTTGCTGATTGTTTCCTTCATTTCTGGATCTACACTTTTCAATGTTTTTTCAGCACGTTCTGATAAAGTAGTAAAATGAATAAACATTCCATGGGTAAAATTAGCTAGAATACTTGGTACAAGAAAAGGATAGGCACTAGGTACTGATAAATGAAGATTAATGTTATAAAAATAATAATAATCTTTAAAGTTTAAATAATTCCATTCACATCAGGAGGATGTCCCAAAGTGCTCCACAGAATAAACTGTGAAATGCAACAATTTTTTTTTTGTGGGGACGATTGTTCCATCTCTGACACATTGGGCAGTAAATCTTGTTGAGTGACACAGGAAACCTTTATAGGGAAAGAAATAACTTGTATTTTTAAAGTGCTGTTCCATGACAAAACGTCTCAAAGCACTTTACAGATAATTGTTGCAGAGACTTAAAAAAAAACGTGGCAGTCATTTGTGCCAGTAAGATTCTGGAAACACAATTGAGGTATGAATCACCAAATAATCTGGAGGATTGTTGGCCATGACTTTGGGAGAAATTCCCTTGTGTTTTCAAGCAGCATCACAGGATATTTACATTTCACCTGAACAAGCAAGTGAGGCCCAGTTTAGTGTCTCATCTAAGAGAGAGCAACTCTGACAATATAGGATCAGATTATATATACAATGATCTCAAATCCTAACCTGGTACTATATCCACATATTCAAGCCCACAGGCAAGAGTGCTACCAACTCAGTCAAGTTGATTGTAAAATGGATGGATATACAGTATGTGAATTCTATCCCAGATTCAGGAGAGAAAAGCAGAAGCCTGAGTGAGAGCAAGAAGCATTGCTTGATGTCAGGATGAGAAATTGTCAAACTTTGGCATCAAACCAATGAAAGTGCCCTGGAGGAGTGTAGCCCTGGGTTAAAGATGGAGGCCAGTCATAGCATGCTGATGGTAATGGAATCTTCTAAACAGTGAGTAACAGAGAGAGAACTTATGATGTAGTGACAACTTAGTATACAAGAGATGAATGGGAAGAAAATTTATGAAATTGGTAACAGTAAGTATCCTGCTTAAAAAGGAAATATAAATTCAAACACATCGACAATATACACATGTCACCTCTTAAAACTGTAACTGTAGTTTTGCTATAGGTTTTATAGCAGTTCTGTGAGAATTGCATATTGAGATATTAGAAACTAGCAAAGTAAAACAAAAATGCCTGAAGCCTTCATATCTGGAATTACTCAACAAATTAATTTATATATAGTACAGGGTAGTGTCCCAGAGCACTTAAGGAACTGAACCAATTAGTTACAAAGTGTAAAACAGAACTACTGTTAAACACTTTGTAGAAACAGAGTACAAGATGTTGTCTAAAATAAACAAGCAAAAGGTTTATGTGGCTCAGGGTAAATTATTGGCATAAGCTGTTATACATCAAAGTAATCATGAAGATTAAAAAGCAAAGCTAGAGACTCAAGCATGTTAAATGTATCAGTTGAATAATTTCAAGTAACTATGTTGAATTGGTACAAGCATTTTATGTGTGGTATAATTCTCTTACACATCAAATAACCTTTTTTTAACAAAAAAAGTTTTAAAATAAACTCAGTACACACAATTTCGAGAGATGACATGCACACATAGTCAGAATCAGGCTCTACCTCTGTTAAGTGCTCTGAGGCTCTACCCTGCAGGGAGGGCGCTATATAAATTCACATTGTTGTTGTATATAACCACACCTCCAACGTCAAAACAATAATAACATACAACAGGTGCAGACACTCGGTTCTACATTTAAAATAATTATTTTGCCAGTGCATAAAATATAGATTCCCGGTAAGAAAGAATTGGTCACAGCAACACATCCCTGCACTCATAAATCAATACAATGTGGCTAACTCCCATATTACACTTGCTTTTTAACATATAAACAGAAGAACTTTGAGAATACTAATGGACTATTACTTTAATATAGCTGATGATATCCTCTTGGGCTTGTTTTCTGTGGTGAGGATGGGGAGCTGCACTTGTGTAGCTTAACTGATTACCACCTTAACCAGTACTTCTTGAACAACAAATTATAATTTTTGATCCATAAGCAGATGAACCAGGATTTTTTTCTTCTTCTCTGTCTCGTCCACTATTCTAAGTGAATTGGAGAATAATGCCCCCTCTTTCTTATGGGGAATAAGCGGCTCATTTCCTACTTCTTAAGGTGCTAAATTATGAAAGGGATTGATAAAGTTAAACCAGATGGAGTGCCACATTAATGAAGGTTTCTAAAACTAGGGGAGGTAATTTAGAAATTAGCTGTAAATAGGAAATTCAGACAGGTCTATTAAATACAAAGGGGAGTAGACATATGGAATAAGTTACCAATAAGGCAATGAAGCAAACAATATAAATGGGTTCAAGAAACAAATGGACTTTTGGAGGAAGCAAGGAGGGCAGGGGTAACTGAGTGTGGTAAGGCAGAGTTGGAATATAACACAGAGCAAAGGCAATGTTGAGCTAAATGAGGCGCCTGTTCATAAAATTCCATTCTGAAAAATATGCAATATGTATTCAATATGTTTTCACTTCAGTGCTGCTGATGGGGAAATGTGTTGTTTCCATGTTTTCATGAATTATTTGCTTTTGCAGTTTCAAATTTTCCAATGAAAGGCCTAATGTACAACACTTGAAAAATCAACCCCTTCACCCTTAATCCTCCAAGTTTAAAATGTTCCTGTTCAAAGAGAGAGCTGACATGATGTTGCATTTTCCAGAGGATTTACTGCCGCTGAAACAGAGGCAGTTCAAGAGCCTGTATTTTTTTTTCAGGGGAATCAACTCTTGCCCCTCCCAATATGTGACTATTGTACCAGAGGGCATTGGCACAATTCCATCTGTTCAGATTCAATATGGACCTGACAGCACTTTGGCCCATACCAGTACTGACCTGTCAATTTTACAGAGTGCTGGCAGGCTGCAATAGCTAACATGCTATGGCAAAAACCATGAACAGCTGCCATCAGCATGTTGAGCAGACTATAGACTTTTGAAATAGCACATTTTCCTATTTTATCTGTTTTTGGAAGATCTGACCACAAACGAATATACAATTAGGGGAAAGGCAATCATGCCATCCTTACTGTATTGCAGTACCTATTTACCTTTTCTGTGCTGCTGGAGAGAAATCAAACTGATTTCTGTTTGCACCGGTTTTCTTTCAACTGCAGGCAAGCTTTGCAATTTGAACTCCCTATATCAAGGAATAGGGAGTTATTTTAAACATACGTCCTTCAAACTGGAAGACACAGGCACATACACACTTTATTGGATACAATAATTCTATTGTCTTTTTCCAAATCTTCTTGATCATCTTCATAACTTTCCCATCAAAGTTTGTTTCATGTTGCAATTTTAGCAACGTAGTCATGTTGGGATGGTTATAGAAATGTTATAGAACAATAGAGTAAAATTTAGATTTATGTCTCCAGCTCCCCTGTAATTAGTTAGCTGTCATAGCCGTCCCAGGATGGAGAGGCACTGAACACAGAGAAGGAAAATCACAGGATTAGTTAAATAATTACAATAATGCTTGCATTGATACAGTACTTTATCATGTTGAAAAATGTCAAAGCACTACACGTTAAGAATAATAAGAAGGAAATGCAATCTGGGATCTTTAACATCAACCTGAATAGAGTCAGTTTGATATCATCTTCTCCTAACCAGTCAAACCATGAACCCTAACTAGAACAGCAAAAGGCCTAATGCCTGTAAAGGCTTAACAAACTTGTTACCCATTATTATTAGAGTTGTATCTAATTATCTCCCCCCCCCCCCCCCCAACCCTCCCCTTATTATTTTACATGCTCTGCACGCATGTAAAGGTATTTACATTAAAATACAACTGAAACTCCTTGGTTCAATAACGTTTAGAATGCCATCAAGCCTTCTTCCTTATTAACCTGCCCACGGAACATCAGGTGTCAAGCCTCTCAAATATTGAATCATTTCAGATGAGATTCAATAATAATCGCGCATGATAATACTACTAATCATAATATTAATCCTTGCATTTCATATAACAACTTACCAATGTAAAGTGGAGTGTGCGTATTTTGTCAGAATACAGCAACCAGTTGGAACAATAGACTAAGAATATTAATTATTATAATATCCATTATAATAGCAACATAGTTGCCTAACTCTGAGTCAATATCTATTGCTGCAGTTGTTGAAAAATCATGTAAAGTGTGTTGATAGTAATACACGTATTTGGGTAAATAGTGCAGCTAAGGAAATAGACTTTTAAGTTTAGTTTTTCAGTATGTTTTGATTAGGATAACATGTAGGTCTTTGTTCTTTCCACTCTTAGCAGACCATCAGACTGGGATGGGTGTTAAACATTCTTTTAAAACAAATATTGTCTATGCCAAAAGGACCATATAAAGGCATCTGGCTGCCAGTTGTGTGTGTATGTGTGAAGTGAATACATTCATTAAAGCAAAATGTATTCTAAAAATAAGATTATTTTCCTCCTGGCAACTGTGTTGGTATCCTATGTTTATTATTTCTTTTGCTGCCTTACTCACTGTGTCTACATCAGGCACAGATAATTAGTTGAAGTGCAACATACACTGTTGAGGTGTAAGGAAATCCACTCATTTGGTTAAAATAATACTTGCCAACAGCATCTGATTCCCAGCTGCATTCAGACCAGATTGCTTTATTTGTACACATTGCCTTTATCAGTTGTACACTGCTTGCAAGCAGCAGCTACATTAATCGCTTTTTGCTTTGTGGGCAATCAGTTAATGTCCATTCATGGCAGATAAAGGAGGGACTGCAAGCAGATCACAATGTTAATATAACTAATCACTTTAAGATTTGTAAACGTAAAATGTGACTACAAAGCTGTGCTTAAGTGAATGAGTAAAATAATAGAATACTTTTTCACAAGACTTCTGTTGGGCATGGGTTCAGAGTTAGTATCACAGAGGTATGGACTAAAAAGATAAGAATCTACAAGACACAAAAGACAAAACAGTTCCTTTGCTGCTGGGGTGGGGGTGGGGAGAAGGAAGCCTTGAAATGGCCATATGAAATGGGAAGTGTCAATATTCTGAAGGATTTCTTGATGATCTTTGGAAATCAAGGAATATTTGCAGAATTTGCCCTCAATAAATTAAATGACTGGTGTAGAATTCATAACAGGATAAAATATATGTGGGCAGAATGACATTGCTCAGCCAAATTATATTCTTGATGGTTTTTGATAGCTAAACTCTCTGTATCAACTGAACAATTTATTATTCGTATTCTTATTATTTTTGATAGATTTTCTGGAATTCTTCCACAAAGCTATTGAGTAGAGTAAGAAAATATATATTATATCAATTAACTTAAACCTCTTCTTCTCTGGACAATTCCTTTTGGAACCAACTTTTTTGAAATCTAAGCATGCCCATTTAAGGAAAACCCATTAAGGAGTAATACTCTGTTTCATCTTAAAAGCTGCACCTGTTCCTAATACCTTATCTTCTGGACCTGTGTTTTTGTATGTGTCTCCAAATATCATCCTTTTGTCAAATAAAACATCTTTTGACAATATAAGTTCTTCCTGATATTTGCCAAAGATAACATTACTAGGGGGGCCAAAAACAGTTTGTCAGATTCTTTTAGTTGTTGTCTTGCATGTCGTTGCTTTTGTTTCCAATTACACTGAATGCAACATGCAATGTGCTTGTGTCAACATAGATCTGCAGCTGCTTCAGAAACAGCAGCACCAAAAGTGGAATGCCAAAACTTTCCTGACAGATTCTGACACATTCATTCATTCAATCTCACAAATCTTAGCTGCCTTGTATATCATGTCTGTGTCTATGTGGAGATTTGAGCATATTATTGGTAACATTCAATAAAATCTGCCTATAATTGTCAGATGTGAAGCCCCATATTTCCGTTCAAGTCTCGATCACAACTGTATTGTTACCCTCACTAAAAAGTCACCGGAGATAGTAAATCTAGCAATTCTGGATGTCTTTAATGCAATTGGTGAATGAATGGCACTGACTGTATTCAGCTCAATTTGCAATTCCTGATGTTTGGATCTCATTGGATTTTCAAATCTTCATACAATAACAATAAAAGTGGAGCTCCTGTGCCTCAATGGTTAGAGCACTTGTCTTGCAAGCTGGGGAGACCAAGCTGGGGAGACCTGTGTTCGAATCCAGGCAGGTCAAGGCGAAACCTTGGGCAAGTTTCCTTACTCCACATGCCTAATAATAATCCCTCCAAAAAAAACCACAATAATATAATTGGTCATTTCAATCCACGGCTGTTTGTGGGACACTGCTGTGCGCAATTGGCTGCTGTGATTCGCCCACAAATATATACAGTCAATTCACTTTACAGTATATTCTGTGAAGCGCTTTGGGACTCGATAAGATGTGAAAGGCGCTATATCAAATGCAAGGATTATTATTATTATTATTTAAAAAATTATAAAATGCAAAATACTGCAGATGCTGGAAATCTGAAACAAAAACAGAAATTGCTGGGAAAACTCAAGCAGGTCAGGCAGCACTTATGCGGAAAGGAAAAGTGAATCAACGTTTCGAGTCCACGACACTTAGTCAGAATTCAATAAGCAATAAAATTACATTTGTATACTGGGTGAAGGAGAAGGGGCAAATGTCTGTTTGATTGCTGCCAAACACCATCTTCTAGTTTGCCACAAATTGACAAATTGACAAATAGGATTCACAGACGGGTTAGTCTTGATAATATTGCATCCCCTGACAGAACAAGGGAGTCGATAGCCGATGCAAGACGCCCACTCTTGTCTCAGGTTCAGAAAGTCATTTTTGAGCCATTTTTGAAGCAGGATTTGAACTCATGTTATAGAATCTACAGTGACATTATATTGAGAGTTTTGTATTGTTGGAGATCTTTTGGATAAGGTTTCCAATGAAGGGCTCTGTTTGCCTATTCTGATGGATGTTATAGATTCTGCTAATATTTTGATGAGAAGCAGCAAGTTCTCTTACTTCTCCCAAACTGCCCAATGGTTAAATAGCCATTAATCTGATTGCTGTTTAAGGAGCTTTGCTGTTAGCTAATAGTCATTAAACTTCAAAAAGAAGTTTTAAGTTGAAGTTCACTTGAACTTCATTAAGGAACTTGCTGTTATTAATTTTGCTCTTTAATGCAGTGAAATGGGAATTTATATTTTCTTACTTGGTTAAAGTAAATTGCATTTAGTATTAAATGGGAATGAGAATGCAAATGCATCTTCTCACTGCAATTACAATTTGCATCTCTTTTAGAAATTATTTGAGTATACGCATGGTTAAATAGTCAGAGCTATATGAGCTGTTGCTCTAACATTGAAATTTCTTCCTCATGCTAGCTAATAAAGGGAAATGTATGAGACGTATTCATTTTCACCCTTTATCAAAACATTTAAAGCTCTGTAGACAGTTTCTTTAAACTGCTAGATTACAAATATATATTTAATGGTTGGAAAACATGGTAAATATGTACATGATGATGTGTTTCCATTTATAATTTCTAAATTTGGGATTAATATTTTCTGTAAAGATTTGAGAATGATGTAACAGAATGCCAGAAGCCATATTTAATATAGACTGTCTCAAGCTTCTATTGTTGCATTCAAATAAAACGTTTAGCTTTGAGTTTTCAAAGTCAAAATCACATATTTCACCTGAACACAGACACATACCTCACTCTATTCAGTGTATTATTGCAAGATTTTTTTTAGCCTCGTCACACATAACCATAACACCACGAGGGTGGTCTTAGAGAATGAATTAATCACATAAAACATTTCATCTTGTGCCAGCCAGTGAATGTTTTTCATACCAGGTATTTGTGATCAATGATAATGATATAAGTATTATTACCCATTTAGCAGTTGCAATATAAAAACAATTTCCTGCCAGAAAATGTTCCACAAATGTAATGTTAAGATAGAGCATCACATGATAATAATAATAATCCTTGCATTTGATATAGTGCCTTATCACGTCTTCGAGACATCTCAAAGTGCTTCACAGGATATACTGCAAAGTGAATTGGCTGCATATTTTGTGGACGATATGCGGCAGCCAATTGTGCACAGCAGCATCCGACAAACAGTCATGGATTAAACAATCAATTTATTATAATTTTTTTTAAAGGAATTATTACTCAGGGGAAAGTGATCCTCCAATCGACTAACAGCTGGGTTCCTATTTACTGCTGGGTAACAGAGGTGTGTAGAGTAAGGAAACTTGGCCAATGTTATACAATACTGGGAATCAAACCCAGATCTCTTGTTTGAGAGGCAAGTGCTCAAATCACTAAGCTACAGGACTCCACAGCACATTATATTTATAGCACATTATTTTCTTTAGCATCCTTTAAATAAGACCCAGTGTAATAATGGGCCCCCGATTCCCACTCTGGGTTGTCAGGTCGCCGCTGATAGTTCTGCTTTGGTTTGCAACAACAACAACAAAATTACACTTATAAAGCGCTTTTCACATCGGGAGGACGTCCCAAGCCACTGGAGAACGGCCCAAGGCGTTTAGACCAGGTTGTGGCTGAACCCATACATTCTGAACAAATGTTCAACTGAAACTAGTATGCAGTGAACAGTTCAAAAACAGGTTGCTTAAATTAAAAGTCTAGTTTATGTGAGGCAGTGCACTGACAGCAGACTGCTTACACAAATTAATGACACTCTTAACGCAATCTATTTACATTTCTTTAAGTTCCATAGTGACCTAAAGTAAACAATTGGCCTCATAAATCTTGGCATGCTGATGTCCAACTATATAGTGTGTCTAGGTTATAAATTTGAAAATATAATGTTGTTAGATTTAAAGTCAGTCCAGCTGGTAACAACTAAAAGCAAAGTGATACAACTGAACATGAATATGTTCCTCATTCATAGATGACATTACTGCTCATTGCTTCACAACTACTGTCCATACACTAGGAATTCTAAGGTGCTTAACTCTGCATTTATCTTCATTTATCCCTCACATTTATCTTCCAAATGTTAATGGATTCTGGTTTTAAGAGATGTTGAACATTCTTTCCTTTTAAACAAAAAATTATTGGGGACAACAGTGAAATAATGTAGATTATGAATGATTCATTTGCATATTGATATACTGTATATCTAAAACATCCACAACTTTACAATACATTTACTGAACTAAAGAGAGTGGTGAGCTAAAAATAACATAATAATATCTTCCTTTAAAATTGAAGGGTAATCTTTTTACTCAATACTGCACTGAAGTGCTAATCTAAAATATACGGGCAGGGTCTGCTGTAGGGTGCAAATTTAAGGGCCTAATTTTTCTCCTAGTCACGGATCATTACCCACTGGAAACCCATCCCAATGGATAATGTGCAAGTAATATTTTTTTGTCATTTATTTATTTCACTTTCAATTGTAAGTGATGGCACAATGCCAGTATTATGGAATTTCTTAGATTGAACTAGTGATAGCATTATGTGATCGTTGTCAAAAATGATTTGGAACCACAAATTACGTCTTTATAGTAACTTTCACATTGAGAGGATGTCCCAAGGCATTGGACAATCAGGGATATGAAAAGGATTTGAATATTCGTTCCTTTTTATAATGCCTCCAGTAACTATTTCTATAAACAATTAGTGAAAATGTATCTTTCTAACCCCTCGATTGTAGTACATCACATCAATTTTGTATTAATATAATGGAGAAGAAATATTGTTTTAATACAAAATAAATAAGAGCAAAATGTTTACTAACTACATACTAACTACATTTTCCTCAATCTCTCATTCTTACATTAATACAGTAATTGACTATGACTATGTACATGATTATTGTATAACTATGTAAAACTTGATTTAGACTGGGACAGATTTTGAGTGTAAATTCAGTTTAATGCCTAACTATTGGTATTAAACGGTGAGTTATTAAGTTCAGTTAATGTTAAATACAAACTTGTCACAGATTTGTTTTGAAAACATTTGTAAGTTTCTTGGCACATCCTGTTTCTTTGTATTCATTTCTAATATGAATACTTGACAAGCTCAAAGCAAAATAAAAGCACTAACTATATCCTGTGACATAGAAACTGGAAGGATGGGCACTGTCTTTGCGTGCCCTACTTGTAAATATCCAGGTACAATGCATGCAATCATAAGGAAGTGTAAAGTGGACTGATGACAGGAGCTAAAGGATACAGTTATTCAGCAGAATGATAGCCATTATCAAACAGGAAACAGAATTCAAAACATTGGTTTGACCTGGAAGTAATGTCCAAAACATATTTTGGAAATAAAACGCAGTCTTTCCCTCCATTTATCTTCCAAAAGTTAATCAATCCTAGTTTTAAGAAGTGTTGAATATTCTTTCCTTTTTAACGAAAAACTAGAAAAAGGCATAGGTTTATTCAAGACCGAAACAAACTGAAACGCATCAAATATAGATTAACCATTGAGGGTTGAGGGGCTAACTGACTTTAAAATATAATCATATGCAGAAATGGATTGTTGTAAATGGCCTGCTATAAATGAAGATATCAGAGAGCAGTGAATATTATTTTATTGCATTATTAGTGTACTTTGCTATAGCAAAATTGTCTGTTTCAAAAACAATATTCTTGGAATTGGAGAGGAGTTCAAAATATGGAAGCAAACGGTGCCAAGAAAACACATTATTTTATTCACCATTATATGCATTTGGGACTTCCTAAATTCACAAATATTGGTAGCAAAATGATAAATTTTGTTGTGAATTTAAAAACGTTATTTTGCTGTTCTATAAAAACCATTGCAGGAAATATGAGGTAATCAAGGTAATTATTAGAATTATGGACTGCCTTTATCTGATCAATTCTACATTTACTAAGAATAAGTTTACCGGTATTTAACGGATTTTATTCAAGTCCATTGTATTATTATGGAATCATAATTTCTTTCAAATTGGATAGATTTGGGTTAATTAAAATGACTAACAAACCTGACCAAGTACAACATTTTCCTGTTCTTATAGACAGAGTTGTCCTCTTCAATACAAAAACACATTAAAATAGAAACCCGCATGTTAAGGTTCCCTTGAGAGCTTAATGGGTTTAGTCTGTAGGATTTCCTTCTTCAGTGACATTATCTTGAGAAATTACCAAGTATCAGTATCTACATTCAATGAGATTTGACAGCATTCCTCTTTCGATTCTCCATCTGAGAAGGAGTTGCACGCAATGTTATGAGACAGGAAGGTGTCGTCTAGACGTGACCCTTTGATGTTGTTTTACCTCCATCTTACAGTTTGGGAAATTGTGGACATTTTAATTCCAATTTTGAAGCACTGAGTGAGTTGATGCTTTCCTGTTGACATGCTACCACTGTAAAAGCAGTTCCAATGTGCAGAAGGAAACCATGTCATATACATTTTCCTCAATCCCTCACTCTTACAAAATGCAGATCTCTGTGTGGGGTTGATATCAGTTCTATTTCATATTGTAAAATGAGAAGCTCAAGAAGGTAAGAATTCAGTACAGTGGAAATACCATAATTAGAACTGTCTGCGACACATCAAAGGGTTATGGAGATAATAAATAACATGAAAAATTTCAGGAAACAAAGATCAAACAAAAAATTAAAAAGCTACATGAAACATTTTTCATTATAAAATCAGAAGGTGCCTGTTATTGTTGAAGTGTAAATATAAAGATGAATGTCTTTTCTTTATCACTGTGCACATAATTATACGTTCGCAGAAAGAATTATTTTCTTAAGCTGACTCATAAAAGTATGTAAAATATTTAATCATTTAACTCTAAAAGAATAAATATAGAAAACATTTACCAAAATGAGAAATCATACTATTCTTAATGAATAAATCTAAACAAATAACACATCATAAAAAAATGAAGAAATGCTACAGAAAGACTTGTTTTGTAATTATGTTAGCACTCTAGACAATGTTTTTCACTGGGCCTCAAGCTGTTTTATCGCTGGAGGAAATGTCTAATGTAGAACTTGTAGCATCATCTGGTAGTGATTTGTCATTCAAGCAACTTTGGGCATGATTCCAAAGCAACAATTGCCAAAGGGGAAAAAAAATTCAAGAGAGGTAGAAAAGTTGGAAAGTAAAGAATATGGAAATATGGCACACTTAAACTCTCCAAAAAACACTGATCATGATCTTTTTATTCCCCTTTACTTGTTTTGTACTTCTGCATTTAAAAATGTATCGTCATGTGTTTGCCTTCCCATTATAGTAAGGTAATTCCAATTTAAACCAGTGCATATTCTTTACGTGAGATTCCTCTAACTATGTAGATTCCTGTTAAAGTAGTGGTTCTTCTTCCTTATTTGGTGAAGTGTATCACTGCTCGACCTGGGTCCATTGTGTCCTGAAATGCAATAACCATTTTAAATGGTTACATGACCGCCTCTTCTTGGGTTTGGAGTAAAATAAAAAATAATTTTAAAGGAGGATAAATCGACAAACGAGACATGGGAGAAAGCCTTCCATGGTTGTAGAGCATTGAGCTTCATTCCAGGATATGTATGGGATACATTATAGAATTTACAAAGAACAAAGCCAATAGCTTCACATGCTTCAGCTATGGAAATAAACAAGAATAGTAGACAAGCACTTGATATGTAGTAGTACATAATAAACCGTAAACTGCAAAAGACAAAACGATCAAACTGACGAGTACTTTGTGAGCATCTTAATTTCCTGGACTATGGCTGGACTTAATTTCAAGTTTTTTAATTATTTAAATAAACCAACAATTTATTGTTTTAAAAATAATTAAAGGGATCATTATAATCTTTGAAAAGTAACAGTGAGGGATAATCCTGTCTTTAGGCAGTGCAAATATTAATTCACACATTCTTATGTAGGTTTACCAGGGCGGTTAAAGTTTTGTGCTGCTGGAATAAAAATACCAATTGAGGTAATTAGGGAGTGGGGGGGAGAGGGAGAGAAAGACAGAGAGGAAATTCAATTAACTTCTCAGTCCGAATATTCTGATTAGAAACATGACATACTCCACAAGGAAAGTAAACCCTTTTAGTTCAAAGAGCAAATAAATAATGCAGGAACAATAGATTTTATTATGTATATTTAAACCAAATAAGCATAGTGTGTTGTTACCTTCATTTTTACCTTGTGAAGTATTTACATAGAACATATGAAATGCTAGATGAAAAAAGACCAAGGTCCATCCAGTTTATGTTCCACCTTCCTGGGGGTCGCATTCACATATATCCCAAACTATTATTTACTACATCCTAATATTATTTCCTAAAGGAAAACTATTTAATCCGTATTTGAAATATTAAACATCGTTTGTAAATATTGTGGATAGAAACCATTTAAAAAATACAATTTTCCATGAAATATTTTCATTCCTGCAGTAGTTCTTTTCACTACTGGAGAACCAATTACCAGAGTTAAAGAATTAACTCCAATTAATATTGTTGTAGCATTAAGGAAATTTACTATGACCTGTAATAAAATGTCAGTTTTTCTATTCATTAATAATATTAATCCTTCCATTTGATATAGCGCCTTAATATGTCTTTGAGACATCTCAAAGCGCTTAATAGAATATATTGTAAAGTGAATTGATTGTATATTTTGTGGGCCAAATGCAGCAGAAGCAGCCAATTGCGCACAGCACTGTCCCACAAACAGTTGTACCTTTGCTGTTCCTGTTTTCTTGAGTGATCAAATTATTTTTAATTGGATTATTAGCCCCAGAAAAGCGATCCATCAATCGACTAACAACTGGCTTCCTATTTATTGCTAGGTAAATGGAGGTGTGAGGAGTAAGGAAGTTTTTCCAACAGTTGGCCCTGCCATGAATGGAAACCAGGTCCTCTTGCTTGCCAGGCGAGAACTCTAATCACTAATCTACAAGATTCCATTGATCTACAAAACACTGTGTTTTGGGTTTTGGGTGTTAAATGTCCCAGAGTGGTATGATTCATTGATGACAAGCATTATATTGTACTTTTAGTTATTATTGCCATCCTTCGTCTGTGGAACAACACATTCAATGCTAATTGTTTATCACTTTCAGTGGAATAAACTCATTCAAAAATCTCTAATTATCCTTCCTTTCTCTTTAATAGAAATAATGGAAATAAAGTTTATGAAGTATTTGTTTAGTTTTGCAACCGATTATTTGTTATTGCATCCTAGAGTTTATTGGTGCTAATATTTATGATGTAGTCTACAAGAGTCTGACTGTTTTATGGGCATGGTTTACCTTAGGTTTGGAAGAGAACAAGCCAACATTTTGTTAGCAGATAAACCTTTTACGTTTGCTTAGTGCACTAATGTACTGTAGAGTAGACAGGGTGCAGGGTGTACAGAAGAAGACAAAATGTGAAAGGAAAGAAAATATTTGTACAAGTCGGACCTCAGCTCCAAAAGAGACAGCATGGAGGTGATGACAGTGAGCTCAAGTACAGAGTTATAAAAATAACAGGAAACAATAGGAAGGTGATGGGAGCAGCCCTGACATTCCACCTCAAGCAGCTCAAAAGAGAACAAATTACAACTGTTTCATTCACTTTTGTACTAAGACATGACTGAGCCCCCAAAAGAATAAAACAATTTCAGGTAATGAAATTGACTAACCACTGTGCTTGAAAACAATGTGTCTGGTGAGTGTATATTGTGTTCTGATCCTCAGTAATGAGCAAGATAAATTGGCATCAAGAGGCTTAATGAAAGAAATATTGAGATTTGCACGCAGAAGGAGTATGTATGATGCCAGTAAATGAGAGGAAAAGATAATGACCCTACCTATTGTGTTTGGGAATTATATATTTCTAATTTAAAAACATTATCACATATTGGAGGAAAATGTCAGCGAAATTGAGTGGTCACAACTCAGTGAAAAGTAAATGAGATGTCTCGAAGACGTGACAAGGTGCTATATCAACTATGAGGATAATTATTTATTATTATAATAATATTTTATTGCAGTTGTATGTAAACAGTACAACCCAACATTTCCAAATTTATAAAATGCCAAACATGTTTCAAGACTGTTTTAGTGAGTAAAATATTTAGAAGTAGCCAGCATTACAATAAATATGTATATTGAAAGATGCTGTAATTGTACATGATCATCCAGGTAAGAAATAATTTGACATAAAAAGCATGAAAGCTAGTAGGCATGCATTGTATAAACACATTCATTCATGGGACAGGGTAAAACCAAACGGTAGTACAGTATATCTGTCTTAAGTAGTATGTTAAGTGATAATACAGAAGTACAACAACTTGCTTTAATGTGCTTAACACTGAGAGCCATAGAACTGAATAAGTGGTGGAATCTTTGGGGGCTGGAAAATGGATCTTTAGAAAGTTTTAAAAACTAGAGAGCCAGGGAGCAAGGTAAAGTGGTTTTGAATGTGAGCTACTGAGGACAGTGTGTAGTGGGTGAAGGCTTGGCATCCGTTGATGCACTTAAATAAGCAAGGAATGTGAGCTGGATTCTGGGCTGCAGGAGATCGGACAGATAAGGTGAAACAAGGGAAATTTGAAAACAAGGATGGTGATCTTTAGATCAAGATACTGAGACACAGGGGCCTAGTGTGTCTTGGCATGGACCATTAGGTGGGGGGTGTGGAAGGA
The DNA here is from genome assembly GCA_035084275.1 of Hydrolagus colliei. Taxonomy (NCBI): domain Eukaryota; kingdom Metazoa; phylum Chordata; class Chondrichthyes; order Chimaeriformes; family Chimaeridae; genus Hydrolagus; species Hydrolagus colliei. Next base: position 14,922,752 of record CM068749.1, on the reverse strand, counting down.
AGGAAAGAAATAGGAATGCAGATACTTGTGTGTGACAGGTTTTGAGTCATAGTGTCTGGCTGAGTTGAAGTTTGTGAAGGGTGGAGCTTTGGAGGTGAATGAGGAGAGAATTGGAGACGTCTCTAATGCTGTCACAAAGACAAGGGTTTCAGCAGCAGTGTGGAGAATTGATGTTTCTTTCCTTTTCACTAACTTACTGAGTCAGATCATCTTAATATAATGTATCAAGGAAATAAGTAATGTCTCTAAACAAACAGGAGAGAGCGTTGAATTCAACATGAGGAGAAATTCCCTTAAAAGGGTCAAATTAATTTGTGCTCATGTGTTTTTTTAACCAAGGTGATTACTTGAATAAGGAAGAAAATTTTTACCATGTGACATTTGAACTACTAAATAAATAAACTGTTTAATAGAAAACCTGGGGACACCTTAGCATGAAGTCCTCCACTGGAGATGACACTTGAGATGTAATGCTCAAGGCCTAACATCCCCACCAAAATTACTTGATCTGTAAATTTGGAAGCGAAAGGCTTAACAATGTTGTGGGACTGTTTGTGAGACACTGCTGTGTCCAATTGGCTGCCACATTTCACCCACAAATATATAGTCAATTCACTTTACAGTAAAATCTGTGAAGCGCTTTGAGATGTCTAGAAGATGTGAAAAGTGCTATATCAAATGCAAGGATTATTAATGTGGTCTTTTAAAGATGTGTAATCCGTATGCATATACATCAATCTAGAATTTGGCTGGAATAAATTGGATATATTGAAAGGGGGAAATGTATTTCCATCCCCCAATGTTATAGTTGCATTAACCATTAAGGTTTATATTTTGAAGTATTTATATTTTTCAATTATAATAAATCATTTACAATGATTTATTTTCAGTTTCATGGATTGCTGATAGTTTCAAAATAAATAAGCTTTTATTTACAGTTAGGTTTCTGAGGGATTTTAAGAAGTTGACAATGACCATTTATTCTATTTGGATATCCAAGTGATTCTTAGTTGTATAGGAAATATATATTGTTGCATTTAATACTAAATATATTGTTACACTGTAGTTACTTGCACTCACATACAGTACTGGTTTCACAAACAGAAGCTTGCACAAGATTTAAATTTAATATCTTAAGATTATAACAATATTTCTTAGTGTTTAAAGTGAAAACTTGCATTGACTGCAATACATTTAGCATCATTCCTTGCACTGGGCCTCTAATTATTTCAGTGTGTTTCCTAACTTTAATAGACCATGTATAAACAACCTGAGGTAAAGCCTCACTCACATCAGTTGGGCTGACGACTTCATTTGCCTTGTCATTGGCAACCACGCAAAAATCAAATAACTGGTAATTGCTTCAGTGCTGGTGGCTAACATATTTATTTATTGTTTTAATGAATTTTGTGTGATAGTGCCAAAGGAATGTCAAATCTGAGAAATGGAATATGTCCCCACTTAAGCCATTTAAGACAAGGAATTCCTTAAGTCATCAATGGCTGTGTCCCTGTTGTGGGATATTAAAGGAGGTGAAATATCAGGTATTCCTATTGACAAATAGGCTTATTGCTGTTCCTTAGATTCCCTTCTCTTCACGTTCCAACATGAAATTTATGTTCACCAAAAAGAACCAGTGAAGTTTTCTTAAAGGCCATGGAGAAAAAATATGTAAAAATTGCAGCTATGAAGGCACTTTGGATAGAGAAATATACAGTAATGCCTTCTACCATAATAGAGAGTACACCATAAGATAGCACCAAGATTGGGACGTTTGTTTTTCTCCCACTCTTTCATATGAACATCAAGATACAACATAATTGTAGTGTTCTCATCACTATTCGAATAAAATTTACTGAATTTATTAACTTCTGACCTGTAATTAAACCCCTGTGTTATAAGGCTGAGTACCACATTATGGAAAGCATAAGCATTCACAGAAACATCAAGAATTCTACAAATAAGATTTCTGTTTTTTTAAAAAGTACCAAAGTTACAACAATCAGAGGACACAGTGAACCCTCAATCAGAAGACCGTGGACATCTGTGGTCATCTATTATCTGGCAGAGAAATCATTTGAGGCAGAAGAACAAGCAGCTTTATCTTTTCCTCCCCTCCTCACCCCCAACCCCACAATTACTCTTGTCTAACAAACTACATTACTAGCTATAGGTTTTAAATAATTGCTATGCTTTCCACAGTCTCCTATTTGTAACAGTCTTGAAATATGGTTAACTATTTTGCACTTTAATTGAGTGACATTTTTGGTTAGCTTTCCATTCAGTTATTGTTTAATTTCCAAAAAGCACCATTCAATTTAAGGTACTGAGTCACAGAAACAAACTGCTTAGTTTAGCATGTTTTATACATCTCTTAGTTACCAGTTTCTGCCTTTTACTGCAAGTGTTCTAGAAGCCATATTTATTTGCTGGATCATTTCCCCCTTATTAAAGTGACAAATCAAATCATTTCAACTGATTTCCCATGAAATAAGTTACTTCTAATGGGATTGTAAGAAGCAATACATTTGAATATCTAATAGTAATGGTCTACTGGTCATTGTACAAGATTTAATGTTGAATAACTGGTTATATCAATGTTGAATGGCTGGTTGTCCAACACTCCAAATAGAGGACCTCTGTCATTATTGAAACACATTGGCACCTTTAGTAGCATGCCAAAATGAAACGCTTGAAAACCCATCAACAAGCTGCTGAAAACCAAGTGCCATCAGCATATTTTCATTTAGTCGCGGCTACGCTCTACACTGGACAGCAAAGAAATTCATTCATCATGTAACACTCTCTGTCTGAATGGCCTTGTGGTGTGAAACTTGTCCATGCCTGATGTACAAATTATGTTTTCTTAGTTTATTGTTTCCTTGTCAGCAAGAAATAATGTGGAGAAATTGAAACAAATTTGACACATACTGCCACAAAAAGATTACAGAAACCGCAGAGGTTTCCTTTCACACGTTTATTATGATTCTTGCAGGTTTTTATTATGGCTCAAACCAGCATAAGCAAAATTTTCATTGATGCGTGGAATTACAGCCTGAATCCAAGTTAAATGTTGAATACTTGGAAGTAATAATGAAATGTGTTCACGAACATTTAAACAATATCAAATGGTTCATATCAACCAGGTCTAGACCAGAGCCTAATTAGGATAGAGTATAAAAACTGTGTTTTTATGCATTTTGTGGTAATTTGAATATAAGATAATTATCTTTAATAAATCATTGCTTCATAGCGAATTTTCCTTGCGTCAAAATGCAATACTGTACCGTATCGCGTTGTGCATTCCAATGGAAGGTATTTTGATGAAATCACAACAATGAATTTCAATGTCTTTAAACAGTAAATTACTGAGTATGCTAATTTGTGGGATACAATAATATTTTGCACAGTTAATATCAGTAGCTTTTTTGCTTTGATGAAATAAATAGCAGGACTATTTAGTCAATAAATCTTATGCAATTACCTGAAATGCTAGCTCAAAGATTTCCAAATCACTGACAGTGATATTGGCCATTAACCCTAAATCTTTATTTCTCTGTGATACTAATAAAGAACGACAATTGATTGTGAACAAATATCAGAAGCTATAAGTCAACCAATACATTTCTTGTGATCTGTGGAAACAACTTGGAAGGCGTTGACTGTACAGTCCTTGATTTAACAGCAGAGTAAACACAAAATTCAAAACAGTACTTTTGCCCACTTAACAGCAACTAAAAAAAAATGTTTTCTGCAGGTAGTGTAACAAACATATGTAATGATCCTGAGGTATGGCCAAAGCTGAGAGGTTTTGTGTTGACTAAATGCCAAATCATCTGAAATCATGCAGGAATGAAACTCACCTAGTAATTGCTCTTCTTTCACCGGCCTCACTTTGGCATGTGAAAATGTGTCAATTATTTTGTGACAAATAGAGGTTATATTTTAAATGATTTGTGGATGTACAATGAAATAGATTGATATATTTTAAAATACACTGCTGACTCCCTACCTATAATGCTTCTAAGATGCAGATTCTTTTGATGATGGATTGTATTTGCTGAAAAGACTAATAGATACCTTATTGATTGATACACCCGGAAACTCCTCCCAGGATGACAAGTGCAGAAATCTTTAACCTGATGTCAGGTAGTTCAAGGAAGCATTACCCAAGGACTTATCTAGGAAGGCATTAATCAAGGTTAGATGATTCCTGATACATAATGCTTCAAGAAGGAACAAGTGCTTCAGGAAAACATCACCTGAAACATGATAATCTAGTAACAGTATTAGACAGGAGCTTTGGGCCATTCAGCTGACCCATTTAACTTACTTTGACATTTTTATTTTCTATTTTGTTTTCCAAATTCCAACTTTGACAATTATTTTCTGGTTGATTTCCAAATTCTTTGTGGTTCCTTGTTCCTATGTTGGTAGTTTATTCCACATTGCCAATTCTGAAAAAAATAAAATTCTCCTTCGCTTCCTATTTATGTTCATTGTCTACGATTCATCCATGACATTGGGGTTAATCTTCCTTCAAAGCTTTAACAGACTAAGTTGCTATTATATTTAGAAGTAATGAAAATTGAACAAGGCTTTGTTTTGTAAAGTAATTCCAATATCTTTTTAATAAACAGACATAACTAGGGTTTTAAAGACAATGCTCAGATGTGACACAACTTGATTTACAAGTTGTTCTGTGTTTTAAATCTGATGTGTGTTCATTTCCTTAGTTTGTGGTTTGCCTGAAATTGTTAGTAACAGTTCAATAACAAAAATAACGAGTTGATGGATAATTGTGTTGCAATACTTTTATAATTGAAAGGCTAACTTTAACTTCTTATTGAACCTTATCCGAGGGTTCAACACTTAGATACGAGCACATATGTCTCTTCAGGAATCCTATAGATCAAGAGGGTTTTAGAGCTCTGGTTATCCTACTGTCAATCATTTTTCAATGCAAAATATGCTGTTAGATGAAAGCAGTACAAATTACATTAGCAAGTCTCATGTGTTATTTCTTTGCATGAGGAAGAGGAACTGATACACAGTTGACAGCACCTTTATTTTATTTTTCAGCAGTTCACTCTGGCAGGACGTCTGACAGGATGCAATTATAGGAAAATAAATAATCAGTATAAAAACATAGAATAAACAAGTGCATGAAAAAAATATAGAAGAAAGTGGGCAGCCTGAAAAATTCAGTCAATTTATTCCGCACAGGAAACAAATGTAAAAGAGTTGTTTGGGAGATATTTAAAGATTATTTCAGTCTGTTGGTTGCTATGCGGGATGCACATAATATATCTCTTACACTTCCTTTTCATTTGCTCCCCATTTGTTTTGTGCGATGGAAATGCAAAAGGAAATAACTTTACAAGCAAAGCAATATTTCTGGAATTAAAAATAATTTTTGAATGTTGTGTCTAAATCAGAACTATGAACCTTTTAGCCTTCGGTGTCTGTGAATAATCCAGGGTAGAAACAAGGGCACGATTGATTGCATGAAACATAGTGAACAAACTGGTAAACTGCATAGCATACAAACTGCCATTTTGCCATGAGTTTCATCAACTGAGTAATGATGTCCACTTGGCAATCAGCAAAGTGTCTTCTCTCCTGGAGATTGAGTTTTTAGTAATCATTGAAGGGATGTTCTCTTCAAACTTTTGTGGTCTAATAGTCTTCTATTCTAAAATTAGAAAACTTAAAAAAAATACATTTACCACCAGGTGGCCCACACCCTTGAACTGCACATTTTTACCATGAAGCACAAGAATTGAAGGACAAATCTATATTTCTTGTGACTGGAGTTAGGCTAAAAGGCTACTTATCATTATAGTGATCTTTTTTCTCATGTCCAACTGAGCAAACCTGCTGACATGAGGTTTTTAAGATGAGTGATGTTACATTCCTCATTTTTACATTAGGTGAAAACGAAGGTATAGGTCAAAGTAAAGAAAATAAAAGAAGAGAATATAATAATATTCTTCAACCGTACAATGCTCCATATTGTACTATTCATCGTGTACTGTGTCTTATGTTTCTTGTCTTGTATGACCTATGAAGGGTATATACATATTTTATGAGGCAGAAGAACCCTAGTTTATCTAGTGGTTTCACCACTTACACTTGATCAACCTTACTACAACTCTGCACTGTCTTACTTTAAACATGATTAAACATAATTCCAACAAAACTCAAAAGACAGCTGCATATTAGAACTAAAGACTGAAACAAGATGTTAACATTATATTGTGGTATCCTTATTTTTTTGGGGGGGAGGGATATTTTTACTTTCTTCTTCAGACCTGGTAAGGCAATCAGTTAAGATATTTCCTAGATTATATAAAAAATCAGCTTCAACAATTATGTGTCATATAATATTAAGATTTGACCAAAATATATAACCAAATTCAGATTAATTCTACATTTCTTATTTTTCCCAGGCAAAGTTGAAAGAAATATCCCCTTACCAATATCCCCTTTGTACAAACGGTTCCAGGTAAAACGGCATTTTTATTTCTGCCACCTGCGTGTTAACTGTAGGGCACAGTTATTGCTAAGTGACCTTTGAGCTCACCAAGTTACACTTACCTGCCATGGTAAAATCATTGTACCCATCTCACTATAAGAAGCGCAGGATTCCAACTGTAATTTTCCATGGTCAATAGCGTGGTAGTTTTACACATTTAAATTGACCTGTCCATTACCTGAAGGCTGATTGGAGAAATGCCAGTGTTGAAATGCCATAGAGATGATTGCAATAAAATATCAATCACTTGGAAATGGAAAATACCAAATACCTAACAATGTACCTGTAGTTTAGATAACACAAATCTATAAAAGATTCTAAAGAAAGGGCTAATGCGATTCAAATTGATTGTACAGCATTTTTCTACAATCAAGGTCAAGCATTTTTCTACAATATGTGGCATTGATATATAGTACAGAAAGGCAAATTTATACATGAAATTGTAATGCCAGTGGCAAAATATTGTTACAATTATTAATTTTATAATATTTATATTATAAAGTATAAATGAACTACAAATGTCAAAAAAATCTATTTGAATTATAGCTATGAGCATTTTAATGTTGAGCATAAGTTAGTTGTGAACATCTGTCCTATTTTAATGAGCCAGTTTGATGTATACAAAACTTCCCTTTTATATGATGATTGATTTGTAATACTTCTGGAAACAGAATACATTTTTTTTAAAGGACTATACATTTTGTTTGATGCTCATGTTCTTGCGGAATTTTCTTTACACAACTCTTTTGTTTATATGTCGACGGAAATATGCACACTGTGTGACATCTGTAATTTCAAAAAGACAATAAAGATTAATTGTTGAGCTGAAAGAACAAAGTCCATCTGTGCTGAAACGACATGCGGTAAATTGGTGACATGTATGTACAGTACACATCAGGTAAATGTTAAGGTTAACAGTCCATATGTACCAATTACAATGCAGATCCCTGCGTTTACTATATAGCTGCTGTAGGACTCTGGATCTGCTTCCAGATGTGGAGAAAGCAGAATGACCTCAAATGCAGCATTCTTACATCTGACTGTGGAGTAGCTGCCACAACTGTGAAGTTTCAGTGAACATTAATCAGTGAGCACTCCCATCAGGGCAAAACCCTGGGCAAGTTTCCTTACTCCACACACTTGATAGTAATCCCTCAAGAAAAATAATAATAAATTGGTCACTTCAATCCATGACTGTTTGTAGGACACTGCTGTGCACAATTGGCTGCCGTGTTTCACCCACCCACAAATTACAGTCAATTCACTTTACAGTATATTGTAAGATGTCTCGAAGACATGAAAGGGCCTATACCTAATGCAACAATTATTATTATTTTTAAGCGAGATATCATTCACAATAGTGTGCTACTATTTTTGCTATTCTCACATGTAGAATCGAGTACCCATCTGATCACCGGGACAAGGGCTGCATAAAAATGGTGATATATATAGAAATTGTCATGATTTAATGGTAGTGTATGCATGAGGTAATGCTGCTGCCTCCAGAATGCACACTGTGACTATTGAAACTGCACAGATAAATATGTGTATTTCCCTTACTCTACTATGGTCAGTAAGGGGTTTTGTATTCAAAATTTATTTAAAGATGATGTAAAGTGGATATATTTTAATTTGAGTAATTGTATTTATTTAATCCATTTCTTTAAAGGATTAAAAAGACACAAAGACCAAATTTGAAGGCAATAAAGAAATGTCGTTTTTGAACTTTTCCAATACTTATTTTTACAACAAACATGTCCGGTACTTATAATGAATCATTTTTCTTAGAATTGATTGCAAGTCTATGGGTTGCCCATATTTCCTCACTGATGTTTATAGAATACAGTTCAAAGTCCCAGTGCTCCAATTCATCAAGTATGGAATTAATAAAAATGTAGTTCGGAATGAGTTACCGTATGACTTGGGTTTCTTCAAAAAAAAATGCCAAATGCTTTCAATGCCAATTGACCACACAGCTTGTACTGATAGCATACAGCTGAGAATCATTTTGATAGAGAATAGGTGTCACCAAACCCCTTTAGCATCATGCATCTGTAGTAATATATGTAGTAATTCACATAGATTGCTATAGCTATCAAGAACAGTCAGAAAAGTTTAAGAAAAGTTAGGAAAAGTTTAAGAAGTTGTTGAATATTTATTAACATTAAATAGCACTATTATGCCACATTGTAATTCAAGACCAATAATAGAGTAATGTCAAGAATCACCTGCTTCAAAAATTCTGATTGACACATAACAAACAATGATTAATATTCATGGGCTATCAAGCTTTCAAATTGGTTATGAACATGGGGGTAATACTTCCTTAAAAAAAGTTGTGACGCTCTATTCACGACACTGAAATGCAACTGGTGCTGCATTTCACCCACAAAATACACAGTCAATCCACTTTACAATGTATTCTGTGAAGTGCTTTGAGAAGCCTCAATGACATGTTATGGCACTATATCAAATGCAAGTACTGTATTATTATTATTATATTAGATGTTTTCTCTTTATCAATAAGGGCTTGTTAAGGGTGGTGAATATCACCCAAATATCAGTCCAGGACAGTTTTTATTCAATAGCCACAATACAGTTTGGTCTTCAATATAATCAAATATCATTTACATCAAGGGTATCTTTTACCTCAATTCATCAATTGAAATCATGGATTAATAAGATCACCTGAATTATGTTGTAATAAATATAGTGCAGTGACACCTGAACTGTCATAAATGGAATATATTTACCACCTTTATTCAAATCGTAGTATCAGTTTATCGGTAGTCAATTATGACAAGGTTATGTTATTGTTTGTTCTCAGGTAGGAAAGTGTCTGAAAAGCAGATATAGAAAAAGTAACACCAAAGTATGCTGGGTGCAATAATATTATTTTTTTCAACTACCTTAGTTATAATTGCTAAGAAAATAACTAATTGTATCATGCTTGCAATGCAATTTGCTACAGTAATATTGTAGTTTTTCCAGACGATAAAAAGAACCCAAATACACAACATTTACATGTTATTCTGTCATTGATTCGATGATGGCCATTATTCTCAATGAATCTGCTAAATTGATTCCAACATAATTTGTAAACAGGGTACATTGGAGGTCCTGAGCTCACCCAGAAACGTGAAAAGATTTTTTTTCACAACAGATCACATTACAAACATTTTGGTAAGTCATTCTTTTAATTCATAACTTTTAAACTGCTCCTTGTTGATTGATGGGAATTTGCAGCTTTAAAAGGACTGAGCACAGGGATGAACACCCTGGAAAATCAATCATGCCGTTTCTTTTGTGTATATTATCTAACAACAGGTGGGGTGAATCTCCACTCAGCGGTAAATTTATCAACCTTGGCAGGTGTGGAGTCCTGTAGCTCAGTGGTTAGAGCACTTGTCTTACAAGCGAGAAACCTGGGTTCAATTCCGGGCCGGGTGAAACCTTGGGCAAGTTTCCTTACACATTGGTCATTTCAATCCATGACTGTTTCTGGGACACTGCTTGCGCAATTGGCTGCTGCATTTCACCCACATATATACAGTCAATTCACTTTACAGTATATTCTGTGAAGTTCTTTGAGACATCCAGAAGATGTGAAAAGCGCAGTATCAAATGCAAGGATGATGATTATTATTATTAGCATGGATTATTCTACACTTGTCGAGATATTGACTAGTGGAGAATCACTGCCTTTGACCCATTTGATGAAGCCACAGCCTGATATGCAGCAAAAATTAGAGGAGAACATTAGAAAATAGAAATAACAGAAGTCTGTTTAGCCCACCCAGCTTGTTCTTTCATTTCAAATCATGTTTAAGGCCAGAAGTAACCACTTTCAGCTTCATTTCAAACCTGTATTCTATATCCTGTTGAGTTTCGCCCACAAGTATACAGTCGGCTTTCCTGCTCTCCTTCCCCCTACCCCGACCCCTCCCCTTGCCATCTTTCACCCCTTTTTGCTTAATCCCACTTCCATGACTGTTTGTGGGACACTGCTGTGCACAATTTGGCTGCCGCGTTTCACCCATAAATATACAGTCAATTTTCCTACTCTTCTTCATCCTGCCCCAACCCCTCTCCACCCTGCTCTTGTCCCTACCTAACTGTACAGTGCCTTGGGACATCCTCTCGATGTGAAAGGCGCTATATAAATGTAAGATTTGATTGATTTGATTGAGTCATGTTTTCTTTTAAGCTTTGGAGTACCACAGACAAGCTTTGCATAAATAGCCTACATTGATGTGAAACGTTTATTGGGAATTAATCTGGTCACATTATGTATCGATCCTTCACGTTTTATCGTCTTAATTGCAAATGTGGCCTGTAAGAGTAGCTTTTAGTCAACGACAAACACCCTTAACCTGGATTTCAGAGCTGATTCCCTTTTTCTAAACATACTGTATTCTTTTCTCTTCTCCACAATAATTCACCTCCAAATGCAACTATCAACTCCCTTTGTACTTGAAACAACTGTTGTGTTTTTCAATTGGATATCAGAAATATATACAGTAAGAAGTATATTTTGTTTCGATAGAGAACCTTTTATGTCCTCTCTAAAGTATGTGCCTTAATTTGACACCAATAGAGATGGTCTATTTTATTCCTCCAAATGACTAAGTAGCATGTGACATCTTGCAGTAGCATGCCAACCTGCACTATAAGACTGTATAAAACAATCACTCTTCGAGTATTGTAAAGATAAAGGATGGAAACTAAATAAGTACACTAGGAGCTATTCCTGACAAGATCAAATTTGTTTTCCTTTGTCAAAACTCACTGATCTACATCAGGGTTTTCTGGCAAGTATGAATCAGACTGCAAGCATAGATAACTTTTAAGAAATTGTCTTTTTAGGGGGCCACTTGCTGTCCTTCTGGATTTTATGAATTGCGTGTTGCTGTCTAGTTTTGGAATACCATGATATCCCTCATTCTATAGTAACAACTTCAAATACAATCTACAATGCTTGGAATCCTTTTTGCTCGATAAGTATTCACTTCAGTAGATAAGGTACACAGAAAGAGAAAGCAATCCTGTGTAGAGAGTAAAACAGACCTTTACTCCCCAGTATTGTAAGATTAAAGAGGAAATGAACCATAATAGTGGTTAACAGCACAAAAGTTCCAGTTCCTTCTCAATACAACAATATTGTCTTTATGTGTACAATTGTTCATGCCACTGTGAATTGTTAAACCCAATGAATTTTAATGCAATAAGAACATCCACTTTTTTTGTGTTGGGAGGACATTATTATCATTATTATTCAATAATAATCCTTGCATTTCATATAACGGCAGTGGGATGTCTCAAAACAGAAATATAGAAAATTTAAATAAAAAATTGTACAAAAAGAGCTACATAGTTGTTTTCTTTCCGTGTATACTTTTTCTACTGAAGTGACAATTGAGCAAAGAGGATTCCTAACATTGCGGTTTATATTTGAAGTTGGTGCTAAAGAATGAGAGATATCAAAGCAATATACAATACAAAAAATCCAGAAGCAAAAGCAAGTGGCTACACAAAAAGACAGATTTCTTCAAAGTTATCTATGCTTGCAGTCTGGAACTGATTCATACTTACCAGAGAACTCTGATGTAGATCAGCGAGTTTTGACAAAGGAAAACAAATTTGATCTTGTCAGAAGAAATTTCCAATATTTAGTTTCCATAAAGGAGGACTGTTTGAGCTCCTGGAGATGCAGTGGAGAGGCTTCCTTTGACGTTTGTATGTCCAGCATCTGATATCTACCTTGACTGACCTGCAGAGATGCAAACAACTGGTGCTTGGTAGAACAATCGGGAAGGGATTGTGCCTGAGCTGCAGACAGGAAGATGGTGGCAATGCTTTCACACATTTCATGCTGGGATACATTGCCCACCGGGAAGCTCGCAGGGAGTTTCTTGTACCGATCATCCACATAGTGAGGCTCAAACCCACACTTGTCGCATGTTGAATGACTAACTATTAACTATCCTCCTTCGTGAGGGAGGTAAACAGGTCTCCTAGGATCTGAACTTGTGGGTCTACACTGCTGATGACATTGCAGCCAGCCTGGCTCTCATGTCCCCAAACCTTGGGTCTTGCCAATCTGTGCCTCATACTCTCTGGAATTAGGTAAGCAGGGTGAATCCCTCAGGGAGACAGTGGACATTCCAATTCCAACAATCTATCTCTGGGATTTCCATGCATAGGTGGGATGCATGGAAATCTCAGCTTGGTTTTGATACTTTTTAAAAAAAAAGTTATTTCTACATGTGAGAAACATCCAGCTAACCAAATAATAATAATACTAATAATTTATTTTCCATCCTCTATCTTTACAATTCCTGAAGAGTGACTCCGTATTTTATGGGTGAAAATCGATAGCTGGTTTGTGCACAGCAATATTCCACAACCAGCCATAGAATGAGTAACAAAATGTATTTGGGGATTTTGTTTGCCAGAGGACTGGGAGAAACTCCCTTCTCTTTTCAAATAGTGAAATGGGATTTTTAACATCCACCTGAACAGGCAAACGGAACCCCGGTTTAACTTTAATATTGAAAATGATCTGCTGTATTTTAAATTACATCCTTTCAAAGACAACCATGTTCATTGCCATTGTTTACTGCAACAAATGCCACTTTAATATGCATTCCTCTGAATTCTATATACTAAAAGTAATTCCTCAAATGACTGTTCTGAAAATAATAGCTTGGATGAGCCAGCACAATTACTGGCAGTCAATCGCACAGAGTTTCACACAGAAAGAGGGCACCATCCTCAGCTACAATGAATATTTCCTGAAAGAAAATGTAGCAACTATTTCATATATTTAAAACTACTTTTCCCCCAAAATTAAAAGTTACTTAGTGTATTGAAATCAATTGACCTATTTCACATTACAGTCTGCCCTTGCTGTCTGTGACGTTTCAACATTCTAGGTGTTAAATCAAATGCAAGCAATATTATTTTAGAAATAATAAACATCACATGACAGCAATATAATGCTGTGTCCGGAGATGCCATAGGTTATGTAAAATAGTACTGTTTTCACAGGTGTATTCAATGCTGGGTCATTATAGATTTAAGCGTGATTCCGCAGGGTTCCCTACAATAAACCCAAACATATTGCTACAAAACAGTGTTTCCTCAAACTTCAAAGTGGCACACTGGCCATTCATACACATAGCATTTAGTTCAAAGCCCACATTCTGTCATTGCCTTTGTCTTCTTGTTGCACTTATATAAAATATTTTCCTGACCGATGCACGAACTTACTCAACTGGATATAATTTGCATCTACCATCCGGTCTAAAATAGCTCTTCAATTAACACCTTTTATTAAGTGACTTCCTACAATTTCATCCTAAGTGCAGGACCGAAAGGGTGTTAACACTTAAAATGTGTACATCTAAAGAAAGATTAAATAAAAAGGACACAGATTTAATACAGATCGGCTGTCGCAAACACGCACAAAGAATGTGACTGGTAGAAGGAAGTAAATACCTGGTAAACAAAGAGAAAGGTTTACAAGTAGAGGACAGAAAGTGGGATATTATAGTGAAACGATGCTTCAGTTGTTCAGATTCTTGGTCAGGCCTCAACTGGAGAACCGCGTTCAGTTTTAGACACAGCACCTCAGGAAAATAAATTGGCCCTGGAGGGGGTGCAGTAAAATTCATCAGAATGATACGAAGGCTTAAAAGGGTTAAATTATGGGGAAAGGTTGCGTAAACTTGGCTTGTATTCCCTTACGTTTAGAAGACTGAATGATGATCTAATTGAGGTGTTTAAAATGATAGAAAGATTTGATAGCGTAGATATAGAGAAACTAATTCCTCTGCTGGAAGAATCCAGAACAAGGGGGCACAATAGAGTTACGCGATTTAGGAGTGAAATCAGGCAGCACATTTTCACACAAAGTGTAGAGGAAATCTGGAACTCTTTCTCCCAAAAGGCTATGAATGCTGGATCAATTCAAATTTTCAAGACTGATCGATTTTTGTTATGTAATGAAATCAAAGGATATGGAGCAAAAGAGGATATATGATGTACAGATCAGCCATCTAGTAGAATCATGGAACAGGCTTGAGGGATTGAATGACCAACTTCTGTTCCTATGTTCCTAAAAAGATAGAGACAGAGAGAGAGAGAGGAGGAAATTATTAGTGAAATTAATTAATTCATTTGATTCATTTTGAATTGTATGATTTGGATAGTTCTATGCAAATAATGTTTACTTACTGAGAGTTGCAATAAAACTTCTGGACTTTAATTTTGTGTATTAAAAAAATGTGTGATTTCATTCTCACTTATAGAAAGGGATACAGACCCACAGCACCAGAGCTGAAATGATATCTGATGACTACAACCCTTAGTAATATAACTTCCAAGTGTGTTGGCACAGGTTTATATGGAAGATGAAATAAAGAACCAATGTTAAATCCTAGTTTAAAACCAAGGTAATATTTAACAACAGCAACAAAATTACACTTGTACAGTGTCTTTCACGTCAGGAGGACGTCCCAAGGCGCTGGCTGGACAGTCATTGTTTCAGACCTGAGCTGGTGTTGGGGATGGTGTGGGGCGGTGGTGGAGGGAAAGGGGAGGATTTGGGGTGACCGATAGGACCCTCGAAGAGGATGGTCTTGAGGAGAGACTTGAAGGAGGTTAATAAAACACGTTGCTCAAAAATGCTACCTTGCTACTGTATGTAGACTTCAGCGCCTTGGGACGTCCTCCTGATGTGAAAGATGCTCTACAAATGTAATTTTGTTGTTGTTCAGGTACTTCCATAAATTGTTATTGTAGTGTTTTCTTTGTTTTGCAAGTATTTATATGAAACATTAGATAACAACCAATCCATAGCAATAGAGTACGGTATACTTTGGAATTATATGCAGCTGTCAATGCCAGTCCTGAAACCAGCTGTCCTAGATCTGTAGAAAAGAGACGAGGGAATTAAAGAATATCCATTGAGCAGGAAAAAGATCTAGTTTGTAATCAAACTAAATCTGCATTTGGGGAAAAACTTTTAATCAAGCTAATTCATAACCTTTGACCCTTAATAAACTCTAACCTTATCCCACCCAAAGTGACCAATGTAGATATCCATTAAAATGTAGAAAAATATCTGGAGCTTTTCAGCAGGAAGGGGTTAAGTGGAAAAAATCAAATTTCACTGCTTATTCACATAGTTTACATGGTACATATCTTGTTCCTCACGGCTGCCCTGAGTTAAATGTAAACTTTTGTGAGTTTTGCTCATTCGGTCTGTTGTTGATTAGCCTTATTCCATCCACCTAAATTAATTCCAGTGATTTTCACATTTTCAAATTTTTTTTGTAAGATCCTGCGACTGTGGTCCTGTAGGATGACAGTGGGTAAAGCGAACAAAGAACTAAGATAATTAAGACAATTTAAAAAATTAAAAAGGTCAAAAGAAATAAAGCGTATTTAAGTTTAAGTTAAGTTAAAAAAAAATCCCCCAACTATATAAAAGCAAAAAGAACCATGCATTATAATTTCACTTTCTCCTCTCTCTACTCCCTGAAGTCAAATATAATAAAATAAGAATCTTTGTTATCTCACTTAATAAATCACTGAATGAAAGATCAACAGATCAATTGAAGGAGAAGACCACACAGTAAATGTGAAAGTCTGGCATTGATGCTATGTTTTCCTGGAAAACTGCCTAGTTTGGTTCAATTGATGTTGCCTTTGCTGCTATAGCAGTGTGCTGCTGTCTGTAACATAAGGATATCTATAGAATTAAATCAAAATATTCTCAACTGTATTTGGAAATACTACACTCAGCTTACCAGAATGTTGCATGTTATTGAGCTATGACTTGCATTTATGTCTTTCAATAATGTGGTTGATAAATTTTCACTGATTTTATCAATCGATAGGTATGTAAAGAGCTGAATCTGGCAATACAATGAGTTGAAACATGGTCATTTTTTTCAAGCTGAGACAGATGGGTAATAAGTATGCAAGTACAGTATTCAACACAAAATTATTTTTGCGTTTGTGGAGTCTCAATAAAAAAATTCCAGTGGTTGCACAAAACTATCTATAAGTAAGAATTTATTACAAATAGATTTGCAACTTTGCTCAGAGAAACCATGGGATAGCTCTGATGAACACTCAAAATGTCACATTGCCAATAAAGATTTTATCTTCTTCGGCAAAGGCATTAGGGTTCAGAGGTATTTCTATGGATCTTGATGTGTTTTAAAATTTTCAAAAGCTATATTTAAAATATATATATTTTAAAATGTGCAGCAGAATATAAATAAGGAACATTCCTTCTTAAAGCTTGAATTCAACAATGACAGGAGAACATTGTTCTCTCGAAGATGAACATAGTGAACTGGGAGGAATCGAGTTCAGAGACATTACTTGCACTGACATGAAGAGAATCCTTCCATGTTCTTGGTTGTTAACACACTACATCAAACAAAGAAAATGGCGTGCATAAATAACTGTGTGTTTCGTTCCACCCAATGGTTCTGAATAGGCCTTATCAGAAAGTTGATCAAGTGATGTGCGTTATGGTCGGTGGTGCCAGACACTCTAAATATGATTGGTACGTAATAGACAACAAACTCAACTAAAATGTTAAATATGATGAATATCAATCACTAGTATCTCAGCAAAAGGAAACAGAAAAAAACTAGACCTCCATCAGCTGCTCTCCCATTATGAAAAGTTGCTCAAAACACCAAATCACCTTAATTCTATTCTTCCGGCACTAAATCAAACAGGAAATGAAATCCAATATGCAATTCTGTAATTGATGTAAAATGCAGATCACGCAGATCACCGCAATTGTACCTGCTTTGTTAGAGCATTTGGCAATTTTGAAGCAAAGTATAAAAATAATAATTTATTTCTGTTGAAAATGCAATATTCAAAGAGTGATATTTTGGTTTTTATTTTGAATATATGTTTGATTTGTGCAAGAAATCCATTCAAATAGATTGTACAGATATCTTCATCATATTAATCCTTAATAATCCTTGCATTTGATACAGTGCCTTACTACTATTTTACAAGATTACTAGGAAGTGAGTAATGTTTTTGTGGGGAAATGTGCAGCAAATGTGCACAAAACAATGTCCCACAAACAGCCACAAAATAAATGACTACTTTTATCTTCATGCCTTAAAGCACCTTGGGACATCCCCCCGATGTGAAAGGCGTTCTATAAATGTAATTTGTTGTTGTTCAAGGGGGAATTGATTCAGAAAGTTCCTTATCAATCTTAAGTATAGGAGTTAAATAATTTTCCGTAAACTTCTTGTAATGTTCAGCTCATAATATCAGAAATGTTTCAACTGATAATATGATAATTTATTTTTATTCTTAATCCAAAAGCACACCCTGGTATTCACTTTTGAAACATACGTGTAGCTTTAATACTCAGTTTGGAAATAACTAACTAATGTGCTATGCTATATGTTTGAACCCTTAGAACTGAACCCGTAAGTAACAATATTTAAATTGCCTATTTAACTTTTATTTAATAAAGTATCAGTGTGTTATTTATAAAAATGAGATGCATGAGCATGTAGCTTATATTTTCTTGTTTAAGATAATAATATATGCTTTTGAATGTCTTAGAAAGAAGGATCATTTAGGTTCAATTACCATGCCATCTTAAACCGACAGTCACACGTTACAACTATGAGTCTGTACATATTACGATAGATATCTTTCTTGATCAGATAAGTACTATGTTTGGGATATTTTATTGCAAAATGACATACCTATCTGGTCAACACTTGGTCATGCGTCCACTGCAGTGTGTACATTTTTACAAAAACTCAACTATTTACTTTGTAGCAAGTAGTCTTGTTTTTTGACACTGGCTGACAGTAAACCTTCATGTCTTTTAATATTTTCTCTGTGACATTTGCAGCAAAAACATTCGTGCAAGATTTAAAGTCTGATTTCGCTTTGACATTGCATGCACAAGCTTTTCAGTATCGCATCTTGATCAAAGCTGCCTATCAGCTTTTTTATACACAAAAAACCTGTTTCAGACATGCTAGAACAGACTTGATTACATGCAGTGCCATAGAGAGTACTAGCTGATGGCACAGAGAAATCAAAAACCCTTGAAAAATTGCTTCATCATCTGAACAATGTCTGCCACTTCACAATCAGTGAAGTGTTCCTGTTCTTGCAATTGGAGTCATTTAAAACAATCATCAAAGCTTTCTACCTACAGCATTCGAAAAATCATTTTTGAGCCATTTCTGGTGACATTTAGAGAAATTATTTGGAGCAAAAAGTTTTTTCATAAACTTTTTTCTATAAAACGTATTTTGAATGGATCTCCAAGCAGAAGGTGGGTGAATTTCTACAACTGCTTATGGTGATATGTTCCAGTTTTTCAATGAAGAATGTCGCACTTTATATGCATTAATTTTGCGAATTCCATTCATTGCCTTCTGTGCCACATTGCAGCACAGTGCATATAATTTCAACCCCCAGAACGCTAGTATGTTAAAAATGATAATGTGGAATTGTATAG
Source organism: Hydrolagus colliei (assembly GCA_035084275.1). Taxonomy (NCBI): domain Eukaryota; kingdom Metazoa; phylum Chordata; class Chondrichthyes; order Chimaeriformes; family Chimaeridae; genus Hydrolagus; species Hydrolagus colliei. The sequence goes on along the minus strand of CM068749.1, from coordinate 14,903,676 downwards.
CAGGAAGTCCTTGTCTGATATTGGGATTAAGGTACTTTAGTTCAGGCAATGGAAACCCTGTGTTCTTAGATATTTCAATCAGGATAAGCTTGGTGCTATCATTGACCATTGAATAGATGTTTCATTCTCTAGTGATCTAATCTATACCTTGGGGAATATTCAGTGAAAATAATATACATTGTGATCGGTTATTATTATTATTTTATTTAGTATAATGTCAGTGCATCTGAAAGCACTGTAGAGGGAATTAATCAGGTATAGTGACTGTCTATTTGTTGGCAAACATTATTATAGGTATTTTATTGATTCAATGCAACACTTCACAACAGACTGCAAAATGAGATTGTCCCAATGCAGCAAATATTGTAGTCTCTTGTGCTCCCTTATGTTCCTCTCTTCTGCAGTATTTACTTGGTACAGCATTGACACTGGGGAGTGATGGTATGTAATAAACTAGCTCCAATGGATTGACAACTACTGTAGCTTGGCATCATTCCACAACCCAAGATGAAACAGACAGAATTTGCATGTTTAAGTTAAGGTATATAATGATTGGCAACTAAGATTACCAACAAATTGGATCTTTAGTGAAACAACTGGTGCAAATACTTTGAAACAGACAACTAACTAGTGTATACAAACTGTGATAATAATGTTTGGTAGCCTCATCGTATCAGTATTTTATCTTAAATAATTTGTTTTATTGATTAACTCAAGTATCTTGTTCTATATTAATATGACATAGCTCAATGTTGTTAAAGGGTGTACAACTGGTGCTATGCTGTCATCCCCTACTAACATAGAGCCATTAGCAATTAATGAAAATACCCAAATAATTGAAAATAGTTTGCTCAAATGTATATACAAACATTATTCCTTCAAAAAATTGGTCACTCAATCCACTACTGTCTGTGGGAAACTGCTACGCACAATTGGCTGCCATGTTTCGCCCACAAAATATACAGTATATTCTGTGAAGCACTTTGCAAAGGCATAATAAGGCGCTATGTCAAATTCAAGGATTATTATTAAGAATTACCCTGGTTATTGTATAACTCAAGTAAGATTACTGAGTACTGTAATAATAATCATCCTTTCATTATTATCCCCAGATAAGCGATCCTCCAATCGACAAACAACCAGGTTCCTAATTACTGCTAGGCAAACAGAGGTATGTTGGACTATGGAAACTTGCCCAACATTACACCCTGCTGGGAATTGATCGCAGGCTTCTCGCTTGCGTGGCAAGTGCTCTAACCATTGAGCTGCAGGACTCCATGAAAAGTGCATTTCAAGAAACAAAATATTAATTTACAAGAGTATGTCTTTTACTCAAACCAGGCAACACAGGCATGAACATCCAATACTGACAGTCAGTAAATTTGGTCCAAGCAAAAACAAAACATCATTTGATTGATTCTTTTGTTTGACACATCCATTCACAATTAGCTAGTGGATGGAGAATTTTTATTTACAAGTAGCAAAATACAAAATAGACCTATGTCAGCTGTGTGAGGCCATTACTGTGTTTCAGTTATGTTTGGAGACATCACAAATAATGTACACCATTTGTCTGTAAATGAGTTGAGGCCTAAACTGAATCAAAACAGATTCAGTGAAAAGTTGTTTTCCCAGTGCCCATTGCCTACTTCAAACAGCATCCTCCATAAACAAAAATATATGCATTATTGAAACCTTTTGTTTTGTTTAGACCATAGACATACCTGTACCTTATCTGTGGATCTGAGTCTTGTTAAACAGGTGTGGTGCAGTCTGAAATAGCAAGCTGCTGAATATTTTCTTAATGAAATGATGAAAATGTAGCCTATTTCTCCACATTGAACTACCAAAGAACTTCTTTGTTTCAGTTTCATTCCAAACTTTAGCTAAAGTAATCAGTGAAACTGCTTTACCTTTTTAACAATTGTAAAACTTAGATTTATTAAAATGCCTTTCACATAGGATGAATGTCCCAAAACATTTGCATTCTGCTTTGCCCTAGATCAAATACTTACAGTGTGGAAATGTATAGTGATCACTGAGGTAAAATTATTCCTCAGTGGTGATGACCATTCCGGAATGGTGATGACCATTTCATGTACTGCAGTTGTTAATTAATTTAAATTGAATGAAATTAAACTGAATAGAATGAATCTTGTGTCGGTGTCCGAAAGTAAACCTTATGTGTTATGACACAAACTTCTACGATTCATCACGCACAAGTTAGAAAAATGCATTCAAACTGTCTTGATGCCATATCTATTATGTCCTGTATATTGTTATGTTGAGGAATCTACACATGAATCTACATGCAGAATAGAACTGCAGAATGATTCAGGCAGTTGAAGTTATGTAAGGTTTGCTTTGAAGGTTCCTTTGATGTAATTAATAGGAAGAGCAGTTGAACAGGTAATACTGGGATAGGTTAAGAGATTCTAAAACAAATCCTTATGATTTCACATCTTCTGCTTAATAACACAAATATGCATAGTTCATGATTGATTTTACACACTTTTTTAAATAAACTTGACAGAAGCATATCATTTTTGAAATCACCTGTTTTATATTTTACAATGTAGGATAACTCATGACCGTTTTGAAAGTTAATGTAACAACCAAATATTGTACATTATTGGGTAGTACAGTGGCTGAAACATTCATCTCAGCGCTGGAATCTGTTGGATTTGAGTACAGTCGAAACAGGTGAGTTGAAGGTCTCACTTGGTTATCTATAAGGGTTCTTTAACAAACTTGGAGACTCTCAATCTAGCATGTAATTATTCTGTAAGCGTTACTCAGCATTAAGTTGGTGCTTTTGTTGAGACACATTACAAAGATGGCTGAGGTGAATATCACATTAGTGCAAATTAGATGCAGAAGCACAGGTCAGTGTAATGGCACGGGAAGAATATATAAAATCGGGAGAACCAAATAAGAATAAAATGGGAGAAAGAGAAAGGTAGACTAATGGTATATAACAAAGAAAAAATTGAAACAGTGGGCAGTGTAGAGAAAGAAGTGATATACAAAGGGAGATAATATAGAATAAAATTCTACATTGTAAAAATAAAAGCTGATACTTCATTTGGATTGGAAGATATAATTAAAATGGGAATGTTAAAAAAAAAATTGGAAAGTGAACCAAGTGAGATGGAAGAAATAGGAGGACAATATAAACAGGTGCTTGGAAAGAAAGGATAAATAAAAGAAAAAATTGAGATCACAGACACAGACACAAAGAAATGAGAAGAACCAACAGCAAGAACCACAGAAGAATAAACCTTTCAAAAAGGAGAAGCCGTAAAAACGGAACGCTGGATCAAAGGAAAAATTTGGGAGAAGGATAAGAATCCCAGATCCTATTAGGTAAAAGATGAAAAAGAAAAGATATATAGATGAACATCATGGGAGATCAAACAAAGAACAATGACGAAAAAACAGGAGAAAAGGGAAAAGCAGCAAATGTGAGAACAACCAGATGCGGAAGAGAAACAAAAAGACCACAAAGAATGATAGAACAAGATTGAAAAAAAGAAAGGAAAAACTAAAATAGAGCAATAAAGCATATTGCTTTAATGGTATAAGTGGCAGATTGAATATGGATGATGCAAGTATAAAAAGATTCTGGGAAGAGTGACTTGCAGATTTGAAAGAGGGTTTAAAAGATATTGATTTGAAAGAGGTTGACTTCTAAAGTTTGAATTAAAGGACTGAGTGAATCTACATTGCGTTTTGTGGATTAAATAACATTACAAGGTGAATATCTGAGGAGCATTGTTAGTGTAGAATAAACGGGTCGGTCAGATTTGAGAGCGTATCATTCCCAGAACAATGTTCGTAATTTACCAATCCCAATATTACCATTGAAAAATTGAATACACACATAAAAACAATTAACCCTGCGATCGAAAAAGTTTTACACTGCCATGTACCTGTCTGCTTTTGAAATGGCATCCCAATTCTGCGAATTTGTTAGGAATATAAAAACAATGATCACTGATATTTCAATTTGCCAAATAGTGTTTGTTGATCCCTTTTTAAATATTTGAATAGATTTGTCGTACACTGCTTTTGGTGGAAAAGCCCCAAACAATCTAAAGGTAATGTTTGCAATCGTTCCTGTGTGGAAGAGGAAATTGTAATTGATCTCACAAACCTCCTTTTGCGTACAACGTTTTAAAGGGCCACATGCCATCTGTCAGTACAAGAGTGAAAGAATGCAGGCTACCTGACATGTAGCTTGTTCAAAGGCAGGAGTGGAATAACACATCCACTTGTCATTATACTTCATTAAGCCTGCAAACCATTGTTTATTTATAAATCAAGTTTTTATAACTCAAGGGATTGGCATGCACTGTGTACTTTAACAAGTGTGTGTGAAATTAAATCCACATCGATTCTTTATATCTGTTATTGCACCATTTAAAACTCATGTCATGGAATGCAATGGAACTTCATTGGTATACAACTTAAAATTAATTTCCATAGTTATTAAAATACTCATTCTGTGATCAAAAGGTCCATAATTTTCCAATTAAAAAGATACTCTTTTATTGTTATTTTATGGTCATGTAATATAAATCATCCCCAGACAAAAGACAGAATGGAACTTCTATTCTTTTTGCTTGCGAGTTAAAAGTTACCATATGTGAAGAGGTAATTAATTATTTAAACTACAAGTGGAGAGGCAGGAGGAAAGACACATGAAATAGAGAACAATGTAAATCTAACTCACAAGTTAGCTGACAGAAAAGTAAAATAAATGGTGGAAAATGAGATGATGGGAAGAGTAAATCAATTTAATTGGAAATATATGACATGGTGGAAAAGTAATCATTGACTGAAATTGAAATAATTAGATATTGATGTGGAATTTGAATATCGTAGAGAAAGTAAAGGCAATGTAATACTGTAATTATCAGAAAATGTCATTGCTCACAAATAAAGTGATAAATTCAATGATTTTACAATGTTTCCTTGAAAGAACACATGGTATTTAAAGTAAGTGGAAGTAAGCCTGGACCTAAGGTAGTACTCAACAAATTCATCAGCACAAGGCACTAAAATAACCCTGGGCTAAACTTGCTTTGTATCATCAGTACAGCTTTGTTAAACAAGGCATTTTACAACTAGATTTAGTATGTTCAGAAACATAGTTTTCCCTAATGTCCTGAGACTTGGCATGGCACCACAGAGTAGGCACAGTTTATCAGTCTGCTGTTTGATAAATTCTCTCTGAATTATTAAGAGTATCTTGTGTTTCGAGAAATTTTTAAACTGTACTTTATACCGAATTATGATTATAATTAAAGTGCTCATAGATGTTTAATTTACATGAAAGGCATTACTGTATAAAAATGCCAGTTATTATTATTTTCAAAGAAGAAAACTTGCTTTAATTAGAAACATGAAATTTTCTTCCAGTATTCATTGCTGTACAATATTTTAGCTTTGGAAAATAGCTGGAAAGATTTGAAACTAATGAGTAACTCATTTTTGAATTCTATTCTTGGTAAATTAAAAATGTAAATAGGTTTTTACCCCTTATTAAATATCCCTGTACTCTCTGAAGATTTTATGTATCTGCATTGTAGAATGCAGATGAGGTAACCAAAATAAATATTCATGCTATTGACTACAACAGTACTCTGTCACAATTATAAATAAAGCACATCTGTCATTTGAAACTACTAACATGATCCAGATGTTCACATTCTCAGGTTTCAGGAGCTACCCTTTGTTATGATCATAGAATAGTATTCTTGACAAGCAAGTTTATTTTCGTTTGCTGTGGGTCATAACTTAATTCTTCAATATTATGTAAAATGAATGTACAGTGAAACATTATTATACCTTTGAGATGAAAGCAAGTGTAGTATTATTACTAACCACTTTATAATTATAAACTGCTGGATGATAATTTCAATGCAATGCTGAAATACTGGGCGAGATCCTTAATGCGGCACCACCCATTGTCCTGTACATTAATGACTGTCACGGCATTTATGTTAGAACTGGCAATGTACATCTTTATAAAGCTCACTTTAGCTGCTTTTGCTATCACCCTTGAAAAACTTAAGGCATTATATTAGAAATAATTTCTGACAAATAAGCATTTTACATAACAGGTTCTGTGATTCATTCAAACATCTACACTTGCAGTTATATTCTGCAACTAGAATGCAAAGCATTGTGATTTATAATATACAGTATGAGGCTCTGGTTTCAAAACTGCAAAACAGCTGTTCCTAGCTAACAGTGTGTAGCATAGTACTGTATATGTAGTTCCCATCATCGACCACAAATCTTCAACAATTAAAAAAAACTGCGCAAACACTAGCTTTTAAAATCATTACAATAATACATTACTTCAATGGATTTTGGTCAATTGACTTGCATGTAAAATATTCCTCACACTCTCCTTTAAGCGAGTATAATAACGTTTACATAAAAGTGTTAGTTGTTTTACAATCATCTCAATAAAAATATTGCACTGTGGGGTCTAATGTACACCAATTTTGAACATCATTCCATTATAAAAATTCTAAGTCTTCTTGAGAAACTAGAAATATGTCGTAGACATCAGACTGACCTACAGGAACCGTGCTCCTCAAAGAGATTGTGTTGGAGCAGAGTTTCTGCTCATTCGTATGGCACACATCTGGTTTCCTTATTGAAGCATCCCATTAGAAATCTCCATACATTAAGACTCCTGTGCCTTTATATGTAATACAATATTGTCCTAAAAAGCAACAGCATAAAACATAAAGCTCTTTGTTACTGAAGTTTCACTGTGAAGCCACTCCAACCATCTGCTTATCAGTCAAAAGCTGAATCTGGATTTAGGAAAAATCTAAATTAAGTTTAAATATTTTAATTTTAAAATCACTGTAGTTTGCTCTGTTATAATATCATTAGTGAAACAGTTGAGGAAAATTCAGATATGGACACATTCTTATTCATTATTTATGTGCTATTAACTTACCAAGTAGCAACAATAAATAATGTTGATGAATTTAGTTATCAAACATTCAGTCAATGTGCAAGCTTGTTTATAAGATGAAGAATTGGTAAAACTAATCAAAAATTAAACATCCCAAAAATGTTTTGTTTGGTGCCTGCACAGAAAAAAAGTTTCAGGTAAGCAAAAGGTGTGCATGACAATCTCAAACACAATACGATAGAATCATTTTTTCCATGGCAAGGAAGCAGAAGCACATGATTCACATTCATCAGAGTAACATAATACGAAAATGGCTACATTATACATTTTTATATGATTTGCGCCATCACAAACTGTTTTTCAAAAAATGGCTTCCCTTTTGACTATAGCCATCGGTGTGGAAATTTACATTTAAAATAAGTGAATGTGACCACAGAGAGGTCATTTCCATTGACATGGTTGCCTTTGGCTTTGAATTATTGTTTCTTCCTGCCACCTACTCTCCACTCCCGCCCCCCCACCCCACCCCCAACACATACATACCATCTGTACCATCAGGGAACAGCTTGAGGGGTTGGGTGTGGCCCAGTAAATGTTATCAATCTTAAGATCATACATCAAGACATTGCATTACTGTTTGCTAGTCATATACCCTTGAGTAAAACCTATTTTCTTTCAAAATGCCGCCAAAAATATTTTAAACCACTATGAATTTACAGAGACTCCGAAAAAGATAAATAGTTACTTGGCAAAAAGCTGACATGAATTTTTAAATTCACTTTTAAAAGGGAATTAGATCTTTATTTAGGGAGAACAGGTCTATTAGGCTATGGGGAGCGGGCAGGGCAGTGGGATTGAATCGCTCTTTTCAAAGAGCCGGCACAGACTAGATGGGCCGAATGGCCTCCTTTTGTGCCGTAAAATTCTATGAATCTATGAATCTATGAATCTATGAATTCCCCTGCCTAGATATTTCCGTTGCTATATTAAATTTCAGTAATACTGTACAGTACAAAGATTAATTTTTAAAAAATCCATTCTAATATCCAAAAGAAATCCACTCTCATATTTACTATAATAACCAAACTTTTACTAAATATCATGAATTAAATATATATAGCATGAATGCGATACATTTTGTGATTGTCATACAGGCATTAACCTGCATTTACATTTGATTGAGTAGGCAGTATGACCAACAAGTCCAATAACTGGTGGCACCCATAACTAATTGGTACAAATTATACTTGAGCTGCATAGTTATTCAGGCCCCACTCACCATTTGAAGAGATTGAAAAATATTTTGCCTATATCTCTATTTAGGAATAACTTGAAAGAGTTACTTGAAGCAAAAACAATAAAGTCAACATTCATAAACTGAAAAAAATATATATGCAAGTCTCTGAAAGATTGTGCACAGGTTTGCAATCTGATTCGTAGCAGTTTATATTGGTAATTATATGGTAAAATGCTTCCCAGAATCCGTTCAGTCTGAACAAAGGTCTGCTGCAGTGACATGTCATTCTTTGAGTATCTCTATTTTCATAAATTACAATTCTCTCTACTTTCCTTATGTGAATTCACATTCACTCATCATTACCTTGCTAATTGCTCAAGGGAACTAGTTTGCACACAATCCCGTTGGCAACAAATGTGAACTAAATCCTGGCAAATTTCCACCCTTATTTTACATTATATATACCTTTACCCTCCCACAAACCTGAAGATTGGTTTAAATACACAGTAGAAAATATGAGTAGCAGGCTAGGCTAAGAATTATTTTTTATGCCTCATTTCTGCTGCTAGGGTAATTCTTTGTTTTCAGCAGCAGAATGTTTTGGGGTGAGAAACAAATTTGTATCCTGTTCAAAATCCCTCTTCTGTAGGTGGAATAAGAACTCCACGTAAGCGCAACCAAGCAGATATATCTCCGCTTACTGATGCTGGTTAGTTTAGGTCAGTTAAACAGACCACCCAAGAACTTTTAACTAATTATTTTAACTAAGTTGATTTTATTTTAAAACTGGCTGCAGTATCAATTTGATATGTGCCTCAATGTCGAGTCATTAAACCACGTCCTGAGGGATGGGTCTCAGAATTGAACTCATGAATGAATACAAGTTGTTTTGTATTGCACTATTAGCATTCATTCAATCCCAGCTGCCCAGTATAAAAAGGCATACATTTTCAATACGTTAAAACATAACTTGGAACCAATAATGTAAACATGTGTTTGTCTTAAACTTGGAGTAAAAACATTTTTCAAATCAATTAATTACTTAATATACAAATTAGTTAAGGTTTTACAGGTGCAGTGATAAACAAAACAGAAGTACTTGTCTTTCCATCTTTCAAAGAAAGGTGAGGACGTACGATAATAGGGGACTTATACTCCTTTGGTTTTGAAAGAGAGAAAACTGGAGCTGAACATGAATGACCTACAATTTTGATCACTTTCCACGATTTGACCAACTGAGTAAAATACAAAAATGGTTGCATTTCATTTATTTCCTTTTCCCTCTCTGAAAAGAAGCACATTACTGCAGAAAGCAAAGACTGAGTGAGAGTAGAAGTACATCCATGCCTCATGCACTTCACAAAAGGTAGGAGGTAAAAGTTGCCAGCTGTGAATCAACCCTACATTCTGAATCAATTGCAAAAAAACACAGGAAAGGCTTTGATTGCCTGTGGTAGAGTAGTGAATATGTGCACCCCTCAACATCAAATCAGAGCTAGCTGAAAAAGATTCAATCAACGGAATAATGGGCTCTACTTCACAATCAGACAAGTGCTGCTTACTTTGTAATTCCACCATTTACAGCTGATTACAAAGGCCTGTTTTATTCCACTCTTTTAAATAAGTATTAATTTTAAAAAATTATTATAATTTTGATAACAATTTTAAGACTAATTATACTTATTTTAAGATATTAGTAGATTTATTTGCAATGCTCTTTCTCTTAATTATTTCGTGTTTAACTGCAGATGAATACTGAGACTTTGAAATAAATCCAACATGGATTTTATCGTAAAGAGCGAAGCTTTAAAAATGTGTGCAAATTCATTTATTCTTTCTTTAAACACAAGGAATGCTGTGAAAAACAGCCCACAGGATCTCTTGAATTACACAACCATTGCAAATATTTTCTCAGATTTAATATCCATTTATTATTTGAAACTGTTAGTAACCTTAACTGGAAAAGTAAATAGCATTTACTGGCTTCTTTTCTTACTGCTCCAGAAGGTGTAGGGCATTGGTACGGTTCGAGTTTGGTTGGGGGCCTGCTCACAAGCTTTCACCAATGCTGCTCTCTATAGGCAATAGCAAGAGGGTTGCCTGAGTTACTTGATGTTACTGGTCTTTGATTTTTTTGCACCTTCTTCATATCTGACTTCATATTGGAAAGATCAGGACCTCTCTGTAGTAGCAAACTTCAGATCAGGAACTTCAAATTGGTAAGTTGACTTCATAAGCAACATTATTTTGTTTGCACTGTTTTACGTCTCTACCATTCCCTCTATCAACTAACATCTTTGTGTATTTAATTTGATTCTTAAATGAAATTGCATCACAAGCATAAAACTGTAAAACAGGTATAACATATCAAGCCCATCTGATTCATGTGAGTAACAGTGATTATAGATCATGTGTAAACACCCATTTTATAAGCATACCAAGAAGGGAAAAAATCTTCATCTCCAATGACTTAAGTGCTATGACAAACTGTAATGAAGACAATGTATTACAGCTCTAAAATATGTGCAAATTGATAATGTTGTGCTCAGCCTTGTTTGCTAGCATTAAAGACATCAAAAATGAGATGTAGAATTTTTTTTCTACCTTTTACATTAAATTGTCAGTATCAAACACACCTAGGTCAAGCATTGCATGTTATAGAGTGGAAAAATCTCTACTCATTGTCTCAACATGTACCCAATATGAGAACACCACCTCCCACTTCCCCAGTATAACATTTCTATTTCCCACATCAGTCATTCTTGTGACCTCTTTGATGAAACAGCCAATTATTGTTGAATTATGGTCAGATTTATCTTTTATGCCTCTACCCACTAGGTTCAGAGGTGAGACTTCTTTCAAGTTAGTTTACTTAGGATCCTCATAACAGTCCATTTAGAATATGCTAATCCCGCTACTCATCTTCTCTTCTATCATCGAACATTATTGCACTCACTCCTCTCCTTCCCCCCATTCGACCAATTAAAACAAATGACACAGGCAAATTGATGGACATACCGTAACAAAATAGTACCCTGACAAAATATTATAATATTCTGGGGTTGATGCACAAACTATTAACAGTTGAAGAATGGATGGTGTAAATAATTTTGATTTTACTTGGGTTGGGGGCTTGGACCAATTATTTACGGTGCTGTTTTGTTACGGTGTGTCCATCAATTTGCCTGTGTAATTTGTTTTAATAAGAATATCTTCAACCCATTAAACGTAACTAGCCATATTTTCAATGAATTGACAATTTAGTGATAGATTCACCACATTCTATTTGTTGTATAAATTCATGACTCGGAGAAGCTACTCAAGTTTTCTTGTGTAAATATACTCTTCTGGTTCTGTTAAAGAAAATGTCTATATTGAATACCCTGTTAAAATGTTACTTAATGCTTGAATAATTATTCTAACCCATCCTCGTTTAAAGCGAGTGTCTTGAGCATACTTCAATGACCTAGTAACAATCCTTATTCCTTTAATTGTTTAAATTTATAGTTTATTCAACAATGTCAGCAGGCATTGAAGTGGATTGGTGGATGGAAGGTAAGACAATCAATCTATCTGAAATGTATTGCTTACTACAATATTTAAACTTCTTCAACATTAGTAATTAAAATAATGAGTGAGGAAAATGGATTAATTGAGCTTTCTGAGGCCATGTTAAAGATTGTTGAAGAGGAACTCGCATTGCACAGCTGAGAAGGCACATTCACAGAAGACTGAATGTAAAACTGTTGGTGGGTTTATTGACAAAGATCAGTCAATTGCAGTACCATAAATCTTTGCATAAAGCAGTTTGCTCCCTAGGTGCTATGGTGAATACTGCAAATGGAATAATTTGAGATGATTCTTTATTGTATTCTATATTGTAGTATAGTATAGGACTGAATCAATGAAAATTTAAATTCCCCACAATCACCTTTATATCAAGACAATTTCTGATCAGCAGTTAAGTCTCCTCAGTTAGTTCTCTTGCTTTCCAGCTACATTGAAGTTCAAGCAACCAATTTACTCAATTATATTTTGTAATTCCCATGATTAGTTGTTAAAAGATGAGGTTACAGTATTCAAGATGTGTGGTAAAACTGACTGGATGATGAATTCAAAAATATGTCATTCTGTTTTAATTTCAAGCATAAGTTCTCAAACTATTGCGTTTGAAGAATACACCAAGATCTCACAAAGCTGCAGTAAATTTAATGCTGCGTTTATTCTATCAGCTACATATCACATACAGTCGTGCTGAAAAAGTTTTTTGATTCTGCAATTTCATTAATGACAGAATCAAATTTTTGCTTCACTGTTCCCTCTTTAAAATAAGGCTATTTTCTATTCTCAGATCAACTTTAATCTTGTTTTCTTGAAGGATTTAAATACTGAATGATTTTATTTCTCAGAAGTATCATATTGTAAAAGATACTTCCTTCAGCTATTAATGTTTTATATATTAAATTATTTAAAGTTAAAGCAGTTAAAGATATACTGTGGTCTGTTAAATCTAATCCCAATATTAGTTCCAATTTATTTTGGTTGGATTAAAGCCATGTTATGTTGGGGTCCAGATGGGTGCAAGTGATGTTACAGACTAAGGTTACCAAAAAACTGACATATCATTAAATTCATTATTCTTATTCCATTCAGCAGGTGGAAGCTATTAAAGAAGCGGATGTAAATGGAATAATTCCTACCTTGATCTGAATAAGGAAGAGAAATGATGTAATTGCTTGCATCCAAATTGCTAGGTTTTCCTTTTGCAATTTGTTTTTATAAAGTTCACAAGCAACATATATTCGGAAACATACTCCAGAATACCACATTTTACCTTCTTTGCAGAAGTGGTTAAATAATATTGAATTAATATGAAACTGAACAGTGGTAGGTTTCAGCACCACTATTTAAAAACAAATCAGACTGAAGCCCAGCTGCCAAGACCACCTTTATGATAGGATTTCGGCACTTTGTTTTACATTGCTACAGTACTAAGACTCCTGTAAATAGTCCCTGTTCTCGAGCAGACACATCAGACTGATGAAACAAAGACCTGAGACACAACTAAGCATGTGATTAGTAGCAAAATTTCAATATTGGGTGTTTTTTAAAATCATTATCTTTCAGTGATACTCAATGTGATGAGGAATTCTTAAATACAGCTTCTTATTTGATGTTTCACTTCCAGACTCTGATTCCTGAAATTCCCAAATTGCATTAAGTAAAAATGGAATTCGATTTACTCAATCACTGAACCTTGGGTTGGCCATAGATCAACACACCAAAGTTGAAATAATAACAGATTAAAAAAAAGCTTGGGGTGTTTAAAGTTTATAGATTATATACAGAAGACATTACAAAAGTAGAAAACAGATGCACGGTTTTCAAGTAAGTCCTGGAAAAAATATTAGGTACCCCTTTACACCAAATGCTTCCTGTCATTAGCAACTCTTTGCATGGATAACATTGCCATATTGTTACAAGTTCAATTTTGGTATCCAATTTCACCATAGAGTACACCTAGAGCAAGCTGCTGAAAATATTCAGTCCAGCCTATGTCTGAACTCCTGCCTCTGAAGACCACACCCTAAATACATGAAGGCAAAAAGCTTTTTCACAGCCACTATGTTATGTTCTCAGTGAAAAGGTCAATGTAATGCCAAAATATTCTCACGTTCATGTTGTGAAACTGAGCCAATGCAAAACTAATTTTATTTAGCTAATTTAAAGCCGACAAGAGTATAATCTTTCATCCTCTCTGTCTGGGCTTCAAGTCAGGCCCTAAAGATGAAGACAGCATTCAAAGCCACATTGCCTTCCATTCCCCTTCATTAGAGATTTTTAAAAAGAATCCTATTTCCAAATGGGGAAGAGGCCATCCTGTTTGCTTTACAAATTTTAAAAAATAGAACTTGCATTTATATAGTGCTGCGGAGCGCTTGTGGCATCTAATGCAGGATGAGAATGATTATCACCTTCACATCTAGAAATCTGGTTTGAAAATATGAGGCAACAGTTGACCTCTTTCCATAAAGCGATCTCCAGCTAATCTAAGAATCTGCAGGCAGGGAGCTAGCTCAAACGTAAGGTGTATGGTTACTAATTCATACCATATCCTAGGCAATAGAATAACTTTCTAAAACAACATTTTTACCATTTTAGATTTTAAAAATATTTGTAACCACCTTGCAGCATTCTATTATGATGGTGATCCAAGTTCCCAACTCTTTCTGCATATGGAAATCAGTTGAATACCACCCATGAAGCATGCTATAAAAAGTATTGAAACACGCTTTAAATGCACTACTGAGTCTGTAAACGTTAATGATTAATAATAATCCCGCAAGAAAGAAACAATTATACATTGGTCCCTTCAATCCACAAATGTTTGTAGGATACTGCTGTGCACAATTGGCTGCCGTGTTTCACCAACAGTCAATTAACTTTACAGTATATTCTGTGAAGTGCTTTGAGACATCTAGAAGATATGAAAAGTGCTATATCAAATGCAGGGATTACTATTGTTCTTAAATAGTTGGACTGATGTAGAACACCACCTACTGGTTTAATGTAGAACCTATTAAAATGCAGCTCTTTTCAGGTACTGTACTGTTCTTTGATGTTACATAGAAACCATCTGCTGCAAAATAAATGTTATAACCTGTTATAAATTGTAAGAATAAAATACAGTGATGCTTGGAATGTGTTTATTCTACAGCATGGAGTTTCTATAGAATAATAGTTCCAATGTAATTGCCCAATTGCCCTCATAATTCTAGAAAAAAAGAGGTTGGTGGTGACCTGATAGAATTATGAAGGGATTAGGGAGACAATAGGAATAATTTATTTCCACTGGTCAGTGTGTCGGTTGACAAAGGGCATGAACTTAAGATAATGGTCAAGGTGGAGAAAGTTTTTCCAGTTAGTATATCCAACGCCCTTTATGGAGCAGTAGTCGAGACAGAATCCATATTGGCCTTCAAGAGGGAGTTTGATAAATACCTTAAGAATCAGCTACAAGGGTATCGGGAAACCGTCAGGTAAACAGGAATGAAAGGATTCCTCGAAGGGAGTCAGCATAGACACAATGGATGTCCATGGCTGGGCTGTAAACTTCTATGGCTTAATTCAAACAGGAAGAAAGGTTGTCCTGTTGAATTTTTATATACCATCTCTGACAAACTTGCTGCAAAACTAAGAAAACATTACAGAACTGTAAACAAAAACAAATGTGGTTCATAATTTAAAACAGAATTAATCAGGTTAGAAAGTATCATTTACCACCCACTAGACTGTTACTCCCTTCATTGACAGTAGTGTCTGAAAGTTCTGAAGTTTGATAATCAGGATTGGAAATACTTGCTGGTATGCTAGTTGCTACAACCTGTACAACAAAATCAAAATGACACTTATAGAGCGCCTTTCACACCCTGTATTATTTGATAGCAAAATAAATTTTGAAAATTAAATTACAAATATTCAAAATGGCATTTTAAGTGTTTCATTCTCATATGTAATGTTTAGTTTCATTGTAAATTCTGTGCTTAAAATAAATTCATATTTACACAATAGTGTTTGACCACTAACAAAATAGAATAACATGAATACAAAACTGTTAACTATATTGCCATCTGCTCCTGTGGTTTTCAAATCATAGGCAGGGATTCCCTGGTTTAAGATTATGAGCAACTCATCAAAAAACCCAGGTCAATTGCATCATCTGCATCATTGTCCACCTTTTCATCTTTTTCCAATTCTTCATTTTTCTTTCTCCTCCTAGAAGTGTCAACAGATGCAACTTTATTCTCTTCTAGGCCAGGCTGTTTAGCATAATTGGCAGCACTCAATGCAGATTGTAGACAAACATGAAACCTATAGCCAAAAATGAAAAAATGACTATCTTTCTCTGTATTCAAAACAAAACCTTCAGATTCTGATTACAATACTATAATATGCAATTTGACATGCTTTAATACAGTGGAATCTATGCTAACAAAATTACATACTTGAAGAAAGAGGATTTATATATAAACAAATTTTCAATACTTCTGAAAATTCAAATCAACTGAATGAATGATACTGAGCCTCCAAACAACTGCTGTATTACCTTTCTATCCTTCTTTGGTTTTCCTCCATTTTCTGATTTGCTACTTGCACAAGGTAATCAATATATTCATCGTTCACCAGCAATTTGCCTTCATGACACAAAGGAACCTCCAGGCAATGAGTGCTCCGCACAGCCTAGCGATTCAGACAACAACAACAACAAAATTACATTTGTATAGCAGCTTTCACGTCGGGAGGACATCTCAAGGTGCTGGACAGTCAGTGTTTTGGACCCGAGCTGGGGCTGGGGAGGGTGGAGGGAAAGGAAGAGGCGGCAAATGGCATGGTCGAAGAGGAGGATCTTGAGGCGGAACTTGGAGGAGTTTAGGAAAGGCAAGGCGGATGAATTGCGGGATGGAATTCCAAAGGTTGGGGGCAGAGTAGCTTAAGGCACACCCGCCAATGGTGGGGCCTTGGGTCAGTGGACAGACAATAAATTGATTCCACACATACTTACTACATGATGTGTTAAATAAAATCAGAACTATCTGTCACCTTTTATCTTATGAGTGAAGTCTACAGATGTATTGATATGTTAAGAATCAGGATTCAGTGCATTTAATTCTTTTGGATCTTAAGTATTTCTATAAAGTGTAAACATTCCCAGCTCTGTAGCCTCTCCTCATAATTCATGGGTTTAATTCTAGCTATTTATCTGCAATGATGGAGCCCATGATAGCTTGAATTGTATAAGGGTCTTTGAAGGAATGAGCTTGAGGCAGCAGAATGGTCTTTATTGTTTACTAAGATAAAGAAAAATATTCAGCTAATGTTTGTTGTGAGGTCCAATACAGTTACATGCATTGCCTATTTTCATGACTAAATATTGCAGTTATGCAAATTGCAAAAATGAGCAAACTTGATGGAGAATCTTGTTACATGGTTACCACTGCATCAGTAAAATGTATACCAGGACTATGTTTTGAATAATGTTCTCCTTGAGGATTTAGCCTGGTTCATCCTGCCATCGTGTGGCCTGAAATGAGAACTGACAAAGATTGCTTCTAACGAATGAAAACATAAGTTTGAGCCCAGCAAGCTCCCAACTTAAACTATGACTAGTTTCATTAACTGAGTTCCTGTCTGTGACCTTCTGGTTGGAAAGGAGGCACTTCATTACCAGAGTTGGTAATCCATTGCTTGTAGTATTCATGATTATATCATAATATCTCCGAGACATGTTTGTAATAAAACAAACTTGCAATTGTAAAATAAGGAAATTGTAAAATACTGGAAGTAAATTAAGATGTAAAACAAGCATTTCTTTAACAAACTGTGGCCTGAAATATATTTATCTCACTATATCTATATATATTAGATATACACGCTTGTGTTGAAACCATTTCCTAATGTTTCATTGGTTAAAATGCATGTTAAATTTTGCTGTTAAACTGTAAGCACATTCATAATTGTGTGGAGTTTATAACCTCTTACTTCTAAGTTAGTAATAATGTTAAAATAGCAAAACAGTGAAGGTAAGAGCGATTACTGCAAATGCCCCAATTATTTGTTAGTCCAGGGTGACCTCCTAGGGCTAAATATATTCATAAAGAAGAATGAAACATTGTGCAGAGGTTAACTTTAAATACAATATTTCCTCATGTCTAAATTCCTGGGAGATTAATTGCAGTGTCACTACTATCATTAAGAGCTTAGTTCAGGTTATTCAGAATTGAATTCCCACAGCTATCCATCATTAACATGTTGATCATTATCTGAGGAAATGTGGTATGAATCAGGACAAATAAATAACGTTTAATGAAGTAATGCCAAAAATTACTTTACCATCATTATTTTTCCTTTCTTGCCAACTGTGATTCCAGAGTTCCTGAAGCCAGCATTAATAGCCACAGAGTGCTGTAACCCAGAAGAATATTAATTGAATAAAATAACTAACCACAAAACACATTTTAGACTCAAACACACTACAAGTACTTGTACCAAACACTAATGCATTTGTTTTCAATTTTCTAATTCATTATTCTTCAATTTAGAAATTAAATTAATTTGTTTTGGATTCCCAATTTTATAAATAAAGGAATAATAAGAGGAATAATACTAAAAAAAAATTGAAATCGACATCTCAGTAGAAATGTATATCTATTTTAATATATTCAGTTTCTGCTAAATGTATTCTTACCAACAGCTGTGCATCTTCCAATTGTCTGCACTGAACATGTAGAACAAACGGTTCAAATTTAAATATTGCATCATTACATGTTTTCTGAAGCCCCTTGATCTATGGGATGCAAGACAGAAATGTATTAGAAAACAATTGATAGACCAGCACTCACAGCAGTGGTTTAGCTACAACAAGCTTACATGCAGTGCTGTAATCTCCAAATTTAAACAATTTGCAATACAGAAACCTCATACAAGGCATCACTGGTTACACTACAGTAGTTATAAAAGTTGATACTGGACAAATAACATTTTATTAACTTGGGAAGGTGCTCTTTTGGATCAAAATGCGGCATAACGAACCCATAGGTCCCACAAATATTCTACTAAGCATTGGTACACTTAGAAGTTACAGTGGCTGTCAATATAGTTGACAGCCACTGTTAGGATCAAAGCATAATTTGCTCCTTACAATCTGGGTTAGTGTTGAACTTCACTTAAATACTTATTGGTTACGTGTTGTAAAATTTCAGATCTTGTCCCTTCCCCACAACCCCAAAGTGAAGGATACTATATAGATGGAAAATATATAACTCAGATTTGCAATACAAGTGCATGAGTAAGCTCTCTTTTGAAATGTTTTTGCTAACAGAAATGCATTGAAAGCATTCAGCACAATTGGTTAAACAAAGTACAGGTATTACAGGTAGTAAGTAACATACCACATCTTCTTTCTGACACTTCTGGTGAGTGACAAACAGCCAGGAGCAGTTCTGTTTCTGTATTTTGGTAACATCAAGGCCCTAAACAAAATAAAAATGAATGACAAAATTATGTCAGAGGGGACGTCAAAACTGGCTGCCAGAAATGGACATTAGATCATTGAGTGCTGTGTAAGAACCAGAGCACATTATTAAAACCTTCTTTAAATAATGGGGCTGACTTGTCTGAATCACAGCTGTTTTCCTACAACAAGATGCACAAGTGTTCAGAAGCTACATGAATGGCCAAAGCCATCAATTCGGGACTAGAGCAATGAATACATACACTGGAAGAGGCTTTTTTGGGGGTCAGTAAGTGTTCGACACATGTGGAAACCCATCCCTATGATTAAAGACTATCCAAAGCAGTCAGAGCTCCACATGTGGCAAATACACATGGTGATTCCCCGTCTGGAAATGAAGCTTGTGCACTCACTCTGGAGGGATGCATCAGTTCACTTAATTCCGGAATACATTAGGTATTTCAACGCCCTCCTCGCCGGTCTCCCCTCCACCACAATCCACAAAATCCAGCTTATCCAAAACTCTGCCACCCGCATACTCACCCGCTCTAAGCTTCGCTCCCCCATTACCCCAGTCCTTGCCAGACTTCACTGGCTCCCTATCCCAGAGAGGATCGACTTCAAGATCCTCACCCTTGTTTTCAAATCTCTCCACTCCTCTGCACCCCCTATCTCTCTGATCTCCTCTCCCCCCAACCCAGCACCCACTGCCTTCACTCCTCTGGGTCTGGCCTCCTCTATGTCCCCCGAATCCTCCGCTCCACCCTCGGCGGCCGTGCCTTTAGCCACTACGCCCCGAGGCTCTGGAACTCCCTTCCTCAATCGCTTCGCCTCGCCCCCTCTCTTCCCAGTTTCAGGTCACAGTTGAAGACCTTTCTCTTCGACCGAGCTTTTGGCCACCTTCCTGCCCCTGCCCCTGGCTCGGTCCCGGGATCCGCTACTGTGAAGCGCTCTGAGACGCCGTCTGGTGTGGAGGGCGCTATATAAATCAAAGTTGTTGTTGTTGTATTGACAGAAGTGACAGTGGTTGGCAAGAGCCAAAGGATGGAGGACCGACTCCACAGTGTGCTTAGGTAGGGATAAACTCCTGGGAGTTTAACCAGCTAAAACCCCATAGCTGAGAGCACGGTTTGGCAAGATTTCCGCCGCCTGGCCAGTTCAGGCCTCCCTAACAGCTAGGTTTATGGGAGCTAACATTGAAAAGTATCACCGTCTTCAGTCTGACCTTTCAAGAGTCTGACCCTGCCAGCGAGCGAGCCAGTTTGGCTGTTTTGTTATCGGCCGTGCCCCAGAGTGCAGGAGTCAGACTACGGCACCCGTACAACAATAACAAGAAGATTACATTTGTACCGCGGAACGCTTTTCACGTCGGGGAGACATCCCAAGTCGCTGGGATGGGGGGGGGGGGGGGGGGGGGGCAGGGGTCAGTGTTTCAGGCCCGGGCTGGGGGTCGGGAGGGTGGAGAGGGAAGGGAAGTGACCCGTGGTACGGTCAAAGAGTAGAGTCTTGAGGTGGGACTTGGAAGGAGGCAAAGGAGGGGGGGGCGGGGGGGGGGGGGGGGGGGCACTGCAGGATGCAAATCCAAAGGTTGGGGGCAGAGAGGCTGAAGGCTCAACCACCAAAGGTAGGGTGGGTGGGTCGAGGGAGCAGCCTGAAGCCCACTGAGCGGAGGGAGCGGGCAGGTTAGTTAGGGGGCAGGTTAGTTAGTGGGTAGGTTAGTTAGGGGGCAGGTTAGTTAGTGGGTAGGTTAGTTAGGGGGCAGGTTAGTTAGTGGGCAGGTTAGTTAGTGGGTAGGTTAGTTAGGGGGCAGGTTAGTTAGTGGGCAGGTTAGTTAGGGGGTAGGTTAGTTAGGGGGCAGGTTAGTTAGTGGGCAGGTTAGTTAGTGGGCAGGTTAGTTAGGGGGCAGGTTAGTTAGGGGGCAGGTTAGTTAGTGGGCAGGTTAGTTAGTGGGTAGGTTAGTTAGGGGGCAGGTTAGTTAGTGGGTAGGTTAGTTAGGGGGTAGGTGTACAGTACCCAAGGTGATGGGTGCTATAACTCAGACTTGTTGGGACGTCCTCCCGACGTGAAAGGCGCTAGACAAATGTAGTTTTGCTGTTGTGTTGTAAATACATGCCGAGGGGCAGCATCTCGGTGGTGTGGTGGTGTGGGGGGGGGGGGGGGGGAAGAGGTAGAAAGCTGAGTGCATTTCTCACCGAGTCTATTAAGAGTGTGCGGCCGGAGCACGAACTGGTGGTGAAGAACTGCTCCAGGCTGTTGATAAAGCCCACGATGTGGCTGATCGCCTGGTCCACAGCGCCTTTCCTGCTCAGGTCGGCGCCGCTCAGTCGCTGCCGCTTCCACAGGCCGAACCGTTCCATTGGGCCCGCGTTTGAATTTTGAATCTTAACGACTCCGGGTCACGCGGCGGCTTCCTTTTCCCGTGTAACGCGGTGATTGACGTGCGTGAGGTGAGGAAGGGTCCCGTGGGGGGGTGGGGGGAGATCGGTTTCCCTCTTCTACACCACAGTGTGATATGGTTAAGTTGTGATTCATCGCTTTTAATCAAAGGTTGGGGAGATCCCCCTTCCGAGAAAGGGAGGAGAGAGGAGGAGGGAGGGGAGGGAGGAGGAGGAACGAACAGATGTGAAATGTTGCAATGGCCTAAATTCTTGTCAAACCAAACCTTGCCTGAGAGCGAATGCAGAGGTTTGGTTGCAGTTTGGGCCATGAGATGGGATGGTGCCACCTGTAATAAAGATTATATCCCTTCTGGGTGGATCCCTGTAGCTCAGTGGTTAGAGAACGGGGGTGCGGGGTTCGATTCCAGACAGGGCGAAACATTGAGCAAGTCTCTGTATTTCACATGTCTCTTGTTACCTAGCTGTAAGTAGCAGGAACCTGGTTGTTAGTCGATTGGCGGATCACTATTCTTTTTTAAGAAAAAGTGTCACTCAATCCACCACTGTTTGTGGGACGCTGCTGTGTCCAATTGGCTGCCGCGTTTCGCCCACAAAATATACGGTTAATTTACTCTGCAGTATATTTCTGTGATGCATTTTGAGATGTCTCGAAGACGTGATAAAGTGCCAAATCAAATACCATGCTGATTATTATTATATACATCCTTTGGACACTCTAGAGGAGGGGTGCGAATAAGACGGTTACAGCTCGATAGTCCGAAGGTTCGTTAGTCCGAAGCTTCCTCTAACCCTAACATTTGGACTAATGAACCTTCAGACTATCGCACCAAATGTTCGGATTAAACAAACCTTATTTTCGGACTATCGAGCGGTAACCACGGTAACCGCCCCGGGTATAGGAAATTTGTGTGTTCGGGCTATCGAACCTTCGGACTATCGAGTGCCCCCGAATAGACTCCTTTACCCAATCATTGGGAAACACAATCTGCCAGAGAGCTCAACACATAGGATTTCCCCAAAAAAAGTTTACCATAAGAAAGCTATTAAGGATTTATATCACTTAGGTAATCAAAGGAAAGTTCTACAAATATGTTCCCTGATACGCCCACCACCCTTTTTTTTTTTGCCTCAGCAGGTAATAAACAGGTAAAACTCCCAATCCCCAAGAATAATGAAAAATCTTGAATATTATTCAGACCAATCGATCCATACATATTTTAAAAAATTTAGCTGATTTCTTTTACATGTTTGTTTGCCTATAAAATACAAGAAATCCTGTGTAGTATTTTGAGAGGTCCTCCAGAAATGAAGAATGCTATATCAAATGCTTTATTATTTATCTATATTGCATAAACCATTGTGCTGTATTATGTAGACTTGAAAGAGCTATTTTAAATACATTTATCATTATTATTGTTTCATAACATTTAAATCCAACAAACAATTTATCCACTGATTTATTGAATCTTGCAATGAGTTATTTCAGCTCGGAATTCGGATCATTGTATTTTACATAAATTATACAGTTGCACTTTTTTTTATTATCCTTGACACAAATGTAATTCAAAAAGTAGAAACATATATTTGTTATTGAAATAGGCAATACACCAAGGAGAATACAGTGAAATTAATCAATCAAAAACTGCAATTATTTGATTTCATTTTAGATTGCCATGGCTTCTGGGAGATCAACTGGATTATTAATGCGGGCTGTTCGAGTTTCAGAGTTTGGAGGACCAGCAGTCCTCAAGTTACAATCTGATACTCCTATTCCTAACCCAATGGAAAATCAGGTACATCCAGCTTTTTAAACTGAAAAATGATAGGGTAAGTAACTATTCTGCAATTGATTAGGGGAGCCATTCTTCATGCATGATAGGAGGGCACAAATCCAGACCCAAGTTAATATGATAATAAAGTAAACCAATCCAGTTTGCTGATTCTAGCTGGAGATCTCAAATAGTTCTGGACCAGTAGAAGTTTTGGTTACATTACTGATCGGACAACTATGAAGAATGTGTTTTTCCATTTAGGTTCTAATCAAAGTTGTTGCTTGTGGGGTAAATCCAGTTGAAACATATATTCGTTCTGGGACTTATGCTCGGAAGCCCACTTTGCCCTGGACACCGGGCAATGAAGTCGCTGGAGTTGTGGAACAAGTGGGAGAATATGTAACTAAATTTAAGGTAATTAGTTCCATTTTATGATGATCCAAAAGATTGATAATAGAATAGGTCTTATTCGAGATTAAACTATATTTAAAGATAGATTGGAGAATTTCACCAAAATGGAATCTGTCAAGATGTGTTTTTGGCATATGAAACGTTCATTTTTTTGTCCAATTTAATGTGTTCTATTTGTAATTGAGCCCTTTGAGACATTAATCTGAAAAGCTCTCTTATATGGACTGATGTGACTGGCATTGGTTCTCTGACAAGTTATTGAGAAAAACTTCTTGAAAGTGTCCAGCTTTTTAAAATGGTGTGAAAATCTATTTGTACATAATGTTAAACTCAGTTAATGACAATGCATCTTTATTCTCTGAGAGAAAGGTGATCGTGTCTTTACAAGTAGAACCATCACTGGTGGATATGCAGAGTATGCAGTTGCTTCAGATGACTCAGTTTACCCCTTGTCCAATGCCCTAAACTACAAGCAAGGAGCAGCAATAGGAATTGCGTACTTCACTGCACATCGTGCTCTCTTCCACAAGTAAGACATTGTGAGCTTTTTTTTCAAGAAAGGTGCTACGATTCAGAATTATTGTTAAATAAGAAGAAATTCTAATGCAAATGTATTAAATCGCTTAATGATTTGGTGGTATATGTTTGTGGTCATTGATTTGTTTTATAATCCACTGAATATTTCCATTGTTATGGAATAAGCCCAATTAGGCAATGCTTTCATTTGCACCTCTTTCTGGTTTAGAGCAAATGCAAAACCAGGAGAAAGTGTGCTGGTTCATGGAGCAAGTGGAGGGGTAAGATTATAATTCTGGGTTTGCTATCGCTTCTGTGATGACTGAAATCTGCTGTATTTATGGAACGGTACAGCGAATGGAGTTGTTAGAAAGCTGAGGTGTAAAATTTCACTTGCATCACTTGCGTAGATAAATAAGTTATAGGCTGTTTGGGAGTGCACTAACATCTTGTACGTACCAATTTTCTACTGAGTAAAGAACAATTATGGAAGCATGTGTTATGTTACAAAATGATTCTGTTTTGATTACACAGCTAGAATCCAAACTGAAATCAAAATTAGTATTTAAATATAACAGTAATAATCATTTCATTTGATATACTGCTTTATCAAGTCTTTGAGACGTCTCAAAACACTTCCCAGAATTTACTGTAAAGTGAATTGACTATATTTTATGGGTGAAACATGGCAGCCAATTATGCACAGCAGTGTCCCACAAACTGTCGTGGATTGAAGTGATTAAATATTGACTAAGATAGAAGAGAACACATTTTTACAGAGTTTAATGAGATAGATATCTGAATGTTACACTTAATATATTATCAATATATATATATACTATAGCATTTGGGACAAGGAAGCTAAAAGGTTTTTAATAGTGAAAACACAGACACATTAAATACCAATTTCCTGCTTTGCATAAATGTGTAAACATTTTGTTTGAATCAGAATGGATTATGAAGCAGAAAGTAATTAGGGTTGAAAGGGTTCTAGACATTTGCTTGCAACTGTAATTGTAATTGTTTATGCAACCTATTGATAAAGATAAAATGCATTCATCATGTTAATTTTCAGGTTGGTGTAGCAACATGCCAGATTGCTAGAGCATTTGGCTTAAAGGTGCTTGGTACCGCTGGGACTCAGGATGGACTGGCTATAGTTGAAAAGAATGGTGCTTCCAAGACCTTCAATCACAGAGAGTCTGGATATATTGATAAGATTAAGGTATGAAATAATCTGGTTACATATTTAAATTTTTAATGAATTTATTACATTTTTGAGACATTTATGGGTGTGGATACCATTGAATTATGTAGCATGTGTCTGATCCTGACATAGCCAGAGGATTACAATTACTGCAGAAATGAGCTTCCATGCAAATATGCTATTGAGGAAAACTAACAATATATGCGGACCACCAATTTTGCCCCCTAAAGTTTCAGTTATTTTCAACAGATCTCCATTAAATTCTTTGTTTATGACATAAGCATTTATGCATGTGTGCTTAACTTTTTCATAGGTATCAATCTAGGTTTATATTACATCCCAGATATCAGTAACGTACAGAATCATTTCTTGTGCATAAGCAGCATTCATATCAGTGTGGTAATGCGGTTTCAAATTAGAAGTCACATATGTGATGTGCAACCTTGTGCATTGTGAATGAAGCAGAATGTTGTGCAGTACTGTACTAGATAACTTTACTTGTGATGAGGAGTTTGGTTCAGTCGGTGTACTCCTTGTCAACCTATGTCAAGGCTGCTTTTTAAGGATTTAGTATTTATTTATCACCGTACTAGCATTCAGCAGCTGCTATGTCTGTATGGTACTATGTCCCCCATTTCTCTCTGAAACCCATTTTAACCACCCCCCCACCTTTCCCTCCCTCTCCCCCCTCGTCCCCCTTTCTTCCCCCTTTTCCTTCCTGACTTTACCCCACCCCACCTTTCCCTCCCTCTTCCCCTTACCCTCTTTTCCCCCTTTCTCCCCTAACCCCACTTCCACGACTGTTTGTGGGACACTACTGTGCACAATTGGCTGCCGTGTTTCGTCCACAAATATACTGTCAATTCTCCTACTCTCCTTCCCTCTAACCCCACCCCTCCCCCCCTGCTCTGGACCCGACCTGACTGTTCAGCACCTTGGGACATCTTCCCGACATGAAAGGTGCTACAGTATATAAATGTAATATTGTTGTTTATTTGGTTGGTGCTTCATAAATAATTGATTTCCATGTTGGATTACACAATGCTCAGCCTCTTAAACTTATTGGTTGGGGAATTAATCTTTGCTTGATTTTTTTTCAGGAATATACAGGTGCTCAAGGAGTAAATATAATCATAGAAATGATGGCCAATATAAATCTGAGCAATGATTTGCAACTTATTTCAAACCATGGCAGGGTGATTGTAAGTAACGTGATCAACACATTGAAATAATTTTATGATAAAGCACTTCTTAAACATCATCATCATACTAATAGTGATAGTATTTATCTTTTTTCTCAACTACATTTTCTGTGAATTTTCCTTTTAATTTGTAGATTGTTGGTAGCAGAGGTTCCATTGAAATAAATCCCAGAGATACTATGGCCAAAGAGTCCAGCATCATTGGCATGGCTTTATTTAATTCAACCAAGGTAAGAATGGTAGTTTCAAAATTATATTCCAAAATTGCTCCAATTACATATTGCTTTTGGTCTCCTTTTTTCCATTTGTAATTTTCATCCTCATTAAAAACAGGACCATCAAGTCTACCAGAAGGCATGTTCGAGTAGTGCAGGGTGCAGTAGTCAGGGTATTCCCAGGCTATTTTCCTATTCTTTTCTTCTTTACATTGTATATTTTTGAGAGGCAAAACATTCCGTTTATTTTGTGATGAGACTTTAGTCATGCTTGAAGAAGCACAACCAAATAGCCTTGGTGCTTTTTTCTACTTGACATGTTAACCATTTTCAATTTTCTTTTTTTTTTAGAGAGGCTTATCAAAAGTGTTTCCAAAATAAAAGGTGACAAACATGTGAATATTTTCCATGCTGAATCAGTCTGAATAGTTATTGATCAACTATTCAATCAAGTCAGTTTTATTTTGGATCAACCATCTACTTAAACCGGATTCAATGACCTAGAAACATTATTATTTATAACAACAGAAGTCAAAAAACTTACATAAGGCAATAAACCATGAAATGAACTTCAGGCTGAAATGCTCCTTTTGTGTTTTGGCCCTTACCTTCTTCCTATTTGTATAAGACTTTAAGCACAATTTGGATTTGCTCATTTGATGTAAAGGTTACCCATGGCCATGATTTCTGCAGATGTTTGTGCTGTGGAAAAATAGACAGCATGATGTAAGAATGTGCAAGTTAATTAATCCTATGATTATGAGATATATTACACATGGAGCATTGGAGATTTGGGTGATTTTTGTCCCAAAAAGTTCAATATATGAGGATAGTAATGTCCAATATTCATAAGATGTATCTGTTTATAGACACAAAAACATAGAAATAGCAGTCTTCTATTTAGAATTTGATGAGATGTTATTGTAACCAATAGGTCAATTCTTTAGTCTTTCTGTTTTGCAGGAGAATCTCCAGGAGTCTGCTGCTGCACTTCTTGCTGGAATTGAAGCTGGTTGGCTAAAACCATTCATTGGTCATGAATATCCACTAGAGAAAGTGGCACAGGCTCATGAAGATATTATTAACTCCCATGGAGCTACTGGAAAAATGGTTCTTGTAATGTGAACTCTTTGTCCTACAGGGAGAAAATAATGAACTCGCTGTTGAATATGACTCAAATTATCTTATAATCACAACAATCTGAAAATTCCTCACAATCAGAAATGCACAAATTTTATATTCTGCCAAATATTGACAAATCATGGATGCCTTCTGCAGTTGTGGCATGATTGTATTGAATATGGATATACTGTAATTCAGTAAAGTTGGACAAGAGTATATTAATAAAATTGTTTTAGAAAAAATTGTTGAAATATATATAAAATCTAAAATACTATGTTGTCTTGGGTTTATTTATTAATGGTAACTCAATTTCTAAAATATGTATTGATAGATATGATCCGTTACACGCCGCACACACATAAGATTGGATAATTATCTGGGGAATAATATAATAACATGCATAAAATCCTGTGTTATTCAATAGATTAATAAGGAGAACTCTGATCTTAAACAGAAGAGAAAGAAAAAATAACATTGCCCTCATTGAGTAGGTTATTGATCTTTGTAACTGTAATGTGGTAGGTCTTATTTATTGTGAGCTTTGGTGTAAAATTTCACTTGCGTTACCTGTGTAGATAAATAAGTTATAGGCTGTTTTAGAGGACACTCGAACCTCTGAGTGAAAGCATATAGAAACACGTTTCATCATTTTAAAATTTAAGAATCATTGGTGGGAATCCTGGGGAATAACAAGTAATTGTGTTTGCTTGTCAAGCATAGTTAAAAAAAAATCTGAATTTACAAATTGTGTGAAATGACTATTAGGGTTCATCTTCATTGTCAAAAGTTTTTTTTAAAAAAACAAGCTTTACCCTTTATTCTTCTCAATGACATTATAATATATTAATATTTTTGCTTGAGTGTATCTTATTGAATTTAGTGTTTGTTGATTATTAAAGTCGAGATGAGTTTCATAATTGCAGAATTTAGCAAAATCCAAATTAGATTATTAGTTTTGATTAAAAATAAAAAACTTAGCAATCAATGGACAGCTTCAAAGATGGCATTTTCAAAAGCTTTCTTTTCTCCGAAGATTCCCCCATAGCTGAACAGTACAAAAAGATTTGGTCCCATTTGGGAGAAGCAGTGAAAAACAGGAAATCAACATACAATATGTTTAATTCAGGAAGATTCAGACATGCTAGTGGGTCTCGGCAGAGACAGCTGACTAAACACGAATAGTCCTTCCCATTTTCAACTGAAAAAATAAGCAGTGATCATTTGATGTAGTGAGATTCCTGGCTGGTACGCTACACTGCATTGTGCAAGTCCCTGCTCTGCAGCACTCACCAGCTGATGATAATAATATGCCCCGCCCCCTCAAGGTGGACAGATCACAAGCAAACAAATGGAGAGAGGGCGGGACGCCAGGCAAGTGGGGCAAATTGATTGGCTGTGGCGAGTGATCACGTGACCAGCGGCCGTCCCATCACGTCCCCTTAGCAACAATGTTGCGAAGTGAAGCTGCGCAGCCTCAGATCAGTCTCCCCTGCGCTGTCAGTCACCGCCTTTAGAATGTGAGCCCAGCTCGGTCCATTCAGCTCATCTCGGCCACCTGCACTTCACTGTTCATTGTCAATACCTCTTCTCTGCCACCCAAAGCAACAAGACAATTTGAATACATTGGTCGGGTCTCGGAGGAAAAGCTTTCATTGCACAACAACAAGGAGGCAAGACAGACAGAGAGGAGGGAGGAGGAAAGACAAACGCCTTAAGAAAATGAGTCACTCACATCCCGCGTAAGTAGGGTAGCTGCAAATGTTTATCGTCAACTAGAATGCGGGTTTAATCTCTTCTTTGAGTTAGCAAGCTTGTCACAGCGCTTGTTTCCCACGGGGACGTGGACCTGTACATCAAGAGCAGACGCAGTGGACAAGTGTGACTGAGTAAGGGCTGCTCACTATCAGAGAACAGGAGAGAGGGAAACTGTGATACAAAGTTCGCATGTGAGAACATATTCATAGTGTTTGACACGAGGGGGTTGGGAGAATATCCCGGTTCTGTTTAGTGCAAGGCACAAGCCTCAGTGTTTTGATGATCCGCAACGTTGATCACAGGGAAACCATGGAGCGCCATCTGATCTTTGATCTTGTATTGTTAGTAACTGGAAGGGATTGAAACGTTCTAACTGATATAAGTGAATAAAGTAAATAAAAGAAAACGAATCCTATCCATATCGTTTCAAGTGGCAATAGTTGTCTTTAAATCAACTATGATGGGCGGATAATCAAATATACTATGGGCATCAACTAGGCGATGATATAAAGATATTCGTTAATAAGGAATTCGAGTGTGGACTCCTCGCAATGAAACATTTGTCAAGTTAACAGATTGATTGTATGTGAGGGAAAGCTTTCTTTGCACAATGACAACTTCCCTTTCCTACAGGTTGCTATGATTTACCTTTTTTTTTCTTGTTAAGAAGTCCACTTAAAATACTGCGTATAATATAAATATTAATAATATATGTAGAAAAGTGAAAACTGAAGCACTATATGTATGGTTTCCAGTTCAGTAAATTGAATAGATTTACATACCAGTTCATTGGATATTCAATAAAAAATGCAAAAACGATTAGAATGATGGTCAGATTTGCAAATATGGTTTAGTAATAGGATACTGACAATAAATCAATAATGAGTTAGGACTAACATACTGAAGTATTTGCTTTGTTATTTTATTTAAAATTGGGCTCCCAATTTTGAGTCAAAAGAGTTGAGTCAGAAAGGTGATGACAATAGCCAATGTGAATACAACCCCTGTACCTAGAATAGGGATGAGATTGATGGGCAGAATGCAGAATCAAATTTCTGTCATTCCACTCTGTAACTCTGCAGCAGTGATAGTGTGGCATGAGTGGTATTAATTGCAAGCAACTTGATGTTCCCCATGAATGGGCTAGGACACTGAATGGTGATGTGCCATTTAATTGTTCACAACATCACAACCGAATTTGATCCTATCTTCACCTGAGTTCAGGCACATGTATTTTCTAGCAGTAGTCACCAGATAAGTTAACTTGAATGTGTAAGGATACTGAACAGAATGCAAATTTTCACGATGGGAACACTTACCAAGGAATATAATTAAGACACCAAATTGCACCCATTCTCGCTTGATTCGAAAGCCAGAAGAAAAGATTAAAAGAGTAATGATGTAGAATAAAATATGCCATTTAGATCACTGACAGTGCTGAGAGGTGCTGGAGGCTGATTTTCCTCAACGAAAAAAGTTAAAGCAAAACTTTATAAAGTACATAGTTCACCACTTTTATTCTTTTTATGACATTGTTAAAGAGCAACCACTAGTTTTGAAAACACAAATAAGGTTCCAGGCGCGAAAGGCACTATACATATTTTGTTGTTGTATATAAATATAATTTGTTTTTGTAAGGCTATCATCCTCATTAAAGTGTCAGACCGTTTATGTCAATTCGATTCATGTGGGATTATATTTATATAAGTAGCATAAGGCATGCATTGATTCAAGGCATCCAGGATAGGTATGTTGTTAATGAGTTACAATGGCTGTTTCATTTCTAGGAGAATTCAAAACATTCTGCAATGACAACAAGTACAGGACCTGCTCAATTCAGGGAGCCCTTTTAAATGCAAATGACTACAAATGTGTTTCAGCCTGTTACTGTGTCTATAAATTAGGTATATATTTACAGTATAAAGCAAAGTGCACTGTTCTGAGAAATGTGTTGTAAACATTTGAGTTATCTAACTGTGTAATTCCCAGAGACATTTAGTTGTGCGTGCGTGCATGATCATATTGTAGAAGAGTTATATTAGGAATGTTTTGAAATCAAGCTTAATCGACCTATGAGGTCTGCATAGGTCGATTGTAAAGTGGCTGGCAATAGACCAGGTGTGTAAAGCTTTTGTTGATTTTGTTGCAATCCGGACAAATAAACTTGCACATTGCACAATCATCTCAATATCAGTGTAGGGTGTACATGCCAAGTCCATATTTCCATCATGCTGTTTTGATGTCAATATTCTGACTCGGTATCATTAGGTCAAACATCATATATGATACATACATCTGAAATTGCAACATATGATGAATTGTTAAGCAATCTCCTTCAAGATATCTATGGCAACAGATGATACTTTGCTACTGTTTGAACCATATTACAGTATCATTATTATTATGCAGCAAAGAATCCCAAACCAGATTAAATTTGATCAGTTTTATATATTTTCTGTATAACGCAACACTCTGTATGTGTCACTTTCAGTAACTGTCCTTCAGACCGGCCCTGCATATTATTAGATATTGTCAAAATTGTAAGAGGAAAAACTGTACTAATACATTTTAGCAATTGCAAAACACATCTGTTTCAGTTTTTTTCCATGTTTTCAGCTTTCAAACGGTAATATGTGTTCATTTGAAAATATTTCTAGCATGAAGCATATATTTCATCCCGAACCATTAATTAATATGCATTATTAATGAATAAGTACAGTTAGACCTTTCGGCAGCTTCATAGTCATATGATTGCCTGTGACAGAGACTTCTACAGTTTTTAAAAGTTTGGCAAAAAACTGTTTGCTGTTATCCTTTTGTGGGTTATTTAGTTTCTCATTCACAAGAGTTGTTATTAGGTGGTGATTAAGATGTTATTGAGTGGTTATTTTGGTGTCCTGTAGCTGAGTGGTTCGAGCACACTCCTTGCAAGTGAGAGACCTTGGTTTGATTCCCGACAGGGCAAAATGGCAAGTTTCCTTACTCTACACACTTCTGTTTACCTAGCAGTAAGTAGGAACCTGGTTATTAGTCAATTGGAGGATCACTTTTCCAGGGGTAATAATTCCTTCAACAACAAAAAAAATCATTTGGTCATTCAATCCACAATTGTTTGTGGGACACTGCTGTGTGCAATTGGCTGCCGTGTTTTACCCACATACTATACAGTCAATTCACTTTAAAGTATATTCTGTGAAGCACTTTGAGATGTCTCGAAGACATGATAAGGTGCTAAATCTAATGCAAGGATTACAGGATTATTTTGGACGGATATGATAGCTGGCTGGAAAATAACTCAGTGTTTGCGTTTGTACCTTGCTATGTACAAACCTTAGGAAATGCTTAGCTACT
This sequence comes from Hydrolagus colliei, assembly GCA_035084275.1. Lineage (NCBI taxonomy): Eukaryota > Metazoa > Chordata > Chondrichthyes > Chimaeriformes > Chimaeridae > Hydrolagus > Hydrolagus colliei. Next base: position 14,870,535 of record CM068749.1, on the reverse strand, counting down.
GTGGAAGACATTAAAATGTTAAAGATAGCTTTTTACACTCTTACAAACAGCTTGAAAAGAACTATAGGACCACATTGTACGGTAACAGAGGAAACTTTCCATTATATTGAATTTCAGGACATTTTGAGATTGTTTCCATTGCATGTTCATGTACTTGTTTGGAGGTAGAAACTGTTGAGCAAATATCAAAGACTACAACAAATGTTTACCATGCTAACATTGTAACCAAGACTAATTGTACTTATCTGAATCTTAGTTATAAGTCAAAAGCTTCTTTATAAAACTTGTGTCTTCGGTTTATTGAAAGCACCCACATTACAAATGATAGGTTCTACATTTCTATTGTGTTAATGTATTGTCCTTCAGTACCTTGGGACTTCCTCCCGACGTGAAAGGCACCCTATTAATGCAATTTTGTTGTTGTTGTTAAACTCGGGAACTTTGCTCATGCCGATATTGAATACATAATGCAAATACTGTATGTAAAAGAGCTTCTGTCAAGTTCACAAGAGGAATAGTGTTCAGATACAAAACTGAGGATTATTAGATCTCTACCTTATGAGATTTTCAGATAATCAAGAAGAAAAGTGGAGAAAAAGAAAATACTTGTAGTTGAGTAGAACTTCCCAATATTTTTCTGTGCAAGTTCCCTTGGATAGTTTCTTGAACAATGCATAAAACACAATTATTTTCATTTTTACCTCTAAATATTTTACTATTATTTGCTTGAATTGTTAGTCCACATGGACATTTATTAAACAATAACCTAAGTCAGTAAGGCATGCTGAGAAATATTGAGTACAGATATCATGGCTATATATAGTATATGCCCTCATTGCCCAAGTGTGACAGATTTAGTGTGCAAAATTGGCACTATTTTATTTCAAGACAGTATATGTTCTTGCGAGACATGCATTTCCTGAATGAGTATGGTATCAGTACAGTATAAGCCATGGACTACCTCTCCTGATTCAGGTGCAGTGGGCCCTATATTGCTCAGTACTGGCTGTGAAATATAAATACAAGGCTCGTATATTGGAAGAGGGTCAGATTCCTAATTAAAACGTCAGGTAATTTATTTCAAAATTAAATTAAGTTCTTAAGAGTGTGAGGTTCAATGGGACTGTTGCTCAGTCACCAGCTGATCAGGTAATACATTAACTAGTTATGGATCAAATTATTATTCTCTTTACTATCTAAGAATTAAATCTGGCCGGCCATACAGGAAGTAAAGCTCTGAAAAAGGACTTTACTCTTGGACTCTTGGTGACCTTTTATTTGGCATTGTTTCCACTACCATGAAATTGGACAGGTTAACTGGTACCTTGTCCCGAAGCAATGAATTACAAACTAAGCATGCAATAGGGTGCGCAGAGTGGCGATTGGCAGGCAATTGAACATCTGACTGATCTTATTTGCAAGTAAATTATTTTGTAAATTATTATAGTTATTTTCACAACAATATCACCAAATGTCAAGGTACTGAAGTGTGGCTTGGCTGATTTTTTGGGGTTTAAGTTACAGTTCATTTCACTTATGGACTAACATTTGAACAGCAGAATGTTCATCCTTTGTGCAAAAACGTTAGTGAATGCTTTTTCACCTGCTAATGTATCTCCGCAAAGACTTTTGCCACTAATTGTCATAGTTTCAAAGCTGTTTCTTACATCTGGTCCTGCAAACATTAATGTTTAATGTGACATGGAAATGAATGCTTAAACATATGCCAATATTCTAATAGAGCATATTAGTCAGCATAACATGTGTAAATATGTATGTTATACTTTCCATCTTTCAGACAATTTGCCTATAATAGCCTTACAGACAAACACTTGGCAGGATACTTCAACAATACTCGAATACGGAGGCACCTTCAGAAAGCAGGACTTGTATGTACAAAATTGTCATCATTGTTTATTATATTAATTTGAGTGTGTGTTTATATATACTGTATATATAATATCCATATACTGTATATATCTGTGTGTGTGTGTGTGTGCCAGATCCTTTTCTGTCTGCTTCGATAATGCATCATCATATTGACCAACACAGAGAAAAAAACCTGTTTATATTGTTATTGAGTCATTTTACTTCTTCAACATTTTTAAATAGTTAGGAATGAGAAATGAGAATGAGAAAAACAAAACACGAGTGTTACAGAAGCTCATCCCTCCTATATAATAATTCTCCAATCAGGCATTTTGAGTAACCCTCTATTTTGACTCTATTAAATTACTTGGTTGTTTGTTACATTCTTTGAATTTTGTTATGATCTTTTGATTTTGTTTTCATGATTTTTTGGAGTGACAGCACTCCAATACTTCATTCCACATAAAGGGCATTCTACATAATATAGGTAATTATTTGGGGAGGACAAGTTTACAGGGCTATGGTGAGAGAGTGGGATTAATTTGTGTAGTTCTTTTCGAAGTGCCGGCACAAGCAAAATGGACCAGATGGCCTCCTATGCTGCAAAATTCTATGATTCAATGATTATAAATGCAAGTTGTTGTTCTTCTTTCGTGTATGTACTGTTTGTTTTATATCCTTTTGTCCTACTTTCTTGGTTTTCTTGCTTTCTTTGCACCTTTCCAAGTGCACTGTCTATGGCATGATGTCCAAAACTAATATAGTGTGTGTGATTTTGCTGTTGAACCCAGATTACAAGAAGTGGAAGAATTGTCTCAGAAAAGGAATACCGTCTGAATATAGTTAGAAAGGATCACCATAAATATGTCCGGGAATGCCTGGCACAAGCAATATTTCATAAAGTGCTTGACATGGAGGTATGATAAACTTATTTTTCCTAATGTCTGTTGCTTTAGCGATGTTGACAATCAGATTGATTTCAAGTTTCAAATATATGATTAACGTGTTATTTGTTTTGCTTGTACTTCTAGAAATTGCTTATATTTAAGTTTTTTGAAAAAAATATTAAAAAAAATTCAACAACATAAGGCCTATCTGATATGGAATGATAATTTATACTGATGTGTGACTGGACTGAATCCTTCTACAATTATAATGACGTATGTTTTCTATTATATCCTAGCGTCATCATCAGATAGAAATCAAAAAACAACTGGAAGATTTTGCCAGAAGAGAGCGTGTCCAAAGGATCAAGGTTTTCTGTCCCAGTTGTTTGTTTGTTTGTTTCTTTTAAACACAGGCTTAATTACTAGACACAAAGTATTTTAGAATTGAAGCCTTTAACCTCAACATGAATTGTTGTCTTCCTGAAAAAGGTGGAACGTGCACGAAGATCTGATGAAGATTTTGTTCCTTATCTCTCGCCACATCCTCCAACTACTCCCCGGATTGGCCACAGGATTCGCCCAGATGTGGAACAGTCTGATTCCTCAACATCTGTAAGTGTGTTCAATGGTACACTTGTTCAATGGTGCCTGAAAGCTGAAAGTCACTCAGTTTGGTATAGTAAACTATATTTAATTTTAATCTTTGAAACAATGAGAGCAGTTAGAGGTCGCAAGTGGACTTCAATAGGCTCCGAGCTTTAATGAATTCAGCAACAATTTCATTTCAATCTGATAAAAGGTTGCAATAAAAAATTTAAATGAATGCTGGAAATGAATCAATGTCTGACAGAGAAAGACAATTAGTACTGTATAGTATTTTGGGTTTGATCCCTTATGAGACCTCTTTTTATTTGTATTTATTTTTGTTTACAATAAAAATTAAATACAGCACCTTAAAATCTCATCCCTAGCATGAGAATCTGCCTTCACATATAACAAAAACACTTTGTTTTGTTTGATTTAAATTATTAATTATAGAAAAATTGCTGCCATTGTGCACATCTTTGTAGCTGATAACACGGTTCTATACTTTTAATTTGTGCTTGCTCTTATTCATAATACTTGCATAATACTGCTTTTTTAAATATTTTTGGTTAAAGATCTAGATATGTTAGAAAAATGAATTATCATGGATTCGTATTTCATAATATAATAATATGTATTTGATACTGTGCTTTTCGTGTCTTCTAGATGTCTGAAAGCACTTTACAGAATATACTGTAAAGTGAATTGACTTTTTTTTAGTGAAACGCGGCAGCCAATTGTGCAGTGTCCCACAAACAGTTGTGGATTGAAGGGACCAATTTATTAATTTATTTTCTTGAGGGATTATTATCAAGGGTATGGAGTAAGGAAATGTGCCTTAGCTTTGCCCTGCCGGGAATCAAACCAGGTCTCTCGCTTGCGAGGTGAGTGCTCCAACCATTGAGCTACAGGAGTCCAGTTTGGGTTTACTTTTAATATTTTGCTATTGATATTTGCATTGTAGAAAAATATTGATATATTTGTGTGTCTATTTTCTCTGGTACACAGGAAATCTTTATTCTACAGTTTAAAAAGGAAAAATACACGTGCATTCACTTATGTGCAGCCTGAATAAAGGCATGTTCCAACAAGTCTCTCTGACCTTTTCAATACTTGTCGGGGATAAGCACAAAAAAGGGTCACCGTGGTTACTTTGTTTGCTGGTTACATTCAGTGAAACATTCAAACCTTTCTTAGAAATAAATCTTCTTTTTCCAAAGCTGAAATTGATTCATAACTAGCTATTACACTAATCAGTCTTAAACCATGCAGTAGTTCTTTTTGTGCATACCTTTTTAAAGAAGCATTGTATATGATTCAAAGCACCAAATGTAAATGTTACAAAGTTTCTCATTCTACATTCATTCATAATCAAAGTTGGTTTCAGTGGTTCTGAAGTTTATTGTTCATGTAAGACGTTGGCTATTTGAATTCTGAGAGATGTCCAGGTAGGAGCTTAGTAATGAGCCATTGGCAGCATGATGATTAACAATAACAATAAAATTACATTTGTATAGGGCCTTTCACATCAACAAGATGTCCCAAGGCACTGGACAGTAAGAGTTAGGGACCCATGCTAGGGTCAGGATCGGGGAGAGTGGAGGGAAGGAGGGGAAGGCCGGTGACCATATGGCACGGTCAAAGAGGAGTATCTTGAGGTGGGATTTGAAGGAGGGTAGGGAGGGGGCAAGGTGGAGGGATCGCGGGATGGAGTTCCAAAGGTTGGGGGCAGAGTGGCGGCTGAAGGCTCACCCGCCAATGGTGGGGTGGGTGGGTCAGGAGCCATGGAGCAGACGGAAGCCCGCTGAGTGGAGGGAGCGGACAGGTTGGGAGGGGGGTTCATTAAAATTAGTCACATCTCACTCATGATTAAATGCCTCTTTCTAATTTCAGCCAACTTCCCCAAGACCAAACACAGCACCAGGAACAATGCAGCGTCCCATCCGATTGCACCCTCTTCAGAGCAATGGAACAATGGCAAGATCACCATCAGGGTTGCGGCAAAAGGAACAACACTTGGAAATAGTTGATGAAATAGATCCTCATTATTGTTATGCGGTCAGCTATTATTTAATATTGTTCTTATGGATTGAAAGTACTATATTCTACAGGATATCGTAACTTTCCATAAAGATTACTATCCATTCTAACAAATAAATAATTTATTTTACATAACAGTAACAGCCACTTTTAGTAACAATATAATAATACCTGTATTACCTGATCATACAGTTATGATTATTTTCTACTTTAAGATAGATATAAAAATCTTTAATTCACTAATATATAAGTACTGTACTATATTTATCACTGACTAAGTAACATTTATATATATATATATATAGATATATATATATAATTACTTCACTTGTTAAATATACCTCAAAACTTAAGTTTGTAAACATAACAAAAAAGTGAATCTTACTTGGTCTGGTTAACAATGATGAAATAAAGAAAACAAATTACTGTTGTGTAGATAGAACAAGTAACATTAGTTGCAATGATGATTATTAAACTTTGACCTCTCTTTCCATAAAGCAATTTGTGGAGTTCAATTACCAGTTTTCACTTTGACATCTATATGGAAATCTATAAATTATGTAGATAGAAAATAGTGATGATAAATAATAATAATGCCAGGATGCTGTGATGCTGTTCTCACCAAGAATGAGAAGACTGTATCATAGAAAAAATACAATAACGAAACATGAAATCTATGCTTTCTTATAATTTCATTCTTTGACATGTCTGGATTTGTGTCACGATTGATACGAATGCAAAGAAATCACCTGCAAAAGTTATTTTTCTAGATGAACTTTCCTGTAATTGGAATATTAGTTCTTTATGCCAGACACAGCCTCATATGATGTGATATGACTCGAGAATCCAGATTGAATTTGAGTACACTTGATTCAAATATGGGTCTATTTCCACATGTTTGTGAATCTTGCTTGCGATTCACTTCCTTTTAACAATGCTTGCTCTTGATGAATGATGTGGCATTCTCTTTCAGCTGGACAGGGAAGCAATTAAAAATTGGACCAGAGCTAATTATGCCACTGGAATATCTCCATATCGCCTACCAGTGATACCAGTGATCAATAACTATGTGACTCCAGTCCCCCCTCCACCAAGAAAACGTCAAAAGAATTTTAAGGGAACAACAAATGCAGGTGCAAGAACCAGAAGATTACGTCCCACGACTGCTCCCAATGGTTTTGCTGATGTTGAACCAAAGGTAGGAATAGTTAGGTTAACCCTATGTAGCTATGGCTGTTCAAATCTATTCTATATTATTACATTGTTCTTTTCCAGGAGGCCCCTAGATTCCAGCGAACTGCAATACACAGCAATGTACTCATCACTATGATATACTTTGGGAGGAGCTTGCACCTTTCGTACGACCGTGATGACTTAAGAGAGGAAGTGAAGGTCTACCAGCAGCACTGTGGTGGAGAAAACCTTTGTGCGTACAAAGGAAGGTTACTGGAAGGAGGTTGGTGTCAAAAAAGCATCACGTTGCACATATTTTCATTCGTAGGACAGAAATGTCAGATCAGAAATGTTCAAACATTTGCCTAGACTTAATTGTGGATTTAATTTTCGGTATCATAATTTCTTTATCTTTCCATTCCATGGAACGTCTGGCTGAAAGGCAACCTTACAATTTTTTTCACCTGGTAAGATAATGGGAGCGATGTGGACTGACTGGCTTTCTGATCTTTGCTGCTTGGGACAAAATGGCTAAAATTCAGAACCTGTGTGGCAAACTAATAATCCATTCTGTTTGACCATTCAGTGGTGCACAATGCTTCTTGTCTTATTAGTTGAGTATCTATGCTCAATGGCCTGAATAAATGACTTCTTCTGTACTTTTTTTGTATGGTTTTATTTGTTTGCTGAACATTGTCATACCCCCCATCCCACCTTGGCAAAATGCCAAAGGAACTCGACAGGTATGCTGCCTTAAATAGGAGTTTGTCGTGGCTTGGCTTATGCATTTCAGCAGGATAATAGATTTTTTATGGGGGGTGGGGTGATGGTGGGGGTGGGGGGGCTTAGTAATTTGTTGCACATGAATATGAACAAGAAGAACTGTTCAAATGTTGTTCGCTTAAAGGAAAAGGTATCTTCTCCATGCTGATGCATCAATGTATAAGTTACTTCTCTTGAATTCTGTACAGTTTTTCAAATGTCTGCATTGTTTTTACTGTATGTTGACCTTTCTCTTTACCATGAATCATTTTTTCAGTTCCTTTCTCATGAAATGCCTCAGAGCTGCTGGTAAATGGTCAATTTCCAAGACATGATGATCGTATGTGTAAGCCAGATTTTATTGATATGCTATTGATATGCATCTGAACAACTAGTATTGATCGATGTTTAATGATTTCAGAAAAATTTCAATTCATCTCAAGGCGACACCGTGGTTTCCCCTTCAGCCTCACGTTCTTCATGAACGGTATGCAGGTAGATAGACTGAGTTCCTGCTGTGAACATAAATACCGTAGAGGCTCCAGACTTGGAGGCAAGCATGGACACTTTGGATTTGTCAATGTGGATGGGGCATCTCCATGTTACAAGTATGAGAATTATATCCATTTAACACCTCAGTTTATTTCAAAATTTCCTCTTGTTTTTGCATTGCTTCTCCTGATTTGTTTTGTGTTTAAAATATAGAGTTTCACCCAAATCAATTGCAGATTTTTTTTCTTATCTTGTTCTCCATCTTTCCCTGAATCTTTTTGAGCCACATATAAAGTGGAGGCTGAGTGGAGGCAGTTGGCCTATGCTCAATGCTCTTCTAATCCAGCCACTAAGAGGAGTATGGGGACAGCATAAGATCATCCTTTACCTGGGAAAGTGTCTGATCTCTTCTTGGCACTCTGTCACAGAAATGTGGCCAGATGTCAGAACAGCAAATATACTGTGGCATTCATTGGCTCCCAATTGCACATTGTGTCTTCATCAACCTAAAATAATGGGGCCGCAAATTATCATTGACCTTGCGTAAGTATTTCCATGCATCAAAGGCACAGATTGAAGGACAGCTGGTGTAAGTATTGACAGCTGCTGTTGGTTTAAAATTGCAAGTAAAAAAGCCTCACGTGCAACTCAAAGGCCCCATGTAGTATAATTTACCAGCTCCAGTTGGTGACTTCAACATTATAATCTAACTTTGATGTTCAAATGATGGGTGTGAATCATAAGAGATTTATGATATCGTGCTTTGATTAGTTTCCTTCCTTTAAATTAATTGCAGGTATTCATTATTCTGGGTTGATTGAAGTTTATCCAACTGGGAGCCACCCATAGTGAAGCCTATCATCGTGAAGGGCATCTTACACTATGTTTACATAGTTTATTAGTTGCTAAGTGAGCCATAAAAACATGTACCAGTGGAAGTGTCAATGCATTTAACATTATACTTCTACATTTTTTGTTGCAATTTTACACTACATCTTCATTCATTTATGATCTCTGTAACTAGGTGTATTATTGCTATGGGTTTGGATAAGAAACCTGCACCACCACCTAAGAGAATGAAGCAGGGGGAAAAGGAGCCAGAAAAAGAAGTGGTAGAATCATCAAACAATGAAGAAGAACGAGTTGAAGAGAAAGTGCCAGATGGAGCTGAAAAAGAAGCAATGTCCGATGATTCTTCAGGTGCTGGGGATAAAGTGAGTGGAGATGTGAAAATGGAAGATGAACCTACAGCTGATGCCCGTGATGAAAGGTCCAAGCAAGGTCGGTAATATGCGGACAATTGATAGTCACATTTTTAAAACACGACATTGCTTCATATTTTCACAAATGGAAAAGATTCTCAAACTCACTTATGCTAGCAAATGGCCCTCACTTTGGCCTCCCGAATTCATAACACTTAAATGCTTTGCAACCATGACTGAAGAATTGCATTGTACATCAGGATAAAATTAGAACAGTTTAAATTACGGCTTTGAATTGCGGGCCAATTATCTGCTCTATGCATTTCATACTAAATTCTTAGAGTGATATGAAGTTATCTTATGGGATTTATTGCAAATGAGGACAGAAATCTCAAGTGTAACAAACTGCTGAGCCTCATATTAATTATGTTATTGCCTTGAAATCCCTCCCAGTGCTGTTGTTATTTGATTTAATTTTCTCAGGTGTTTTTGCACTGGTGGTGGCTAGCAGGATGGGCAGAGAACTCCCATCTTACTCACTCTCATTCATGATTATGAATTAAATAATTCATGAATTAGATAAGCAGAGAGGATTCCTCCAGGGAGATATTGCACATTATATTCCAAACACAGGGAACTTTCCTTATGTAGGCTTCTTGCACATGTGGAACTCTCTCTAGTTTGGATCCTCTTCAGTACAGTCATAGACTCATGCGTTTCTGCATGTGTTTGTCACCTGGCTGAATCAAAAGAAAATGAGTAGGAGCAAGACATAATTTGGAGTTATTTATGGTAATGCCATTGCCAGTAAATATGATTGTGTTTTATATTGCACGGTTGTCATGGGTTACCACGCTGTGTTTTTGCATCCGAGTCTGAATCTGGCTGATTGATGAGATAAATGTTTCCTTTCTCTGCTGCAATAAGAGCCCTATGTGAAATGAGTCACTGCATTTCATTGCGACCCATTGTACAACACAAAATTGTTTATAATTTGGAAATGGAAAAGTTAGCATGAGGCCTGCTTTTCTGTTGCTGGGGCGAATACGTACTGTTGAGGAAACAAGAGATCCTATTGGTATCCCGTTTGTTTCATTACAACACTGTAATGCTTAATCTTGATGAGCACAGAAAGTTGCCAAAATATAATTGGCTTTAAATAAATAATTTGGAATTAACGAATACATTTGGCTGTCTGTGTGATGAATTTCCAATATCAACGTCATCAACTGTACAATGAAAGCAAAATTCTACCTGGGTATTTTCTATTAAGCTAATTAGTCTACATAATTGATTAGAGCATTTGCTATTAAACATTACTTGAAAACCTATATAAATATGAAAAAAAAACACATCGATATGAATTGCTCACAGAATATGATGATGACTTTGAAGAAGATGAAGAAAAGTTAAAGGAGACTGGTGGACAAAAGGAAGAGGGGTCAGAAATCAGTGAACACAATCAAGAAAACTCAATAGCATCTCTAGGTGATGACAGAATTGATGCTGATGATGGAGTAAAGAGTGCCAAGCTGATTGACAAAGATAAAGAGAAAACAGATGGTGAGGAGGATGCCAGATCAAGTTACACTGATAGTGAACTTGAAGGTGAAGATAACCTTTTTTTTCTTTTGCTGTTAAAATATTGCACTCACATTTCTCTGACTATTTAAATAATAAAGTTGCTTAGCCTCTTTTACGTGTACATAACATTTGACTACATTTCCAAAAGCAAAAGAGAGGAAACATGATCTTGGAACTCGACTATTTTTGGGTGAAATGGAACATATAAATATAAGGAGCCTATTCAACTAGCAGACAAAGGTGTCAAATCAACAACCCTCCAACAAGACTTAAGATTCAATTAAAGAACAGTGAATATGTCAAATAGACAAAGCACAAAGCTAATTAAGCAAAAGGATAATTACAAATAGATAATATCACATGTTTCTTGAAGTACTAAGACTTTATAGCTTCATGCCAAAAGAAAATTGTCAATGATTTTTAATACTAGACTTTTAAGTTAGATTTAGAAATTGTATTTTGTAGGGGTCTTATCAAATTGAAATCTCTCAAACTACACTGTAAATAGTTACTAACAAATATAGTGACTGTTTTTGTGTGTCTATCAATACTCATCTATCATATTTGCATCTTTTATAAATTATTTGCCAGATAATCGATCCACCTTCCTTTTCTCATATGTATCATTTAGTGAAACCACTGCAGTCTTCGGAGTTGAAATTCCTGATCTTTAAAATCTTCTTTCTCGTAGGTTAGGTGTATATCCTCCCAACGTAAAACCCGCTCTATAAATGTAATTTTATTGTTGTTGTTGTAGTATGTGATCAGAAATGAAAATCTGCTGAGGCAGATTATGTTTCTACAAATTCAAATAAATGTTCTATCCAAAAGTTATTAGAATTAATTGCAAATTCTCACTTTTCAGATTTTGACCAGAATTCAAAATAAAGCATTGAAGTAATAATGGCATTGATGTCCCCTCCCGATAAACAAATCCGATTTGCCGTTACTACATTTTAGAATAGCTAATTATTTAGAAGGTAGTTTAGCAACATCAGTTACTAAGCAACACCCTGTACATTGGATCAAAGAGATCATGCTAATTTGCTTTGAATTTATATGGAGCAAATAATTAGAATCGGTTGTACATGTTCTGCATCAATCTTAAATACTAGAAATGCAACCAATGCATCTCTCTTTTGATCAACAGATCTGTCAGCTGCCACTTTTAGTTGATGTTCTAATTGATAGTTCACCTTGGAGAGTGTTCTCTTACCATTTCTGTTACTCTTTGTCAGAATATGCAGAACAAACCTGTGTACACTCACCCATCCAGGCTAACACTCTCCAGAGTGCAATTTGTTTGAACCGAAGTACCGCATAGATGACCCAGATAGTAACCGACAATAAAGCTGAACTTTACTATCATAATAATGATATCATTGTGTTTGGTACAGCACCTTGTCATGTTGTCAAGACATCGCAAAGCGCTTCACAGGTTCTACTGTGAGCTGTAGTAACTGTATTTGTAGGCAAATCTGGCAGCTAATTTTGCCCACCTCATATCGTCAGTACTCTTTACAGTATTTTCTGTGAAGCAGTTTGAGATGTCTCAAAGACATGATAATGTGCTACATCAAATGCAAGGATTATTATTCTCTTTGTGAGATAAATGATTCATTCGTATCATTGTACTATGGAATACTGCACAAGCGCTTTATGATGTTTCTAAGAAATTTGTTTTGCATTTACTTCAACAGAGGGCAGGAAGTCATGCACTTCATCACAAAGTCCAACTTACTCCTTAAGCAGCAGTGAGTCTGACAGTGAAAGAGAGGAGGAAAAGATCAAGGAAGAGGAACAGAGTGTGTCTAGTGGTGGGGAGCAAACAGAGTCTGTAAATGATTGCGTAGAGATAGAGGAACAGGCAAATATTGAGAGAGACAGTCATGCCCTCAAAGAATCAAATGATGAAAAACAAGTAGAAGAAAAACTAAAGGGAGAAAATGGCATTGCAGAAGAAATAGATGGCACTGAACCCATCACTGAAGAGTTAGTAGGAAAGGATATGTTTGCCTTGGTAAGTATTGAGGGCACTGAAGAAAAATCGGAGAAGCCTAAAGAAGTTGATTCTACAGAGAAAACTGACAGCTTTAAGGATGATGCTCATAACGAAGAAATTCAAGTTAAAGAAGAATTAGCTGAAATGACGGGTACTCAATCTGAATCTGAATCTGAAGAATGTATAAATAAAGAGAAGAGTGTCTGTGATGAACAATCTGAATCTGGACACTTCAGTGGTGGTGAGTACAATAGGTTTCCAAAGCCATGCTTTGCCTCCTGCATGTGACTTCAGCTTTCAGTTCCCTGCTTGCTGCAGGATTGAATACAACTGCATTTCCTACTTACATGATCAAATGCAATTGTTGCAATGTGCCAATTCCAGCAATGCCTGCATGGCATGTTTCATCTTCTGTGTGTGTACAAATGACAAAGAAACTGATCAATTGTGTTTGCCAAGAATGAGTTGATCGCATTGAATTGTTTTGCCTAACTTTTAAATGTTACATGTGGTAAATCTTACAAAGTATGTATTAGTGGTGCAGATATGAAATTTGGATTTTAAATTGAAGTTCATGCCTAAATCTGACCTTAATACAAATCCCAAGAAGAAATACTTTTAATTCTAACTATTGTGTATTAAAACAAAGTGTGACCTCATCAAAAGTACATTTTAAGCAACAGTCTTACAGAGTAGGAACTAACAGAAAGCATTACAGTGGAAATCATCTTATTGAAGATTATAATAATCCTTGCATTTGACGAATGACAGTTGAGAATGCAGAAATCAGATTTGTTAGAGAATTAATTGATCGCAGTAGAAACCTGGTTTAAATCTAAATGAGAATATGGGACATTGTGTTAAATAATCTGACTTCGGAGATTGTTCAAACATCTCTTTTGAATGTTTGGATAACAAGTAATGCCATTCAATATCGGCGTTATTCTTGTTCAAATGTTCAACTTAATGATTATCTGAATGAACTGTACATTAGAATTCAAAGTACAATTCAGGCACTTGGCACAATACAAGTGATAGTTTCCATTAGTTCTTATCCAGCTTCCATTAATGTAACAATTGTGCTCTGAGTTCTTATTTTTAAATTGCATTGGATGCAAAGGTCATTTCTAGGAACATAGAGGGTGTCACAGCTGTATTATATTCTGGATATAATGTATGCCATTCATCTATTGTATTTTTTGGCCTTTTTTTTACTGTATTATTCTAATCATTGTGTATTAAAGATTTTTTTTCTGTCCTTATTTTTTAAGCCTTCTAAGAAAAATTAAAAATCATTGTACATTGTAGAATATTTTGATATGTTTGTATACTATTTTCATTCTTCTGTTTTGATCAATTGTGATTTTTTTTACTGCCTAATTCAGTTTAATTATACTGTACCTTGATATTTGATGACCACTTTACTGCATTATGGCCTTTATCTGTCATACTAATAAGCTATTTTATAAGAAGCAAACTGCAGACATTGAAATGAAATTAAAGCTATCATTAATGTACCAAGAACAGTACAACTGAGAAAAAGGCAAATGTGATTGTATCTGCTTCTGTTGAAGTTTAGATGATGCATATTATGGATCGAATTTCCACTTCATTTATAGCCAATGATAGAAATACCCTCTTTAAAGAAGGCAAATGCGGAGATGTATTTTCAGTGCAAAGTATTTCCTCCATTTAGTTTGGATAAATGTTTTTAAAGTTTCCTGCTGTTCCAGAAATTAGATTGAAAATATGTGTCCTGTAGAATGAGCATTTCAGATTTATCTCAGAGCTGCTCTGTTGTTGCCAGTTGTAGGAAACTGCTTTGTGGAATCCCATGGTGAATTTACATTCTTTTCCACACTCTTAAGTCACCATGGGAGACTTTGAACCATGAAACTTCAATAGCAACTGAGCACATTCCAATGCAAGAATTGAGTCCTGTACCTCAGTGGCTAGAGCACTTGCCTTACAAGCGTGAGACCTGTGTTCAAATCCAGCCAGGTCAGGGCGAAACCTTTGGCAAGTTTCCTTACTCCACATGCGCAATAATAATCGCTCAAAAAAAGTTATAATAAATCAGTCATCTCAATCCACAACTGTTTGTGGGACACTGCTGTGTGCAATTGGCTGCCATGTTTCACCCACAAATATACAGTCAATTCACTTTACAGTATATTCTATGAAGCGCTTTGAGATGTCTAGAAGATGTTAAAACGCTGTATAAAATTCAAGGATTGTTATTATTATATGGTCTATGAGAATACTTTAAAGTATCAATTTTTTCCTACTAGGTAAACAATTTGAAAGCAAGCTAACTAATGAGGTTGCATTAAATGTAGTTCCTCTCACCATACCTTCTCCTTCAATTTAGTTGTTCTTGTAGATTTTCTTATCAATGTATAAAATGATATATTAGCTGACTCTTCAGCCTCAGAATTTGTGTTGTTTTCTAGAGGCATATAAATGGGCATTTAAGTTGCTGATGATTTTGTTATTGATGCATGTGAGTTTCATTGCATGTCTGCATGCTCTGTATTTTTTGATTTCCTTGAATTGTTGATGTAAATTAGTTTCTTCAGTGTGCTTTTCCCATAAGGCATGTGATGTTTCGAATTAAGTGCCATAAAGGTATGCTTTTTCATTCAAATTTAGCAGCCGCCAATAAAATAAATGCTGCAGCTTCAAATCTTCATTTTTGTCTCGTTGCAGTTTTTATTTTCGAATCCCCTTATTTAATTCTGAACAATACATATAATACCAATGATTTTCCTATTGGTGGTTGTCTTCCCCTATGGTGTTACAGAGGAATGCAAGTCGGTGCAAGAGAAAATTGCAGATGCCATCAAGAAAGATGAACGCTGCAACTCTGAACCAGAGCCTAGTGATTCGAGCACAGAAGAAGAAGATGATCTACTTAATGCAGATCCTGAAAAACTACCTGAACAAAGAAATGACAGTAAGCAACAGTTCCATATGGTGTATTCTAGATATCACTTGTTTGTTTTAAAAAAACGCTTGACTCAACCAAACTTACCTATTTTGTATGCATTTTGGGGCATTGTTCATGCTGTAGAGACTGCTTGAATACATTTGACTTAGAGCTGTTATGAAGGCTTACATCTGCTCAGTGGAACCTGTAATCAAATTCGAACTCAATGAAAGTCCATTAACCTAATTTACTGTGACGCCCATTCTATTTTGCTGTTTAATTTCAGTTGATGTGATTCATAAATCCAGTAAAGGCGCTATGTTTACTGGAAATATTTTGATTTTTTTCAGAGTATGGATGGCTCTACATCTTTGAGATAAACTATACAGACATATGTCAACTACTAAGATTTATAGACAATAATCACATGTTATGTTAATAACATAAGTAATATTTGAGATGATTAATTCCCAGAGGCTGCATCATGAGTTGGTAAGCTGTAGAAATTCGAAATGTGCTTTTGTTGCTATTGCTTATTTGCTGCTCATAATCGCTATGATTTTTTCAGGTCAGAGGGAAGAAGCAATTACAGTTGTACAAGAACAAGGAGAGGTAGCAAGAGAATTAAATCTGTTAGAAGAAATCACAGTTGTGTCCGCAGTACCATTGTCAAATGAACATATATACTCACTGGAAACCATAGCAACACTGGAAGATGAAAGCTTAACAGATCATAATCGAATCTCTGGACAAGAGGTCGAAGACAGTCAAACTGAAGCAATCTTAACAAAGGCCACTGCTCCAGGGGTTGAAGAGACCTTTGTAAAAGAACAAGAGGATGCAAATATGATTGCAGCTACTGAAGAAATAGCAAAGAATCCTGAAGAGTTTATATCTGCTAATATAGAGTTTATATCTATATCTGAGAACATTTGTTTGAAAGAGCTGGAACCTGAGAATGAAGAAACGCTGCCTGACGAACCAGCTCAAATAGAGCAACAAACTGACCGAGAGAAAGAAGTCGAAGTAGAACAAGATATACGGCAATGCAATAATGGAAACGATACCAGGGTAGAAAGTGTGAACACTCCAGATCAACAAGATCAAAATCAAAATGTGTCCAGTGCAGATATAGATACAGAATCTTTGAAGACCGAAGTTTCAAGACTAGAAGATGAAAATCTTGTTAAATTTACAAATGTCTTACTGTCTCAAACTGTTACAGAAGCCAGCACCGCAGAAATTGAACCTGAGAATGCAAACACGCTGTCTGAACCAGCTCACATAGAGCAACAAACTGAGGAAGGGAAAGAAGTGGAAGCAGAAACAGTTGTTAATGTTCGATGTACACCTGAGAATGAAGTATTACTTGCCTCAGAAATAACCATGACACCCTCTGAGGTGGTGGCAACGAATATGGAAATCTTAGCATCAGATCCCGATGCAGGTGAGGTTAGGGATACAAAATGTAATGAAGATTTGATGATAACATTAATTAAACCTGCAGTTACATATTCTATACCCAATGTCAGCACGCCAACTGAAGAAGAACCTATTTCAGAACCCGAGGCACTAATGATAAAGAATGAATTTATGGAAAACACAGACCAACTGGTGCCATCTTCCAGTCAGGATGTCGCTAGTGAAAATCAACATGTGGCACTCGCTTTGCTATCAGCTGTGAAATGTGAAAATTATGAAGAAATAATGAGCGATGCTCTTATTTCAGAGCCAGAAACTGGAGAAAGGGATACAGGCATAACAGAAACTAACATCACTCTACAGCCACCAATAAATCAATCAAACTCCGTCAGTCCAGTAGAATTTCCAATTGTGGAAAATAAAGCATCTAATGTGGCAGCATCAATAGAGCTGAAGAGTGAGACAAATGTTGATAATCTATTTTATTTTAAAGCTATAAATGAGAGCAATGCCGAGGAATTGCAAGTGAATGAATCAACTGAGAAACTTTCAGAGGCTGATCCACCATTGCAGTTGTTGGCAACGGATTGCAGTGGGTCTGAAGAAGATCATTCCACACTGGAAAAAGAACTCATACCAGAGGAGGTTTCTCAGGAAGAGCAACAAATGGCTTGTTTGCAAATTGGTCATGAAGAAATGAACAGAGATGATCATAGAATAACTGCCGATGATTTGGGACAAATCAGAGATGAAATTCAAAGTGAAACAAGGGCAGGAACCCCCTTAGAAGAACTATCTGGAATCGAAGAAACTGAATTGGCATTTGGAGTTCAAGATGAGGAGGTTGCTGAGGAAAATTCAAAATGTCAAACCAGAGAGATGGAGAACAGTGGAGAACTTCAGGAAAAAATAGATTCAGAACTTCAGGTTATAGAATTTATTTCAGTGACAGAAGCTCCAGTATTCAATGTAATGTCAACAGATCAAATGGGAATTACCATGATAAGCAGAGATTCCAGTGTGAAGCTTGAGTCAGATCTGGAAACTCAAATAACAGAAACTGATGGAGACATTAAAGTAGAAGTCATGAAAGAGCTGAATAAAGTTCCTGAGGGTGAAATCAAGGATGAATATCATTCTAAAGTAAAGAAAATTGAAGTACGTTCATACGGAATAGCAGAGCAAATTGAGGCAGATTTAAGTCATGAAGGCAAAACTGAAGGAGATTCAAAAGTACAAATGGTGAAGACTGGGATAGGTTTAGAAGCTTTCTCAGCGGATATACATGCCGATGTATTAATTAACACAGACAAAATTGAGACATGTTCTGAGGACCATGTACTGGAACATGATGCGAGAATAGTACAAGAACATGAGATTGACACAGATACACAAGATTTTGCATTTGATACTGAATCTTACCCATCAGCACATGAAGCTGAAGTAAAATTAGAGAGGCAAAAAGCTCACACATTAAATCAAATTGAGAACACTGAAGCAAGATCAGAGAATCAAATTGAAGAACGCATTGAGTTAGGCACAAACAAACAAGCACCTGAGGGGGAGGCAGATCCAGCTGATGTTGAAGATATACCTGAGATTAAGGTTATTTCATTGGTTAACACTGAGAGTACAAAATTAAGATCAGAGCAACAAGATGTAGCAACAGCCGAGGTAGATAGTGAACTACACCAACATAAGGTGGAGGCAGACATAGAGTTTTTTGAAGCTGAGATTGAAGTCAGTACATTATATGATACTGATAACCCTGAAATAATGTTAAAGAAGCAAGATGAAGCAATTGCTGAAGTAGACATGGAAGTACAAGAATATAAGATTGAGACGAATGCAGAATTGTTTGTCACCGAGATTGACTTACAGCAATTGAATGAAGTTCAGAATACTGGAAGAAGATCAGAAGAGCAAGATGAAGGAAGAGCTGAGGCAGAAACAGAAATTTATGTTGAGGTTAGGGGAACTCAAGAAGAAAAAATACAGCCAAGCTTAGAGCTACAGGCACAAGGGAATAAGCCACAGCTAGAAGCTGAAGTAGTAGAATTGGAGGTTGGAATAGAAATGCAGGCTCAAGAAGTGATGCTATCTGAAGCTCTTGTGGTTCAGGCAGATCAAGATATTCGTCCAGAAATTAAACTTTCTACTGTAGAGATACTGGAAATTCCTAGATCCCAAACAGAGAAAAGTAACAGTGATCCAGAAATTCAAACGTCACAAACACTAGAAACACAACAAACAGACATTGATGCAAAGGCCACACCTTCAACAGCTGAACTTGAGATAGTTTCGGAGTATAACATTGAAAAAATGGAGAAAGATCCAGAGGCACAAAAAAGTAAATCAGCTGCAGAACCCCAGGATGGGAAGACCATGGAAGAGCTACAATTGGAAACAATGTTAGAGGTTGTCCAAGGTGACTATGCTAAGAGTGATTCAAGTTCACATTTCCCCACACTCCATGAAAAGGCAAGCTTGACTGGTGAAAATGATGAGCTATTTATTCCTGTTTCAATCCCACAAGGCGAAACAAGAATCAAAGATGCAAACGTAGGAGTTTCATTAGAAGAAGCCCCTCTGGAAACTGTAACAACAAAAACTGTTGAGTCAGAAATAAATTGTGCTGACAGTACAGAGGGTCAAACCATGGTAAAATTCATCAGCCCATTGGTTATCAAAGAACTAACTGAACAGAGTCCAATGTATCCTAAATCTGAGGTGATTGCTGAGTTGGTAAAATTAATACCACTTGAAATTGGGGAGGATGCGTATTCTTCTAGTCTAGTAGTTCATCCAACAGTCAATACAGAACATCCTTCTACACTCGTGGAAAGAAACTCTCAAGAGGAACTGAACAACCCAATATGAGCCTCCAGTGACTTTAAAGGTATTTATTGATAATTATTGTTTGGCATTGCATATTATTTTGTTTTTGATATACAGTATATTGTATATATATTTCTGCCACATTTCTTACCATGGGACAATTATGTTTACTCTAGTAATGAGAACCCTGACAAATCTGAACCATAGAATCTCAGCCTCCAGAATTCAAACTCTAGGAAAATGTTGATTTCCCCTTTTTTCAACTTCACTGTATAATAGCTTTAAACACAACTTAATTTGAAGCTATTACACCTTATTCAATTTAAATTATCTTTAGGTGAATTGCTGCATCTTTCTCATCAACTATGTAACGTTATCATCAATTATTATTTCAACCTGTCAGTTGCTGAATGACTTATTTGGCTACACCACTCCACAGATTAAATATTTATCATGAGTTCATATCCGATTTTAATTCCCACATTATTAACCTTTGATTCAGAATAATGTGATAGATATCCACTCTAAGGTTGTCTTTGTCAATCATGCAGAATGTTATATTATGTTGAGGATATTTTTATGTAATTTCTCTTTCAAACAGAGAGCAGTGGGTTGATAACAATAGTGCCATAAAGAGTCACTATGGATTATCTTCTCATCCAAAATTGATAATGTTTATCATCAGGAATATGCACTCAGTGTAGCAACTGTTTTGTTTGTGGTAGTGTGAGTGTTATCTTTTAGAATTCTTTTTTCTATTATAGGATGCTTGGACACGCCTACACAACAGGATACAAAGCATCTATCTGAAAGAGGTATCAAAAACAAAGAAATAATTGTAGACAATCATCTCCCGGCATGACATTCTGTTTGAACTGCAGTTTATTGTGCTTTTTGTTGAGTATACCTGTGCATAATAGTTAATCTTGCTGCAATGGAACAAACATGTGTTGGTTTTAGTCTTTATACCAGCTGCGGTTGAATAAATCCACTTCAGAAAGCTTTTGTTTTTGAATTGTTTGGGAATATAATCTTGTATTCTGTTATGTTCTACAACCAATGAACAAAACATAGATTTACGATTATTTTATCTGAATATATATACAGTAAAAGCCCGTTTATCCGGCACCCTCGAGACCTGACCAATGCCAGTTAAAGCGCGTGCCGGGTATTCAGCCGAAAACACAAAAACATTTAAAAAATTTCAATGCATTTTTCCGGATAAATTCCGGATAATCAAATGCGGACTTTCTTTTTGCGATGCCGGATATACGGAAGTTACGGTCGATCGGGTGCCGGATAAACAGGCTTTTACTATACCTATATAAATGACTTGGAAGGTAAATTATAAAACAATTTTAATTCCAATTTTTTCCTACTCTTAGCCTTAACTGTGATATTTCAAGCTCTTAAAATTCCACTGAGTCCAATATGCAACAGTTTCTAATGTGACTCCTTAATTATAAATCTGAGTACAGATTCATTCTTGTATCTGAAAGTATAGCACACTGACCTGCAAGAATGCCATTCCAGGTGTATTTAATGTCAGAGAGGAGGGCCAGCTGGCCAGCATTATGTGTTTCCTATCAACAAATCCTATGAGAAATCCAAGCTTGTTAGATCTCATTGAATCTTTAACTTGGTGATATTTTTGCAATTATGTGATAACAATTACAAGAAGATGGTAATTGATTGTTGATTTGTTTGTACTGAATGCTACTTGTGGATTAAAGTAAACGTTTCCGCTATTACTTCATGAAGTTATGATGTAAGATTGACCCATTTCAGTCAAAGCTCCTATAAGTTGAACAGATTTGTTTTGGATAGCTTCCGCTGGACCAAATTCAAACTGCTCACCCTCACCTATTAATTCTTTCATGTCCTTGCACCTTTCCATCTCTATGATTTTCTCCATCTCCACTTCTCTGCTTACCCCACTGATCCACCTCCTTCATTACCTCTGCAACTCTCTCTCTCAGTGTCCAAACCTTTAGGCCTTACCCTCTCCAACTCCCACTTTCCTATCTCTTCATCTCATGTGCTCTACATACCTATCTCTTCAACTGCACCCATGGTCATATCCTTTCTATTCTTCCTTGGTCATGGTCTGACCCTGTCATTGTGAAGTGCTCTGAGATTATTAAACACGAAGGGCACTATATAAATATTAGTTGTTGTAGTTATTGTTTTCTGTCCTGTAACCAGGAAGATTGTTGCTTCGAATCACTGAAATATTTGCACTGCTTGGCACTTTGTCCATAATGAACTGTTGGAAGAGAACAATTCCTATGGCCTTGATATAACAGTTGTAGCTTTACTATATGTTCTTGAAAGAAAAATGACAAAGCTATATTTTATTCCTCCATTTTAAGATAAGGGATCAGTCAGATTGGAAATGCGCCGAAATAGCTAATTGGTCTGCATAATTGCTCTACTGAATCATTAGTCAGATGTGGTTTTAATTATAAGGTACTAAGCTTTTTGCACTAAACTGTTTTTTAGTATATCAGTAATTCTACTTCGAGTCATCATTTAGTGCTATCTATGTCTATGAAATATAAATTGTACAAGTTGAATACTGTAGTTAGCTATAATGTTTCAATTCTCCTGGATACCTTGACCAGAGCTCAAATATCTGTATTGCTACTCTTGCTTTGTTATGCATTGTACTGGCTGATTGAAATTTTCCTTTCAACACACTGGGGGGCACACTTGAGTTTTGCTTGATCATTCCAATTTTATCTTTAAATGAACCGGCTGTAAAATGGAACACCTCAGTACAGTGTTAGGATTATGCTAAATCACTGACAAGGAGATAAAAATGTGTACTGTATATGTAACCAGAAAAAAAACATTACAGTCCTTCAGGTTGACCCCAGGGATTACAACTTTGGTGTTTCATTCTGTACTTGTGCTACAAAAAAGATTTTTAATATTTATAAAATGCATCCATCATTCCAGTATTCAATTTAGCATTAGCTAAATATACAAACAAATATAAATCATGAAGCTCTTTAAATGTGACAGCATCATTTGTGTATAGTATCAGAATCGACAACAAAATCTGTCCAGCCACACATTTGTTCCAGCAATAACATTTTAATGCATTATGCACATTAAGTAAATATAATATAGCTTGTGATGAAAGTAATACGCTTACAAGGAAAAATCATAAACTATTTGCTTGTGGATGTTTTCTATCTGGAGAAGTTAATTAAAAGGATTTAATAGCAGTACTGTGGATGTGAAATGGTGATTTGGGCGTTTGTCTATTTATTAAATAGTATTTAATGTATTTTTTCTGAAGTCTTCGATTTGTTATGTGGTAATTAAATCACTTTGTTTTATTGTTATGAAATTGTGTTGATCTCAATTGCTATTACAACAAATATTGAATTAAAGAATCTGTTTACAGACAATAATCTGCCAGTTTGTGTTCTTCATGACTGTTAGAGTTTTGATGTGAAAGCTTCCAACAGTAGAAATATAGTATTAGAAAGGCCGTGAAAATATACAGTTTATGAAGGCAGAATCTGCCAACACTAGTTCATTATTCCTATCAATGATTAGAGCTTTTTTTAAATCCAATGTGAAAACTGGAACCCAGTGATATATAATGAGTTGCAGGTTGTTGACTAGGTACATGTGCTCAGTGTCTTCACTAAGACAAAGCACGTGAACCAAAACAACAAGACTAACAAATAACAATTGTACCTGGTGCATATTATACAAATCAATCAGAATTAGCACTTGGAATCACATAGCCTACGCTGACACCCCAATGTAATGTTTTGGAGGGGTGGGGGTGGGGGGCATTGTCGGATGTGCCCCCTTCAGATGAGATGTTAAGCCGAGATGCTGTTCAAGTGGCCGTTAAAGATCCCAGGTTCTATTCATGAAGAAAGGGGAGTTTCTCCCACTGTCCTCGTCAACAATTCCCCTGATAAAATTGATTGCATGCCTGCTGTTTCTGTGCACATTATTATTCAATAGCTGGTGTACGAAATACACAGTTACCGGTAATCAATTCTTAAGTATATCTTGCGAAGCATTTTGAGATGACTTGATGAGATGCTGTATCAGAGGCAAGGATTACTTATTTAAGTAAAACAGGACATAATTTATGTTTGGAGTTCCGATAATGCTAACTGAATGCTGAGTTTAGAATACTGACTTCCCACTATAATATACATACCATTCATTGGGTCTTTGGAATAATTAATATGAAATACAAAATTGCTGCCAGATAAATGTTTGTTTCTTCTGTTTCCAAGTATTACATGCCATGTGAAAGGTTTACTTGGTTAGACCATTAACTGTATTAATGCATTCAAAAAGTTTGGCTTCAAATTTTATTCTATTCAGCACATGATGGACAGCATTCTCTGCATTTTTATGCTGAATCAGTTTGTATTTCTAAAGTAGTTTTCATCAATCAGAACAAACAGCTCCAGAATCCGACAGCCCTTCCCAGTGGATTGTCTGTCTTGCAGACACAGCAAATTAACACGTTATTACTTTTTATTGGATATGCCTTCAGCTAAGAGTCTCAAACTCCTATGGGTACTTCCAATGAGCTTAATTGGGGTGTGAGAAGATAGGCTGTATTATTATTTAGAAGTCCATTAGAGAAGTTGGATCAAGTACATTAAATACTTTTCAAAGAAACAATCGCTTCAGCTTGATGTAGAGCTCTAAATGGATGCAAATTCTGTCTCAGAGAATATTCTTAATCGTAAAATCAATTATTTGGAAAGTCTATTATTCCACTGTCAGAAAATGTTTATACTGTATATCACTGATATCTTTTTCACAATTGTTTTTAGCCTTAGATGAAATATGCTCCATTGTTTAACTGCCTAATGCATTTAATAACAATAATCTTTACAGTTGATCTATCATCTTAATACATTTTGGATGCTTCTCAAAGTGCTTCACTGGATTTATTGCCAATCTGCACACAGCAATGTCCCACAAACAGACATGAAGTGAATGACCAATTTTATTTGGGAGATTGCTGGCTAGGTTGCCAGGAAAAACACACATTTTCTTCTTGAATGGTGCCATGAGATCTTTCCGTCCGTCTGAGCATACAATCAATAACACCACAAAATTATATAGTCTCCTTCATGGGGGTAGTGCCTCAGAGTTTAATATCACATCAAAGGGGTGGATATCTGACACTGCAGCATTCTGCCAACATTGTTAGTGGATTGTCAGCTTAGACTATGAGCTCAAATTATGAGCATTTATCTGAAGGTTAAGATATTCAAATTATATATTTATACGGACTCATTTACACGGACACAAAACATCAGCATGAAAACAAAGTCCACCCAGAATATATGT
Organism: Hydrolagus colliei; assembly: GCA_035084275.1. NCBI lineage: Eukaryota > Metazoa > Chordata > Chondrichthyes > Chimaeriformes > Chimaeridae > Hydrolagus > Hydrolagus colliei. The sequence goes on along the minus strand of CM068749.1, from coordinate 14,845,401 downwards.
ATTTAAGTTCAACAAAGTCAAGTTTAATAAAACACTGATAGCCTGTGATACACACTCAACTTCCTTTGCACCTCACAGTGAGTTGCATGTAATAAACAAACTAGACACTAGATAGCAGTATTTTGGGTGCTTGAATGCTGCCAAAATTATGAGGTCTTGTTTTACCACACAGGACTAGAGAATTGCTAGTTGAAATAAATAAATTCAATACTATAGGCAATGGCATACATTACAAAAGCTTACATGCATAAAACATTCTGATTCTGAACATAATCACTTATCAATGGGAAAACTGAAGAGTTAATGCATTATTTAAATGAAATGAGCCATTACTAAAATACAATGTAATTGGTCTCAATTCTAATTTTTTTCTTGGAACATAACAGTATTTTTTTTAATTTCATTCAATATTTCAATATTCACAAGATGTGTTGTTAAAAAGTCCTCAACTATTAAAAGGATATTTTAAATACAGGTAAAATATTATGTTGTAGATATGTTCTGAACTACTATGTTTTCCTTGCATTCAGTTGCTAAAATCATTATTGAGCATTTAACCAAACATATTTTAGCTTCAATATATGCTTAAATGCTCTGTGAAAAAAGATGAAGGACTGGTCACAGAATACTTTATTTTCAAATAAACTGATGTTTGCATCAGAGCCACCTGATAATAATCCTGCATTTGATAAAACACCGATGATGCCAAAATGTCTTCAAGTGTTTTCCAGGTAATTGCTGTAAAGAGTATTGATTGTGTCAAACACAGCAGCCAATTTATATGCAGCAAGATCTTACAAACCTTGAAGTGAGTGACCAATGCATCTGGGGACTTTTAACTAAAATAGAAGAAACACAGCTGTATTCAAGTTCGACATAGTGTGGTGTGTTTTAATTCCCTGTGTACTGCAATGATGCTGCAGACAACAGAATGAAAACAAAATGGGATCAATTTAATTTCCATTAAAAAAAATTCAAACATTAACTGGATTTAGAATACGTTTCACTTCCTTTGGGAAACACTGCTGATTTCTGCAGAATATTGGTGGAAATGAGCTGTGGGAAGCTGGGAGCAAAACACTATGTAATGCGTGTAATCAGTTTGGCTAATTGGTAGGTTTATGCTGTTACTCGCTTGTTAAAGCTGGGACATTGGGACGTTCTCCCGATATGAAAGGTGCTCCATAAATGTAATTTTGTTGTTGTAAAGCTGGTCTTCTTTGATGGTTGTAACCAGTGTCATTCTGCTGATGTTTATCAGCAAAAAGTGTTGACTCAAAGCTTTCAGCTGCTATCCTCAAAACTACTGCTGTTGCAGGAATTGAATCGCAGGGTGCTCATGGGATCAGATACATAGCCTATAAAATAAATACCAAGGTCTCAAATTGCTATTGAGGATATAAGCTAATTTCATGCATCATTTCTATTGGAGATTTATTCATTAAGCCTTACTAAAATTGTACAATAATAAAATACCAGACAGCTAAATAGCAAAACAGGACGTTGAAAATCATGGCAGATTAACTTTTGAATCTTTAAGAAACAGAACAAATTATATGGTTATCTTTACATAATATAAAAGAATTCTGAATTGATTCAAAGAAAACACTGGCTTTACATTCTCATTTGCCAAAGTTGCATAGAACAAAGTGTGTGTTTCCTAAAAATAATTATGGAGACGAGTGGTAAGAATTTAATCCCACAGAAGTGATCAATGGAATAATTTTAATTACAGGTAAAAGTGGAATTAATGACTCCTCCAACTCTAATAAATGTATTATTTGGTAAATTAATCTGTCATTACCTATGACTATCTCAAATTCATCCTGATCCAGAACTTAACTATTTCAAGATGCTGTATCATTACAGCAACAAATCCTACAGCACATTTAATCTAATTCGATAAATGACTGAGATTAAGATCCATGTCAACCTATAATCAACGTACCATTTACATCAATAGGTGGATACTGGAGATTCTTTCGAAAGTCTTCCAGAGAAAGACCTTGAGCCTCTTGATTGCTGGTCCTGTAAGAAAATCAATATATTAGATTCAACACAAAAACAGGATATTTATTGAATGACAATACTGCGATAAAAGGAGAGCTGCAAACTGAATTACAAGTGAAGGGTGATTGCTTCTTAATAATTATACAGCCTATGGTGGGTGAGAATATTGTATTTACCACTATGATAGTCTATAAATGTCTGGACATTGGCAGTATTAGTTTGTAGTGTAAAACATTGTTATGAATTCACATCTTCAAGGTGCATAATTTTACTGACAAGTGGAGAATTGCCCAAATTAAATAATTTTGACATCTGAATCAAATGAAGAACAATCAACTGGAAAATCCCAATGATATGTGTTATAGTTAATACCAACTAAAAAGAGTTGAGAGCTGAAAATGATGTTCCCCTGTTTGAATTTCTTACATGTTGCTAATTTGCAGATAGACATATTGTCCCCGTGCATGGATCATTTAAAATGAGGATCATTGCCAAATGGTCTCAGGTAACAAAGCTCAGCAGAAGCTCAGCGTAACCTGATTAAACCTGAGATGGGAACTCAAAACGTCTAAGTCCCAGCTCTTTCTTTATGAATGTTGGTCACCTATTTCCACAGATACATTACAAAACTCCGGGCAACCTGGTTACTTGAGGTAATCCTTCAATTTATGTGCAAGCCACAGGCAACACTTCTCCTCATTGAAGGAAATTTAAAAAAACTAATGAGGATCATATAGATGACACTCTTTATGGCAGGTGAGTCATATACAATAACAATCCTTCTTTATATAAAATATGTTGCTTTTCCAGATTGCTAAAGCCTAATGCTTTTCAAGTGAAAATTTCAACAACAACAAATTGAATTTATCTAGTACCTTGGGAAACATTAAGCTCTGTCCTAACTTTCTGTTTTCCATAATACCAATATATACCAATAGATGAAGAATTCTATATATTGTATATCCAATTATGGACTTGGAATGTTGGAAGCTTAAAACAATTGTAAATCTTTAAGAGCAAAAATACCTTATATTGTAGTTAGTTCCTTAACTTTATTGAGGATAAGTTAACTGTTTTTATTTAATTTCCATATTATTAATTCCCAAAGAAACACAATGCAATCACTGTAGTTACTGTACCAATTTGATGAGCGGTAATATTGATTCAAGGAAATAGATGCAATTATGCTATTTATTTATTGGAATGTGATGAGCTGTGGAAAACAACCAAAATTACTGTAGTTATATTACTGTATAATCAGTGGTTTTATTTTCCACAATAGAATGATACTCTATTTCAGTATGTTTCTGCCATGTGTTTGGATTCAGTACTTCATATAAAAGTAGCCTTTTGAAAGTAAAATTCTGTGGCCAGAATGCTACTTTTAGATTCTTAAAACCTTTTCATTTTGAGAATCCATCATTGTTGAATTTATAAATGAAACTACTTAACACAAGATTAGAATGCTTTTACTAGATGGTTACACAATTGTGATTTGGACAGCATGTGAGCAGATGTTACCACAACACTAATGCATTTTAATTTAACTCGATCATATTTATGGACACAAAACATAGTGCAGCCACAAATAAACATGAGTCAAGGGACAATCTTTACAAGGGACATCTTTACAAGTCCTTAAATTGTGTTCACATCACAATTCTGCTTTGTACTTTAATTAACATATTATCACTGCTTATGGATGCAGAAAGTCATCTCAATGTGAGATGCACTGTACCAAATCGAAGTGTTAGCATTATTACGCAGTTTCTCTCTAGCCAAAGGCACAAGTGAATACCCAGCTTCTTCAGCCTTGTCAAAATCACACTTTAAGAAGCAACAAGTATGAATACAGCAGACTAGGAAAAAATTTGCAAGCCTGGCCAGATGTTATTTAATGATTTTCTGTCATTGTTTGCATCTCTTCTGACATCAATGCTGCCATTATGAACATAATTAAACAATCAAAGGGTGGAAACTAACACCTACCACTCTGCGCCATGGAAGACTGGTATTCATATTCAGAGCGCAAGTCTGATTATAAAATATTTTCTAGATGTTTCCCAAACAACAACGATGAAACTTCTAAAATGGTGCAAATCATAAACCTACACAGTCAAGTTAAGGATTGCTTTGTGTCTAAATATCTGCATGCAAATTTAATTAGTCACTTGAGAATGCTCATTTTACAGTTAGCTAGAAAATAACTCAAGACATTGTTCCCTGTAGATCCAAAGCTATTTTCTTTTTAAGAATCCGTACACTTTTAAGTGGACTGTCACTTTGAAGCTGAAAGCATTGCATTCTTATTTCATTTGCAGTTATGTATCCAACATGACACCTCAAACCCTTGATTTGCTATTTGAGCTTTGACTGGCATTTTTTCTCTTGTGTTGTTTCACAGGGTGAAAATCCTTATGCATTCAAAACATGCATTCAGTGTGAATGAAATATATATAAAGCGCTTTGAGAAAGGCGCTATATCAAAAGAAAAGATTATTATCATAAAATAATTTAAAAATAGTCATGTTTCCAATATTCCACTGGGCTCTGGGCAGTCATCACTGAAGAAATAATAACAATAATAATAATACTATTATCATTGAACACCTTTATATCCACATTATAAAAAAATGATACTACCTACTGAATAAATGATAGAAAGTGATAATTAAATGGAGAAAGTGTTTAATTTAAGAAGTGAGTGACTTATAACACAGATTCCTGTAATAATGAATTTAAATGTTCACCTTTTTAATTCAGAAGTATCAAGTCTATTAGTATCCACAACAATATCAGATATTTTAAATCAAGCAGTTCAAAAATGAAATTCTATAACTGTAGTCAAATTAATTATGAAATATGAATATTCCTTTATTGTTCTGCTTGTTTGTCAACTGCATTCACTTTATAATTGTCAATCTGAGCAGAGTTGTTTTGTATCCAAATCATTCCAGGCTCCAGTAGAACTGTGAGTGGCAACACTTTTCCTTCTTTGGAAACAGTTCATCAATCATGTAAGACAATAACTTGATTTTTTTTAAAAAAAACTCCCAATCCTGTCACCATATTACAGAAATTCAGTTAATAATTCAATTGTACACCTCTTTTTGGTATTGCTTTACAGTGATGTTCCAAATATGAAAACACTTGGCGTTGTAGAGTGGTATTTTTCAATCAAAATGGAAATGGTAAATGTTCTAAAGATTAAAACATGACTTTTGCAAAGACCAATTCAGTCACAGTTAATAAACAGAATGTCCACAACTATTAAATTATTTTCCTGGAAAAACGTATCTGAACACTTAGACTGCAGGCTGCCTTCGCATATCCAATAAACCAAATATCCCTTTCCACCTTCGCATATCCAATAAACCAAATATCCCTTTCCACCCTATCACATTCTTATTCTAATCCTAGGCATTCCTTCACACTGACTTTAAGGATTGAAAACTGAGTGTTTTTGTTTCCATTCTAAATTAATAATTATTTACTTACACTATGTTGCAGAAATGTATCAGTGACCTCTGGTACACGACACCCATGAACCTTATTGATCTCTCTCAAGTTTGCTTACCACATCTGTATAAATGTAGCGAGGAAATGCTCATAGTGCCCATAATTCATGTCAAACATTATGTCCATAACCACTAATTGAAGAAAGGTTTGCATTTTGTTGCACAGGAAGAGTATTCTACAATAATTTGTTTCACAATTAAAACGGATTTGATATCAAGGCCAAATTGCAGGCGTTATCATGCAAAGTTTAGTTATTCACTTTTTTTTTTGGCGTATCGGCTTGTTTTATTTGAAATCCTGTAGACAGTATTCAGTAAATTGTGCATGCAGAACACATTGCTTTGTGTTTGCAGTGCTTAAGTATGTTATGTTTTGGATGTATGGGCCAATGGACTCATTTCAGCAATGTACTGTACATCTCCTTGGAATAACACATTTGTTTGCGCAAAGTTTTCTGTACAGTTGTATGTGTGTGCCTTATTTACAGCTGAGTCAAGTGAACGTATTCAGGTATGAAGGATTACAATGCAGATGTATATGTTTTTGTGCCATGTCATGCTGAGGTAGATATGATTCACAAGTATTACAGATAAACTCTTTCAGAATTGCAGTAACATTAAAATTAAGCAAGAGTTCCATGTTTGAGTTTGAACTAAGAACACTACTGAGCAATAGAAAAACTAGACACAGAATGCTCTTCTTTATTTTTGCTGCTGTTACAAAATCATATTTGAAATGGCAAGGAGCATCCAGGCTTTGAAGGATAGACTGCTGGCTCATGAATACAAGTTAGCAGGAACAGAAATAAATAAGTTTCTAAGCATGTCAAGGCAACGGATTTGTACTGTGGCGGCTGCTGTAGACCACAGAGAAACAAATGACTGCCCTCTAGTATCTCTACACTGTTTCCAAAACAAACACTGTTAGAAGATTGCCCATTGTGCTGGTGATGCAGATGATATGCCTCTGAATACTACATTTGTTGAAACAGGAACGTAAGGAGGTCCATGTGTTAATGAATACATGGAGACAGTTGCTATGAAAGATTGTCACAGGGAGCAAGGCAGAAATAAATACAAACACAGCTAGTGTAATCTGTATGAAACTAGCCTGGAGCCTGAAGCAACACTTGCAATTTTCTTTAAAATTGTTTTTATCGATATTCTTTATGTTCATTGCACAGCAACATAATTTGCATTTTACATTTAGTTTACAAATGGCACTAAAAAGAGTTAATATGATGTTTATTGCTCCATAGATCATTTATGTTGCTAGGAGATGATAATTTTCTCATATCCGATCACTGGAATTAGAAATCTATAATTGTAGTTACCTCAAATAAATAATTGTTTCCATGAGTTGCCTCATGTACTGCAGTTTGTGATGGTAATTGAATCTAAAGCACATCCAGGTTATATAAGTATCAGTAATTTCCAGTAATAAAACACAGTGGGAACATAATATTTTTTAAATCCCAAATAAAATAAATTGTAGCATACCTCACATCATCCCACAGCAGAGAGGTGCAATTTATAGGTATAATCAGACTCTGGATAATCACAATGGCCGATTTTCATTACAAAAAGTGAGTGGATTTCCATTCCTCATATTATACATTACTTCACCATCCATTGAAAGGTCAGGTATTTCTCAATAAAACCAAATTAATCCCAGCTAGAAATCTTAATTGCATAATGAAAATTTTTAATCAAGGAATGGCATAGGTAATAATAGGTAATAGATGTAATCGCTTCCTGGATTGATTTTACACTCCAATTGCCAGTGTAATTTTACACATAGTTTTAAAGCTGCTAAGGAGATGGAGAATAACATTTAGCTTAGGAAATACATCATCCACTGTCTTTTTAATCATCTTCCAGCAGTTAGTCCTTTCCTCCGTACTGGAGAGCCTAAGCAAAGGATCAATATGTAGTCATTATCAACAAAGTTGTAAAGGGAAGCAACGGAAGGTCGGATGTTGTCAGGGTTGAGTTTCAATTTCCTTACCTCTGTGACCACACAGCATAGGCCCGAGCATTCAAGGCATATTCCAGCTCAAAGCGGGTACGTAGAGCTGCCACATGACTCCTGCCTGGCCCTCCACGACCCACCAGGCAATCGGAGGAAGAGGAGGGTGACAGCGAGCCACTGCTGTTACTTGAGGCTGGGGACATCAGCTGAATAAACGAAAACAATAATTTATTATCTATCAGTGCATTCTCAGCTGATTGGAATAAAGAAATAACTGAAGAAACAGTGCGCATCTACTGTTACCTCTATGTTGCAAAGGCATTCCTCCAATTTTGCCACCACTTCTGAAAATTCAGGTCTTTCCTGAAGTGAAAGAGACATATTTAATACAACTTATTATCTAAAATAGAACAATGGGAAGACAGTAGTTTCTTAATATATTTGAATGCAATGCTGCAAGTTTTCAAGTAGAGGAGAATATATATGTAAGCAGAATGGCTCTATGTCTTCCCTATTTATTGCATGGGAATTATTCACATTTTTTGTAGGTACTATATCCTTATTTGAATAATAACTAGAAGTGAATAAGAGCTGGTGATACAGCCTTACTGAGTGTAAAGAGAATTGATTTCAATTTCAATCTAGTCAGTGGTGTCCTGGAGAGTGGACTATGCCAGTGTCCAAGAAACAAAGCAAAAGTGCCACTCTATTAAGGGGCTGAATGGTATATTGTTGTGGTGGGATAGAGTTTTACTCTGTGTCTGTCTTGTTTTGTGCTCTCATATACTTTTGATGGATGACTCATGAGGAAGACATGAGAAAAGTATTTATCTTTCTTACACTGATATCAATTACCTTGATGAACACGACATTACACAAGAGAAGAAAGGAATGTATGAATATTTATTGTCATTTTCTCTCCTTTTCTGATCATGCTTGGACATAGTTCCATGGTGTCAAATGGACTGGTTTCCAATATTTTTTTTCCCCCTTGGAAAACATTGTTTCTCTTTCATTTCCATAAAAATGTTTTTTTTCTAATCTTTACAGGACTGATACAAGATTGCTGTGCAGAGCAAAGATTTTCAGAAGTTTTATGGTTGGATGTAAACCACTGGAAGCTGTTTTGACACGGGTGAAAATGAAAAGTAAAGTGTTTAACACAATTATTATGAAGAGGGAGTAACTGACCTTTTCTGGAAACTATTTTCAAACTTGATCCTTGATTGTATTTACCATTGTTTCAGTTGATTCGCATTATTTAGTTTAATTTTATACATATCTCTCCATGTGTCATTTACTCTATTTGTATCATGTTGGCCTTTTATATTTCTTCTTCCATTTTACCAACTCTATCGTGTCTAGACTTCATCATAAATGCTATCAAGCTGTCCTCTGAAGGTCTGGCCATCATGCTGAAGGTAGCTGTCCACTATTACAGCTGATGAGGAAACACAGAGGTTTAGGCCAACATTTGCTGGAAGACATGGGAGGACCTGGAAGGGCAGACAAGTCACTGGGGGCAGAGTCATCCAACTCAGATCCTATTAACCCTGCAAGCAAAAGCCTAATGGGTAGTGTGGTCCTAGCTGGACAAGCAATGGGAAAGCTTGCTGGGCAGCAATATCAATGGCAGGTAATACAGTTTTAGTTGGGTAGACTCCAACAGTATCCCAACTCACACTCTGGGGTCCCCAAGCCTTGGCTGACTGCCAAAAAGTGCTCTACGACTGATTAGACCACTGAATCAGGGTGAGCTGAGTGAGATCAGTTATTTTTGTTCCTTTGTGATGGAATGACTCACCATTGCAACACACTACCATTTAATCACCCCCTCAGGCTGCTTGATATATGAGGTCTTTTCACACCCCTAGAATGGACAGGTTCACTATAGCAACAGACTCCATTTAATCATCTCCTTAAACTGGCTGAGATAAAACAAAATTACCAGCCATATACATAATGAAATGCTTCACTATAGCAACACAATTCTATTTAATAGCCTCTGTGACTAATGCTAAAATTTACTTACATTTATCATCGAGCTGTCCTGGATCTTAACTCCTGTTTTACTTGAAATGATTTGCTCAACTGTTTGAGTTACTAGGGCATTCAGTAATTGGCAATAACTTGACTTTAATCTAAATTGAGACTCACAGTGTGTGAACAGAAATGTCTTAATTGTATGTGTTTATTGTCTAGGACTTGCCAGCAGCATCATCTTTAAATAGGAAGATTGTGTTTATGCATATCATAAGCTCTATATAATGAAACAAATAGCCCCAATGAGTCAAACAGAAGCAAATATAAGTCAATTTATTAAATAACATTAGTTAAAGAACTAATTCTATTGATCCGAATGATAGAGAAATTGGCCAGTAGCAGATTTATCATAACAAGCCGTTCCTAAGTGAGTCCACTATCCAACTATTGGCAAACCATAACTTTGAGATGGAAGTCTTTAACAGAGTAAAAGTCATTGATAATGTTCTTTTTTGTTGTTGCAGATCTTCTCTTAGTGATCTCAATAGTCTTTGCTTTGCCAGCTAAGTACTCCATCTCCTATGATTGTCCTGCCTCCTGCATTGTGTGTATGGAAAATGCAACTATCTGCAAAGGCCTCACATATATACTAGGTTTGTTAATCCAGATTGTATTCAGCATTGTTTTAAAATAACGTTAGAACAAAATGCAAGAAATGTTAACATATTGAACGCAAGGAACAATATTTAGATCAACTAAATTAAAGTGAAGATATAAAGTGCATGTGCCACCCCAAATATTTTGTGAAATTGTTTGATTTGTAATGCAGTGATTTGTCTTCTTGCAGCTACTCCTCTAACCACAAGAGCCTTGCTGCTCACTGATGGACTGATTACTTCTGTACACAAATCTAATTTGACTAGGCTGTCATCCTTAACCTTGCTAACGCTAAGCAATAATGGAATTGTGAACATTAAAGAGGATGCTTTTCATGGGCTTTCAGAGCTCAGGACTTTATTGCTGGATCAAAATGAAATAACAAAGTATGCCATAACTGAATCAACGTTTACTGGGCTTTCAAACTTACAGACACTTCAAATGGATAACAATGCTCTCAGCCAGATCAATGGGACATGGTTTAAACATATGGTCAATCTCATTTCTTTACAATTAAGAGGGAATCAGATCACAAAACTAGAAGCAAATATTTTCAGAAGATCAAGTCTTTATAATCTTCAAATCTTGGATCTCTCTTATAACTTTATCAGCCACATTGACAGAGATGCCTTTCAAGCCCTGAGAAGCCTGGAACACTTGGATCTGTCGAGAAACCGTCTTTCAGTAATGCCTGATTCATTTTCTCATCTATCAAAACTGGCAGTATTAAACTTGAATCTCAATCACTGGAATTGTACTTGTGAACTGAAAGAGCTCTCTTTATTTTTGAGGAACTTTGTTAAAAGTCTAGATAGAACCTTGATAAATGCCAAAGATCTAGTCTGTGAGGCTACAGAAAGCTCTGCAATACAGACTCTTTTTCAGTTAACAGAGGCAAACTGTATACCTTCATCTGAAAATATAACAATAATATTGAAGAATGGGGTTTATAGACATTATGTGCGGGATATTGTCTTAGCAGCTGTATTCTGTTTTGCAGGTATGATATTTAACAAATCTCTGTGTGTCCATTTAAAGAATAGATTTCCATATACTGTACTGTAATATCTGGCAAGTTACCAAAGTATAAATAATGTGCATTAATTAAATATTTTTTTGAAATGATCCTACCACAACGTTGAGTATGGAAATCTGAAATGAAAAGTCCCACATAAACAAAGAAACATTCACTGAAGTATATCCAAAAGACTTACTAAAGATGGATTTGACCATTATCTAAGTGCTCTGAGATGCTATGCGTGGAGGATGCTATTAAAGTGCGAGTTGTTGTTGTTGTCTAAATGTGTTTTTTGTAACCAGAGCTTTTTACACAACAGTAATGTTTCACCAGAGCTAACAAACTAATACCCTTAATTCATATTCACTGCAACAAAATAAACAAACTGTGATTTGAAATACAGGTATTGTCAACAGGTGCAGAATAACACAAATCAATTTAAGCCATAAATATAATTAATTGCAAAGGTAACAGAAATGAAGGACAATATAAGAAAACATTTGCAATATGTTGTGTAAGTCTGAAGGATTTCATATTTTCTAATATCTGAAAAACTTTTTTCAGTATATATTCTATTTGAATAAGAAGCCTAATACTGTATTATTTTTGCTGAAGTTGTGATATATATGTTCGAAAAAACCTTAATGCTTTGATGTTCTGAACAATTGCAGGTGCAGTAGTACTGACAGTAGCAATTATAGCAGTTATCCTTCACAAGAAACACCAACAACACATTCAACCATGCCAACCAACTGGTGCTAACATATCCAATTCTAGTTCTCAGCAAAACCATATTTTCAAGGAATTCTGCAATGGTTATGACAACGAGGTTCAGGTTGTATCAACAGTAAGCTCTGCAGATGAAGGAAAACTTTTGGAGCAGAATATTGTTGGTGCAAAGTCCAGGGAGTACTCCAAACAAAGATTTCATGAAAAATCAATAGGCCACCTCAATCAAGTGAACGAGATTTCCACTGAGAGTAATCACTTTATGTGCCACAACTGCAAATTGGTACATTCATTCCCAGTTGTTTCATATGGAAATATGTCCACTGACAATGAAGTCAAAAGACTTGCAGGTCACTTCTCTGGGGTGGCAAGAGAACAAAGAGAAGCCTATAGATGTGTGTCTCACAGGAAAGATATACAGACAAAATCGCCATGTCCGGTGCCAAAGTTTAATGAGGGTATGTTTTCTTACAACAGTAAGATTTTTTATGATTTCTAAAATAATATTTGTACAAGTAAAAGCCAAAGCTAAAATTTATTTCTAAATTTCAGAATTTGAAATATGGCATCCATTGGAACAATGAAGCTACGCTTAGTTGATCATTATAATATATGTTTAAGCACAATAATACCATAGGGGTTTGATTACAACAGCAACAACAAAATTACATTTGTAGAGCAGAGCGCCTTTCACATCTGGGTTAACCAAGGAAGTTAGTAGTGCAAACAGGACAAAGCTTATCTCCAAAGAAAGGTGTGGGATTTGAAATCCATGCCTTCCCACAACTTGATCTACCAACCTCAAGCTGGGTGAACTGTATCAGTTCAAGGATTGATAGAGTAACGTTTTCCCTTATAATACACATCTGCCTTTATGTAGTTTTTTTTCTCTGCAAATGAAGATTAATACCAAACAAACTAGATCATTTATGCTCAGTACCATAGAATGTTCAGCTACCAGTTCCTGTTGAATCAAAATAACAGAATAGGATTATATAAAATTGTAATTACTGTAATAAATGTGTAATTTAACAAGTTTTGTTTACTCAAACAGGAATCAAACAAGGTAGAAAACCTCGCTATAAACATTTTGATGGTAGTTACTGCCCATTGCAGGATCCAACTGAGAAACATTATCAAGAAAATGAATATTATAAACGGGTAGCAGAAGCAAAGAATGCAAATCAAAGTCAGATCAGAAGACAAATTGAATCACAATACAATGATACCTCAAATTTATCTCCTACGAACAAACCACAAAAGTCTAAAACGGTTGCTTTAATAGCAGATGCATTCCACAAACCCAGAAGTCAATGTTTGCAGGAGAACAGAGCTAAAACCTTTCAGCCATTGCCAGGAAACCACCTCATTGGTAACCATGAGGATCAACATAGACTGATTTACTTTCAAGATGGAATTCAAGTGAAAGTGAATAAAACAACAAAAACAAAACATGAAAATAACCGAAATAGACGTAAGTTGAATGAAAAGCTGTCTGACAATGTGATGAGATGTGTTAATAGCATGGATGCAAAACGAGATTGTTTTGCAGAGGAGGAACAGAGGTCTAAACCTAAAGTTAGAAAGACTAAACAACCCCACAAACAAAAGGTTGTTACATTTAACTTGCCTGACTTTCATGAAAATACAGGCGTAGAATTAACATCCCATGCGACAAACTCAAAAGAAGAAGGTAAAGGGAGAACGCGTGTTGCATCCTCAGATGGCAACAGAAAGCTCAGACAGGAGAAAACACACGTGGTCAGACCACGTACTGCAGGCAAGAGAAGCCATGAAAAAGAAAAAGAATCAGATATAGAGAAGGCCTCTTTAGATAATATAAGCACTGGATCAGGTCACCACAAAATGTCAAAGAAGAAATTAATGGTGAAACGTATCTTGGACCCCACGATGCAGGCAACCGTTTGTCCAGATGAAGCTACGATTGTCAAACAGCCATTGGAAGAAAACAAGCAGAATACAAAACCCAAGACAGGATCGAAAGAGTCCTGCAAAAAAGTGAAAACTGCAAGAAAAGCTACTGCCAGACAAAGCCATTCACCTCCAGTGAATCTAATACAACACGATGCACATCAACAGAAGCCTGAAGTTGCAAGCAATTACACATTAGCAACATCTCCAATTGACACACAATGTCAGCTTAATGTCACATCTGAATCTGGCAGTCAGGATAGGCTCATAGAAAGCAATGAGAAATTTCACACCGTTTATAAAGACAAAACTGCTCATAGACAACGTGTTGCTAAAATGCTTCAATCAGACACCACTGCTTATGCACATAGAGCAGATCAGAGAGAGGTTAATCCACCAGTGATCCGAGGAAATGATTTACCAGTGATATCTACTAAAACAAATGAATTAATAAATTCTGATGCAAGTTCACTTAGCATTCCAGATATCAACACAATTGCATTGCAGGAAACTCAGAGATCCATGGAGTCTAATGAAGCACCCTTGAAATCAAGTGAAATGTCAGGGAATACAGTTGTTGTGAAGAATATGAATGACCAAACTGCGCCATTCTCTTCAACCTGCCCTAACGATACAGCTGTTGAGTCTCTTTCCACAGTAAGGACACATGTGGATGATAATGCAAAGAAGGATACATTATTACAGTTAAAGCCTTCTACTGTTGGCACCATTAAACATCAGAATGTCACGTTGGATAGAAACAACAGGGACTTGACGTTGCAAAACGATCAATATTCATCCCAAGTATTTGTCATTGGGGAATTTCAGTTAGACAGCAGAAATACTTTGAAAATATCTGAGCGGCAAGAACATGAAGAAGAAGATTATAACAAGCAATCACCAAATGGGCATAAAGGATGTGAGGATAGAAATCAAAGCCAGATAGAAGGCAGCATCCAAATGCCCGTTAGTGAAGAGGAAGACAGTAAAGAACATCATGTACAAACAGTCAATGAGCAGAGTGGGGTCAGAAGTTCAATTTATAATAAAGTAATAATGAAAGATACTGCTCCAGAGGTTAACATGAAAGAAGCGGAGGAAGAAAATTCACTCAAATCCGTTCTGTTATTATCAGGATCAGAAGAAGCAGCATCTTCTGACAATAATCAGATAACTGGATTAGAGTTTACATTAAAACCTGTTGACCTGCCATCTGAAGATATAGTACCACACAGTTTAAATGATTTCAGAACTCAAGAAAGTTTAGAAGAATGTACTATGAAACCAACAAGTGAAATGTATCTCAACCCACTGCCAACGGAACAACAAACTTCTTCATCAGCTACTTCCTCTGTAGGACCCAGACTTGAAAAGCAAGATGATACTACCAGTATCATATTCAACAATCCGAATACAAATAACAGTTCTATAAATGCTTCCATTACATCGTATTTACAAGCAACTGGCGTGAACAAAGAACAAGTCTCAGATGTAATTGATTCCAATGCTGAAAAGCCAGAGAAACAGTCAATGGTATTGGGAGACCCTCAACCAGTCAACTGTAACCTGTTGCCGATACACAACATCAACATTTTGGATGAGGCAGGTGATCAGGAAAATCAGAAAACAAAGATTCGGATTGTCATTCCCGAGCAACCAAATGGTCAATCAAGAAACTTACACAACAGAAAAATAAGATAATTAGACATAAATATATTGTAATACTGCTAAAGGGAACAAAGACATTAAAAGCGTTACTTAGTTTAGCTGATTACACTACTCAATTCAAGCTACATTGGTATGTTTGGCTTTCCTCCATTCTTCAAAGAGAAAAGCAATCCAGTTATAGTACAAGCACACAGAGCTAGCTATTGAAGCTCAATTTGCTTTGCACATGGACAGTTGCTCAGCAACCGGGTATTTATATAGAATCGTGCTATGAACCCACACCGATGTCAGCTGTGGCATCCACTGTTCTGATTGTAAAGCGAGTTGATTGTGAGGAGCCATTTGTACAATCTGTATTCCACCGTCACACTGTTATGATTATAAGATTGAGCAAAACAGGTACATTTCGTAGGCATCTTCACAATACAAGAAATTACAGCCTTCATGTGCATTCCTTCCTTCTAAAACAGCCTAAAAAGTGACTCTTGGCAAATTTAGCATCACAGCTCAGAATTCATCACAGAATCTCATCTGACCTAGTTAGGCTTGGCTTTCCTGCATGGTCAGTGGAGAGCAATCATGAGGGCTGGCTGAATTTCCTTTCTGTAGCTCATGGTGCACTAAAGACAATTGTAGCAACATGTAGTGAATGACACTCCTACTGTGGTGAGATCAGCACAGTTAGCATAGATCAGACTCTAAACATGTGATATTCCTAATCTGCATAGTTTAATAACATAATTTGCTGTATGCGCACATTAGCAGAGCATCTAATGATGCTCTTTTCATCAATTACAATTTCTCCTAGAAGCAATTTAGCTCACTTATGTGAGCTATCTCATGTTGTTAAAATTGTACTGTAACTGGTAGAAAGAATTGAGATGCTCAAGTAGCCAGCAACATTCTAATAACTGGGCCACAAATATTAAGTAATATTAAGTAATTCAAAGTAGTACAGTAATAACAGCTTTTGCAAATTGGTAATGACAAAGGGTCATGGATATATTCAGTTACTTTTCATTTAAAGTGGCTTTTAGCAGGTAAACGTTTACTCTTTTTAAAGTGTTTTCTTTAAAGTGCCATAATTATTTATAATATGGATTACATGTAATATTTCTGTACTAATTGAGCTGGGGAAGAAGCATTGAAGGTCTATGGAGCGCATGGGGACCTAGGAATAGAGTGGGGCAGGGATAAATGTCTAAAGTATTCTAAAATATTTGCTCTGTGACCTGTGCACTTTAGCACATACCCTATATCTGCGGAACATTTCCTAAGCGATAGTGTTGGATTGAATCTTTGACAGGTTTTGTATAGTCTGTCGAAGAAGTTCCATCTGTTTGGCCTTTTTTTGTTCTATGCATTGTTAAGATGTTCTCTTGCCACATTTCATTGACACAAAAGCTTGTACAGCTTGTATGACAGTTTTGCTCAAAATGCTGCCCATACATGTTAGTTCATTTTATTCTGATGTTTCATGGACAAGTGTAGTACTGTATTGTACCTGAAGTCACTGACTGTTTAGGAAAAACAAATAAAATACTATTCTACCTCACTATAACAAACACAGAGGACATTTTCTGAAGAGTATTTGTGGCTGCTGCTGGTGACATCCAGAAGCAGAAAATCCATACCATACACTCTTTTACTTCTATAACAAAAATTAGGACATTTCTTAAGATTGAATATTTGTTGAAAACAATCTGATATTGCAGAATTATGCATTGAATCACTTGGTCTTTTTCCTACACCTTAAGTGTACAAACAATTTAATAGGCAAACCATTGTTTACACCAACATTGTATCAGTATTTTAACAAATATTGTACTGCATTCCATTTTTTAACGAACCTTATAGTTTTATAAACAAGCGAATAATTTCAGATGTATAGTCTGACGTTTAAAAAAAATGAATGCTTTGCTGCAAAGTTAATAAAACAAATAAAATGAATTTTCATTGTGGATAGTATTACTTTCAGGAACTACTAGTATTTAAGACTCAGGGGAGGAAATGTGTTATTTCTGTCAAAATAAGCTAATGAGCTAATAAGAGCATGTGGATGTGCACTACTGCAGAATGAAAGCTATAAATTCATTACATTTTTGGACTCTCAGGCAGTACACACCTTTTCATAAAAGTAACCTCTGCAACTTGCTCATTCTATCTCGTCCATTCTCTATTTGTCTTTTAATCCTCCCTTAAAACCTGCTTATTTGAACATGCAAATGTTCACTCCTCCTTAATCTCCTCGCTTGCTCAATGTGTTACCTCCTCATTGAGAAGCACTTCGCGACAAGATCTGCATGAAAGATGTGTGCATGTTGTTGTTGGTGTAACAGGAAAGATAGCTGAGATGAGATATGTCAGTAAATTGGGAACTCTGAGTTTTCAAGCATGTCTTTCAAAGTAGGGTCATACTGAAATATGGAGAAATAGAGTTGAGATTTTCCAGTTTACTCAACTAGGTCTGTTTCGACAGATTATATTTTGGAGTGTTTGGGAATTGATGTGTGCTATTCACATTAGACACGCATTGTGTACTTTTAATCCCAAACTACTGTACCACTGAGTGACCTTAACATACATCATATAAACCCACTTAATGTTTGCAGCCACATTTCCAAGAAAACGCGAGTCTTGAGGTGGAATTATACAAGTTTAAATAGGTAATATGTCTGATTCACCTCATACCTGTTCTTTGCAATAAATCCTACACAAGAAATCATGCCTAAAAATTGAACATTCAACCCCCAATGCCAGGACTCAAGTGAATGAAATGAGGCCTGTGCACTTTGGCAAGGAGATTTGTGAGCTTCAGAGCTCAAAGCAATATAAATTATAAATAGACCTTTTATAATAGTTCACTCACCTCTGGGCAAGCATTCCAACCTCTCATTAATAGTGATGATATGGGTTTGGGTATGGAATATCCAACTGGAGGTCGAATGTGATGGTAAGCCATGTCTGCGGCAGCAGCAGCTAAATTTAACAAAGGACGTTGGATGAATTAAACTGGATGACTAAAGTAATATTACAATAAATATATTTTGGTCTGATAATATTGAAAATTATCCAATGATCATAGCAAATAAAGATATGGACGGTATTATAATTTTCATTCAACTAGGTCAAATTATCTACCTTCATAATTTGGTGGAATATCTTTATAATGTTATTCCTTCGATTAATTGGCTGACAAAACAACTTGTTTTCAACAGTGAAGTTGGTTAAAATAAACCAGATCAAAGGTAAGGTGTTTTAACTGTCTGGTACCTCTGATGTCCTCCTGACATAAAAGGCGCTATACAAGTGTAATTTTGTTGTTGCTGTTGTGTACATACTAGCTACATAGATGACTGAAAAAGTTTAGTGAATATCTGTTAATGTATTTCCACCTTTAAATCTATCACAAATATAACCAAAAGTAGTCTCTTTTATATTTGTACCGATATCTTCAAAAAAAGTTAAAAATAAAAGCATTGTTGCACAGAGGATAAAATAAAGTATTGATTTCAAACTGATAATGCAAAAGTACAGGGCTGGTTGGATATTAATATATTGTTTCTTACCTGGTTTGAGATGAGCAAACGGAACTTCACCTGTTAGCAATTCCCAGAGGCATAAAGCATAACTGAAAACATCAGCTTTTATGGTGTAACGAGTGCACTGTGTAAATACCTCAGGGGCCATCCAGCGGAGGTTCTGTGTAGCAAGCACAAATTTCATTCTCCCACAGTCTTCTAAGCCATAAGGTAACTGGTTTGGAATTGCCATTTTTAAGATAACCTAGCTATGAATAATTGCTCAATGCTTTGAGTTCTGACGAAGGGTTGTAGATCCGAAACATTTACTCACATTCCTTTTTCCATACATGCTCAACACTCTGAGTGACATGTCAACACTCTGACATGCTGAGTGTTCCCTGCGATTTCTGTTTTTGTTAGATTTCCAGCATCTGCAATATTTTGCGGGGTTTTTTCTCAATGCTTGTGTTGTTTCAACCCAAGGCACTCATTAGAGCTAGCAACATTTTAAAACCAACTGAATGTTTATCCCTGCTTCTCAATGTAAGACCCTTTTGTTTTCCTTATTTACAAGTGATTTTGCCATGTGCAAGGAGAAACACTCCAGAATTTTAGGTAAGAATTTTATTTAACTCTGGCTGTCTGCACAAGTTCAAAATTAATACACCCCAGGCAAGAGAAAGATGAATCTATTCCCAAACTCACCCACATTCTGAACGTTAGAACGTTTCACTTACCCCTGGCTGTTTTGTCATATTATCTTCATCCATAGATAGAAGAAATCTAGATTCTGAAAACATAAAAAAGCTTTTCAACACTTTGTAAATTGTTTAATATATATCAAAATTTAAGATTCACAAAAATAATATTTTGACTGCCAAAAGTACCCTTAGAAATTGAATATATTGCTCTTCAGCATTTCTTGGTATAAGATCTACTAACACAGATACATTTAATCCTAACTAGAATAGTACATAGAACTTCAAACCTCCAAAATCAGCAACCACAGCATGGCCATCTTCATACAGCAAAATGTTATGACTGTCAATTTGAAGCAAGGAAGAAATGTTATCCTCAGTGCAATGTGCAAAAAAATCCATTATCATTTTTTGAATTATAAATTTTACTTCATGATATTGTTGTACCATTTGGTACAGACAGCATGCCATACATACTCTTCCATCAAGAATGGGCTAAATGGCCTCCTTTTGTGCCATATGATTCTATGATTCTAAGGAAACCATAATTCTATGCAGTGTACATTAGTTATTTTCTACTAATGTTATTAATTAAAACTTTAACAAGAATTTAAACTGTCCACAAATTGAAAGCCTTTTAACATTTCAGTTTCCAAAGCTGGTTCTGCATTGGCTTTATGTCTATAATAGAAAAGCACTGAATCAAACAACAACAAAATTACAACAACAAAATTACATTTCTAGAGTGCCTTTGAAATCAGGAGGACGTCCCTAGGCGCTTTGTTCAAACATGAGTTGAACAAAGTTAAACTGGAGTTATAACTACTTTATGGCAAGAAAACATCTCTAGAGTATAGAGACACTAGTCCTGTACGTAGACAGAACTTTTATTTTTATGTGTTTACTAAAATGCAACAATTCTGACATGTGGAAATTTAAATGTTGGTACAAGTAACTTTAATGGTAGAAATCCGCTCCTTTTCAATTATCCAAGGCCATTTGGATATAAAATAAAACACAGAATTTTATTTAGGAATTTTATTATTGATAAATAAATGTACTTTCTTAGAAGACAAAATAAGAAAGAAAATGGTAAAATATGAACAAAAAAGGTTTGATGTGATCAGACAGCATAGAAAATAAATCACAGGAAAGATAAATGAGGATTGTGTGACAATAAAAAAATGGATAACCAATAATTGCTTAATGTGTTAATTCAGATTCAGATGCACATATGTAATACTCTATTTATGGATGAGAGTTCAGATTGGTCGCACTCATTGGTGTCTCTGCAGTTGCTAGGAGAAAGCTTGTTCAATTCTGTCGTGTGTACACTGGTATAACATGAAACAAATTGTAGGAGGAAAACAATTGGAGGAGGATGATCAGATGGATGAGATGAATTGAGAGTTCTGAGTGAAATAATACTGGGAGACGTCAATGCTAAAAACTCTTTGTGTTCCTTAATTCATGAATTGGCTTCAGCTAAAAGACAACATGACCCTAAACTTCTCCAATTTCTATAAATTCTATTCATACACAATAAGTCCTCAGATTCCTGGAATAGGTTTTAACCATCAGAACTGATAAGAACATCTTGTTCAGTGATGACAGTATGTCACACATTAATTTTTAACTTTCTAAAGCAGGGTTTAACAAGTACCCTGCTATGGTGAATGGCCGTATATTTACCTGCTCTACAATACTCAACTGATCTTAAAATATCCAGATTGACATACCTGTTGAGATCTCGATGGATAATTGGCTGAGTCAGATTATGAAGGTACTCCATACCTTTAGCCACATCAATAGCAATGATCAATTTTGATTGCAGATCAATAATCCTAAATATCATAAAGAAAAAAATCTAAACTAGATGGAATGTACTGCAAATAATGTGATTTACTGGACAATATAAGGCCTGAAATGTAAAGTATGGAAATATACTCTATGGGCTGGTATTCACAGTCCTATTACAACATCTTATTATTCTACTCTTATAAATAATAGTAATAGTAAATATTGTTTACATGGGGCAACGGCTTTTTAAAATTATTTTGAGGGAAAAATAGCTTCTACTTAGTAATCTAAGGTACCATCTTATTTTTGAAAGAATGCCTAAAACATTGGAAAATGGGAACACTACCTCTTTTGTTCATGTAATAGAGAGAACAGAGATCCTCCAGAGACGTATTGAGTTACTATAGCAAACTGACTTGGATCATCCAAGCAGGCACCAACAAATTGAATGACACAAGGATGGTTGAGGCGGCAAAGAATGGAGACCTCCCGACAGAACATATCAACATCAGACTTGGAACAATACGTGTTGGCTCGATATCTAACAAAATGTGAAGAAATTCAATAAATTGCGCAAAGCAATCAATGAAATTACCACTAAATAAACAAAACAAGGCTGTGTGAATCAATAGTCACAATAGAAAATGAAGACACAATAGTAAAAGTTACTTGTGCTCTTTTGTTATCAAACAATTCTAACCTCACCTTTTAATTGCTACAATTTTATTTCTGCATCTTCCTCTGTACACTTTTCCAAAAGATCCTAAGTATTTTGAAGGTGGTGGGGAAAAAAAATCATTAATACAGCCTATTCTTTATTATTTTGAAATTCAAATTTTTCCCTATGGTCTTATTGGAAAGTCTTCCATTTTTACCTGATCCTATAATTTCATGAAACCCGATGTCTGAAAGTTGAAGATGGAATTGAGACGGAAGACTGGCTCTCAAAAGAAGAACATCAGCTTTTTCTGCAGGAGAATTAACAGAGCAGGTAATGTGATGCTGATGTTATACTATATCTTATATGACAATACTATACAACTACACATCAATTAATGCATTTTAAAGTAACTATAGTCAACACCAATAATTTTACCTTTTAAATCTAAAGTGAAACAGCTATTTATTGGGCCATTGTTTTACTATTGCAAAGTTCGAATTGTGTATGGAGCAAGGCACAGGTTACACAATCAACAACATTTGTACAGCATATAGTGGAAGGTTTGAAATTGCTACATTTTGTGGTGGTACAGGAGAGAAGGATTGAAGCTCAGGAGACATGACTTTCGAATTGGTGTGTTATTGATTGGTATATTATAGTGGAGTCCTGTAGCTCAGTGGTTAGAACACTCACCACACAAGCTAGAAACCTGGCAGGGCGAAATGTTTCACAAGTTTCCTTATTCCACATGCCTCTGCTTACTTGGTTGCTAGTCAATTGGTGGATTGCTTTTCTGGGGATAATAATCCCTCAAAAAAAAATGTGGTTTCTGAATCCACAACTGATTGTGAAACAATGTTGGGTGCAATTGACTTGCCGCATTTCGCCAACAATTATACAGTCAATTCACTTTACAGTATATAGTATTCTCTAAAGTGCTTTGAGATGTTTAGAAGATGTGAAAAGCATTTATATCAAATGGAAGGATTATTATTATGTGTAAAATATTTTTACACATTTCATTCGCAAGAGTTACAAATCAGCATTACAGTTATATGGATTAAGTAGATAACTATGTCTCCTTTCTTCAAAGCTTCTCATTTTAAGGAATTATGTTGCTGACCCAATTGAGATTGATGAACACATTATTTTTGATTTATCTCTCACAACAATTCTCATCAATGTTGACTTATAGAGTAATGTTTTTTGTCACCTTTTGTCATGCTTTTGATCTTTCCAAGTGGTGAGGGAACAGAGACATATGAACCATCTGTAGTATAAACATCAAAGTTAAGGATTAACATTTATTTTACTTAAATCTAATTATCTTTATTCATGGCTCAGAAGGATGTAAAATACATTAAAATCCAATTAAGATTGGAATTAACATTACTGATCCTTATCACAATAAATCATCTCATGAAATGCAATTAATTGCCACCCACTGTCATGGAAAGGCTAGAAAATCAAACTTATGGATTTACCTCCACCTGGTTGAGAATACTCATTGTATGGAGATTCATCTTGAGGTCTTTTATAATGTTTAAGCAGAGTTACGATTGCATCATGACCTGGAAAAGGAATATAACATCATGTCCATACTTCACAGAATGCAAGCAATATATCTGCTTAAATTACTACGTATGTATTATATCTAAATATTATGGTGCTCTCAAACAACAACTTGCATTTATATAGCGCCCCTCACTAATATATAGTACAGTATCTTATTGACTGCCTTTTGAAAGCTTTATTTATTTTCTATAACAAATATTGCAACTCCTATTCAACCCTATATAGTGCTCTAAGTTTATCCTACACGAAGAGCACGAAATAAATGCAACTTTCACTCTAATTGAATTCTAATTGAGAGGAACTGAATGATGTAGGTGAAAATTTATCCTGGGGACAAGGGTGTGAAGCAGACCAGCCAGATGTAATGAACTTATTTTTTCCTCTGAAAACATTCTGAGTCTAACAGGCTAAGCATATTATATATAGTGTCACAGTGAACCTAAACAAAATTTTCAAGTAGGAACCTGAACGAAAACCGAAATGAAAAGCATTATGGAGGATTGTTCTGCCCCTTGCTCCACATGGGATAGAATAACTCTCAACAGAAAATTAGTTGATCTATCCTTCTCTATTCATAAATAAGTTAATGAAATTTTGAATTGCAGTATAAGTAACATTTCATTAGAAATTCCAAATAAATAATTTTGGGAGCACACAGATAAATTCTGCTAACAGCAAAATGCGCAGAGCAACCCTTAGCTCCAACTCACTGTACAGAATGCAGAATGGACAGTAGGTCCCTTAGAAGTTATTTTAATCTAACAAAAGTTAGATGGAAAACAGATAGGATTGCAAACTGGATTGCAGATGCCATATTTTTGACTCCATTGTGTGTTAACTCACGCACCTTTCTCATAGGCCCACATCAGACAGGTTTGCTCATCCTTTTCACCGCTGGAACGACTAGGGTCAGTGGCTACCAAATTCATGTCAGCTCCATTGTCTAATAAAAACTGCACAAGACGAATGTGGCCATGGTAGCAGGCACTATGAAGACCTGATGATAAAGCAACAGCGCAATAATGTTTATGAATTCCAGAAACAATGCAGGTAACAAGAAAATTTATTTGGACCATCATCTCCACTCTTACTATAGCCCCCGTGGAATCAACCCTTTTGTAGACATTATTTAAACTATTCTATCTCCCAATGGAAATATTCTGCACATAACTGTCCGAATGATGCCAAATGAGAATAGGCCAGGAAAGTGCAACTGTTTTTTCCTAACAGTCAACAAACGGAAGAAATTGGTGGTGAGGAAGACACTACAAGGTGGCAGTTCTCTAATTACAAAAACATGAGTCATAAAGAAGATTATTTTCTTCCCTATTTCCATTCTACAATCTCATAAACTACACACCTTGTTCAACTGAAAGGAGATAATAATAATCTTTGCATTTGATACAGCGCTTTTCATGTTTTCTAGATGTATCAAAGCGCTTCACAGAACATGCTATCAAGCAAATTAACTTATATTTATGGGCAAAACACAGCTGCCAATTGTGCATTGCAGTGTCCCATGAATAGTGGATAGAAATACCAATTTATTATTGTTGGATTTTTTTCCAGAGTGATTATTATCAGGCGTGTGGAGTAAAGAAACTTGTCTAAGGTTTTGCCCTGCCTGGAATTGAACCCAGGTTTCTTGCTTGTACGGCGAGTGCTCATTGAGCTACTAGACTGCACGCCACGTATACTGGAGATACTGGACAGAACCTCTTCACATCTTACCTGTATGTCCATCCCTTCCTTGGTGATTTATGCTCATGACATTTTGAGTGAGGAGAAACTTCACAAGTTCAAGATTTTTCCCATAAGTACAGGCACTGGAACCAAACATTATTTTATAAATGACAATTACAGCTATATTCTTTGAAAAGCAATTTTTGGAAATACAGTAGATATATTTTACAAATCCTCTCTCCTACACATCATTACATATTGCCTACCTATGAAATGGCGTTTCACTGAAGATGTTTTCTTTTGTGAAGCTTTCTATCCCTGATAGCTGAATCAGCTCTTTAACAACATCCAATTTGCCATTGTAACAAGCCCTATGGAACAAAGGTGAGATTGCTCCTTAGCACTGAAGTTGAGCACACTATCAACAGACATAATGAATCTGCTAACTTACAGGTGTAAAGGCGTGTCTCCATAGATATTCACTCCATGAGGCTGTGCATCAAAGTTGCCTTGTAAGAGGTACTTCACAATTTCATGATGACCAAACCGGCAAGAGAAATGAATTGGTGCATGGTCTTCATTGTCCTGAGCATTCACTGATGTACCATAAAATAAGAATTAATCACTAATTTAATTTTGTTTGTTGGTAGCCTATAGCAATTAAATATATAGCTGTAGAAGCCAATAGCAATTAAATTAAACATGCACTGCTGTTAAAAAATGGTACATGGAACACAGTGGGAAAGAAATACTCGTGAATGGCACCACTTCTTTATTTGAAGGTTTGGTCTGATCTACTCGTCTACCGATCTTCTAAATTCAGCTAACAAATTGGGGGGAAATGTTAAGCAACGGCATAGTATCTTACAAAGGAAAGGAGATAAAATAGGTGAGGAAGGTGTTTCCCTCTGTCTTAATTTCCAATTGATATTCGTTCAATTTGCAATTTATCAGCATGGTAAGGCAATTTAATATAATACATGATGTACCAAGATAAGCAAGAAAACACTTGTTGTAAGGCACATCCATTTGGATGTTGTAGAAAATTTGAGATCAGTTTTTAGAGAACATTTGTGTTACATCCCAGCACCAGATGCCATACATAAGGGGCCATATTAGATACAACTCTTAATATAACAGAAATTATCTCATGGACCTGCACAACTGTTCTGTTCATTCAAAATTAAATAAATCTGTGATATCTCACCATCTGGTTTGCTGTCCTCTGCTAGCAATAGTTTGACAATGTTAAGAAACCCTTTTGCACAGGCTAAATGTAGTGGCCTGTCCCCGACCTCTCCGCTAACATTTACATCTGCTCCAAACTTCAACTGCAACTTGGTCAACTGAAAAAGAAACAGACATGCACAGATACAGAATATCATACACAATGAAAAATACTTTATGCTCAATGATGGCAATAATTAAATATAAAACCAGATGAAGTCACAATAATGAGCAAGATTTCTTCAGAAGTCTGCCTTTATTTGTTAAAGGTGTAATATCTGTGTTTGGTCGCTCTTAATTAGACAGTCATTTATCTGTTTATGTTTGCTGACTGTGAACTAGCTGGTGTTTTACCTGTTCATGACCATAGTAGGCAGCAATATGTAAAGGAGTAAAGAAGACAGCATCCTGCACGTTGACATATGCTCCATGTTGCAATAGAATGTCAACAGCCTGTGGGAAGTAACAGAAATGTAGCATTGAATAGAAAACAGAGGTGTTGATGCTGAATTGCACTCACAGTGCAATTCAGAAGATAAGGTTGCTTTTCACACAAACAAATGAAGTACAGATTCCCATAACATCGACATATATTTATGAAGCAGTTTTAAAAAAAATCTTATTGTGAACTCCATAAAAAGAACATAAGGGGCCATACTATTCCCATCTTCCATTGTAGATTCACAAAGATGCATAGTTTAGAAATAAATAATGTGCAGCAAAAAACAAAAAGGAAATATTCTGTGAAAAAACCCCGCAAAATATTGCAGACGCTGGAAATCTGAAACAAAAAGGTCAGGGCAGCATCTATGGAGAAAAGAAAATTGAGTCAATGTTTCGGGACCACCACCCTTCGTCAGAACGCCACAGAATATTCTGTGAAATATCATTTTAAAACCCCAAACAATGTTAGTGTTTCACTCTAAAATGAAACAGGTTAGACACTTTGAGGGAAAACAAATGTTTTAAAGAATTTTTATAGAACCACAAGGAGATAAGTGACCTAAACATTCATTATTATTACATAAATAACATTGAAACTAGTTATTGTTGAAAGATGTTTACTAGTACTATTAATTACCTTGTAAAGTCAAGTTAGAGGCAAAATAAAAGAGAATAAACACAATGTGACCAGATATAAATGATAATTTTGTTGCAATTTGTAGAGTGTGTCATATCATTTTCTGCTTCTTGTTACAAACAAATGTCTTACCTCATCATGGCCAGCGATAGTTGCAATATGAAGGGCTGTGAGAGCGCCATAGCCAACTTGCTGTATATCAGCTCCACCATGTAATAGGGCAGTTATCAGTTCTGCATTGGCCTGAAATTAAATCAAATTATCAGCAGCAACTCTTTTTCTATTCATCTACTTCTCCACAAAGCAAATGTACCTCACTGATGTCAATGTTGAAGTGACTTTCTTTCACAAATTTGAGGTAATCCATGACTTATGAGCAGCACTGTCACAAATGAGTTAATAATGTTCTGGGCACAAGTGAAAGAAAATCAGTAGCACATTACAATACCGTGGTTTTGTGCTCTGTTTGGCTTCACATTTGCTCTGGAGTGTGGCCTCATTATTTTTCCCCAAAATGGCCGTAGAATATAAGGCAGATATTATAATTAGCACATGTTGTGAACATTTGTATATTATTTAATTTCTCAAAATCCATTGAAACCAATTATACTCATTTTATTTCATCTAATAATAATAATCCCTACATTTGTTATGGTGCTTTTCACGACTTCTAGAAGTCTCAAAACAGAATATACTGTTAAGTGAATTGACTGTATATTTCTAGACGAAACGCAGCAGCCAATTGCGTACAGTATGTTTGCGTCCCACAAACAGTATGGATTGAAGTGTCTAATTTATTATTGTGTTTTTTTTTCTTGAGGGATTATTATCAGTCATGTGGTGTAAGACAACTTGCCCAAGCTTGTGCCCTGCTGGGAATCTAACCCAGGTCTCTCACTTGTGAGGTGAACGGTCTATCCATTAAGCTACAGGACGTACATAAGTATCAAATTGCATGGCCTACTGTTGTGTCATGGACTATAACAGCAGGCTCACAAACATATATTATCAAATGAATGATACCTTCCAGAATTTCAACAATCTATCTCTTCAATTCACATGCATAGACGGGGAGCGTGGAATTCCTGGTGTGCTTTGCATACTCTTAAGTACTGTATTGCGATAGGTTTCCACACATGTCAGGCATCCAGCTGACCAAAACAAAAGTACCTAACATTACAAAAATCTTGCTTAATTACTCTGGAACAGATAAAGCATGATAATAATGATAATAATATTCATATATTGACATCATCATCTGGCTGACAGTGATCTCCCACACTCACCTTGAAAACAGCCAAATGGAGAGCGGTGAATCCACTTCTTGTCAGCCTTGATGGACGTAAGCCTTTTAGCATCAGAGTCCTGACATGCGATTTATTGCCTTTTGAAGAATAATTGCATTCATGAAAAGTATGAGCAGGAAAAGCTGGGGTGAGGTGCATGAGGTGCAAAATCAGTCTTTTGGGGAAAATGAATGTACAAAAAGAACCTATAATTCAAGTCGATATAATTACAGACAAATTAAGCTGTATTTATCAATTGAATCTAGACTGTTGGAAAGCATCCCATTCACATAGGCCCCTTAATGGCTACTTACCTGCACAAATGCAGCAGAGGTGAAGAAGGGATAACCCATTTTCTGTCCTGTAGTTCAAATTGACTTTACCGAATGCTTCATCAGAACTGGAGAATAAAACATTTATCAGGAAAATAATATAAAGTCACTGTTGCCACATTTCATGCTATGGGACCTTCACTTCAATGTTTTAATGGTGAAAATGTTTTAACTACATGAAAGAGCGAGCTTGCTTTGTTCTCAATTAGTTCACTGCAGTCGTGTTCAGCCACTTTGCTATAGTGTAATCCTTTAAAATTAGATTTAAATTTGTTTATCAACTCAGAGATCTTAATAAATCAGATCTTTTAAAGTATTTTTTTAATGTTTTTCCCTTCTAAGGCTATGCACCAGACCTTTCACTGTGATATGATCCTTGGCCTTCTTTCTCTAACAGTGCTATTCGAATATATGTTGTATTTTTACCACAGTAATACTGCGCTGACACTGTTAATAGCCAAAAATAAATATATAAGATTTTCCCTTTTACAGCAGATGTGATAGAACACCTGCATCACAAACTTTGAGAGTAACAATGGGCTAGACTATTTACTAGCGTTTTACTGCCTAAAGTAACCATTTTATTCAACATCTTTATGAAATATTATTTGAACACAGATTTTTGAAAAAATTAGCAAATGTGTGCAAAATTTCAAAAACTCAAGTGTATTTACCTGAAGACATGCGTGAGTTCTAGAAGCTCACTTTCTTTAATACGCAAATCATCCCCCAATCTCTCAATCACCACACCATAAGATTCGCTTACTTTCTTCTTCCACTCATCTAGTTGAGTTGTAAACAAGTAATAATTAAATGAGTATTTCAAAACTGACATAATATATCAGTTGTTCAATACCTTTAAATCTTTTTTTTTACATACTTAACACAAAGAAAGGCAAACCCTCTAAAATTAATATTCATCAGGTTATATGTTCTATATTTATGTTACATGAAATTCAGTTGTATAAACATTGCTTTACCAGTGCAGGTCTGGTTTGGTCTAGATTTGTAGTTCCCCATTTAGGTTCTTTCTTCTTCAAAATAAGTTTCTTTGTTTGAAGAAGCAGAGGCCTCACTCAGCAACAGTACAGTGTTCTAGTTCAGTGGGTGGTGCTGCTGACAAAACTGGCATCACAGTCTCAGACTAAAAATAGATGCCGTCTTAACCTGGAATGTTGGAATACAATAGCACATCATAACATAGCAAGCTATAGATAGGCTTGGGATCACAAAAATATAAGACGCTCAATTCTTCAGCAAATACATAGCAAAGATACTAAATTTAAAAAATGTAATATATGAAAGAGGGGAGAATTAATTTAACTATTATATGTTCGTCATAACCATATATAAATACTGAACCTATGATTTTTATTGCATTCTGTATGTTACATACTGTAGCTATTGATTGTGCTCCATCAGATACAAAAAAGATAAACAATGGCTTAAGTAAAACTATATTGTAGTGTTTATAGTAAACTAAATAGGATAACTTTACAGCCACATACCATTCCTTGTGTGGCAAAGTGAGTTTAGCTTTAATGAAAGATAAGATACCATGGTTGATCAATGGTGTGATGGATAATTCATTTAAATATATTAAAAAGTAGCTTGATGACATAACATGTATTCAGAATTAATTTGGTTGGTGAATCCAAAAAAATCTAGTGCCATATGTTACAATTATTTATTCTTGTTGTATAATGTCAGAACAATGGCATTTGATCCCGGAATAACCTGTGCATGCCACCTATGGGTCAAGTGCTGAAAAATAGGCACAAAAGACCTCACTAGTGTTGATCAGAAATCTCTGGGTGAGATGATGTCTATCTCTAACCCTTTCACACGTCCTCAGCACTGAATAATCTAGTGTTGCATTTCTTCTATATTCAGCCATGATTTCCAAAAGCATATCAAATTTAGACAGCTCAATAATAGGCAGGAGATTAAGTCCTAACTAAAATTACTGCCTAATTTAGGTTTTTACTGTTCCATTAAAAAATATACGTTTCAATTGAATGGTCATTTGTCCATCACATTTTTAAAATCTTTATGTTATCAGTATATGTGACCTTTCGTACTGCAGTTAAAGATTTTCTAAATCTTTATAAAGTTTATAAAGGTTATAAATCTCTATGATCTGAAGTGTACTGTGGTTTCCAACTCCATCTGTTGAAAGATTTACTCACTAAAGAAAAAGCATCCATGCAGCAGTTATAAAAGTGTTGATTCAATGTAGTTTTTGTATTCAATCGATGGTAAAAGTGTATGTATCTGCAATTTAATAGACCACACTTGATATGCAGTTCCAAACAATAACTCCATGACAATGCTTTCAGAATCAAATTGATATGCATGGCTGCAGGATATTTTTTCTTCAATTGTAGCCAACTTTTACATTTATAAAGTGAAATTTGAAAGTTTCTGCATGATCCGATACATACCTCTTTAAGATTTTTAACATTAGCAGAGCTCCATCTGCAGCCCCCCTACCCACCTCTCCCATACTCTTTGTATTGGCATTCAGTGCTACTTAGAATCTGATATTGTTGGTGAGATAATTAGATGGCAATGGGGATAAGGATTATAATTAGATTTCAAACAATGGTACTTTTAGAAAATTGGGCCGGACCGACCTTTATTGTCTTTTCTGGCCTTATGTGTCCTTCTTGGCTCCTAATTTTCTCACAAACTCATATGTAGGGGATGGGGGGAAAATTCCACAGGGCTAAAATGGATGTTAAATGTTGCAATTTTGAAATGGTTGGTTCCTGTATTATTTGTGTATTATATTTAGGATTCATTGGAAGACAGAAAATTAGACTGCATTAATTATAACAGTAAAAAAAAAGCCAAAGGCTATTTACCTCTTATGTTTATTCACACGTTTTGACAGCCTTAATGAATAATTATGTAATGCTGCTTTATATCCTAGAATCTAGATAAATGTACAGAGGGGGAAGGGGATTGGAATCAGTCTGAACCTGAGGAATCTGGTATTCAGCAGGATTGCTCAACAACATGCTCAAGAACTCTGGTATTGCAAGAACACATCAGTAAGCAAATCTAACCTGTCTCACGACAGACTAAACCCAGCTCCTGTTCGCTATTAGTGGGTGAACAATCCAACACTTGGTGAATTCTGCTTCACAGTAAGAGGAAGAGCTGACACTGTATGGTGCTGGCTTTTGACCATACTTACAATTGAGAACTTATATCTTGTAAACTGAATATCAATATGTTGGTAGCCTGTGTTATTTGTGAAAGCAGTGACCGGATGACATAACGAACAGTATGTTGAGCAGCTGCAAACCTTGAAACTTTCTGAGTGAAGCCTCAAATAGAGCAAGAGTCAATGTAGTTGAAAACTGCAGACATGTACTCATTCACAGAAAGTTTGTTTTTTGGTCAACCAGATGTCTGATGCAAGCAGAAATCCATTACTGTGCTTACGAGTACTTAAATCAGACTCACAATTCCACACACACACATGAAGGGCACATAGAAATTTCCGTGGTTTATGATAGCGTGAACACTCTCTACATTTAAGATCCAGTGACACATTGAATATCTATCAGCGTGCTTTCCCCATTTTTACTGAAACATGTACTCATTTTTATTAGACAAACCATTGAACATTTATTTACTGAAATTAACATCATTGCAATATTAGCATTCAACAATACATATCTGGGGATAATGTATCCCTAAAAAAATAAGTTTATAAGTTGTAGTCGATTCAGACACTGCTTTATAATTTTATTAATGACAGCTCTTTATATTTTTTATCCCATTTCTCTACTATATCTCCATATCCCTTGCTGCTCCAAATATCTATATTTCTCTCATTTTTATTTATTACTTTCTAGATTGGTGCATTCAATATTTTCACAATCCTTTATGTATAAATTGTGAACTTAATATGTAATTTCAAAAAGGTTCAATAGAAATTTTAAGTAAAACTATTAATAAAATTCATTTTATTTATCGCTTAAGCAACTTAAATTAGGTAATAAATGTCTGTCTGTGCCTTTATTAGAAAATTCAAAATTTGAGCCCTACTCAAGATCCCTTCTGTAATTTACCAGAGTTGAGTTGAAAAATGGAGAGTAGAAATTAAAAAAAGGAAACAAATGAGAAAAAATTAAATGAACATAAAGAGGTAACTAATTGGCAATAAAATGCAGATATTGGTAGATAAAAATGACAAGACCACAAATAAACAAGATGCAGGTTAGAGATGTTTTCATGCACAACTTAATTAACTTCTGGTTTGTTTGAACTGATTCATTTCTTCAATGAGCTTCTCTCGGAAACTCAACATTCCTTCAACATCCTTGTGGTGAAGTATTTCTTTGATGGATAATAATTTAAGATCTTTGGCAAAGTGATGGAATAAATTTTTATGCAGTGCTTCATACATCTTCAGAACCATGGAGGCCGATTCAGATAAATTGTTGCACAGTGGAAAAAGTTTAGCACTCCATAGACTCAAACTACTTTTGTTTCCTGAGAAGAGTTCTTCTGAAACAGTTAAGCCAAAATGTTTAATGCAATCTTTGAAATTCCTACCAAACAACTGAAGTTTATTGATTTCTGAAAGAGACATCACAGTTTTCTTCAGATCGTCTTCAATTCCAAACATTATAGTTACAAAAGCAGATGCATTGTCTATCTTGACACTCAGAGAATGCATTAACATGTTGGCTGGTATCATTGATTTTCCTTTTAGGAAGCATCCACTAATTATGGAGTTTGCACCGACAGAGGTATCTGCCCCCACTCTGGAATATTCAATCACTGTGCCTGGTGCAATTTCACAACCAGGTTCTACTATGCTTTGAATAATACAATAAATCATGTCTTTCTCTTCAGGACTGATCTGGTTAATTCTGGAAGCTTTAGAAAGAATTCCAAGCTCAGCTCTGAGCTTCCTGTCTGTGGTCAAATTAAATAAATACTCTTGGGTGGTCCCAATGTGGTAGAATTTTGAATTGTTCAACACAATCGCATTTAGTGGCGTTCCTTGGAGATAGAAAAATATATTTTCCCTAATTTCAACAAGCTTGGCCTCCTCCTTGCTGACATTGGCTGTATTTTTGGTGTACTCTTGTGTTGCATCTGGTCCAAGTGCTTGTAGGAAGTCACCATATGCATCTATTTCACAGTCGATGGGATCAATTTCTTTTAATAATATCAAGAGATGTTTAGCTGTCGAGCGATCAAAGTAAAAGGTACTATCGGTATAAACAAAGTCTAATATTGAAGAATCACCGCTATTTTGAATTGGAGGAAATTTATGGTGTTTTCTGCAGACTGCCCCTGCCTCATCCATCTTTTCTACGCTGGGTTTGTGCAGAAAGTTGCGACATAATTTATATTCTAGCTCTTGATCTTTTACTTCAAGAGGCTCCAAAACAAAAACGCCATGTGTAGTTCCAATTGAAAGAGGAGAAGGATGGGCAAGTGCAGTAAAGCCAGGTCTGTCAAACTTAATGACTTCAGTCTCTTCCACACTGTACATTTCAATATCATCTGCACAGGTTACCAATACCCCAGGTTTCATGAAGGCTGGAAAGTCAATGTACATTGCTAGTTTGAGTTCCAGCATTTGGTAAATGGGGTCACCTAAAGGCAGAGCTGTAAAGATTTTACCCAAGGCACTCGCAGTGGGCAAGCGTTGACTATAACCTCCTATAAGGAAAAAATAAAGAAATATATCATAATATGAAAATGAAAAGCATCCTTAATATGCAGTTATACATTTACGAGTCAAATGATTTAAACAAAATATTTCATTGAAATTAAAGGATTTTTTTTCTATTTACCAGCATGAATGAGAAGGACAGTAAAGTCATCTAATTTGTCTTGATAAAGCTCTTCTAATTGTTTAAGAGCGAAAAGTGTGGATCCTCCATTTCCTGTTCAAAGACACATCAATGAACAGTAGCGTACAATAATTTTCAGTTCTTACTTTTAATATAAACCATTATTCAACAAGTAATATTTTAATATAGATAACATATTTCATTAATGCTCTTTTCTTTAAGAAAACAAGAGTCTACAACATGCTTAATGGACTGTTCTTTTATAAAAGTTCTTGCCTTAAGTTCTCACCAGTTAAGTCGGACAAAGTTTACACCTGTCCATTGGTTTATATTGTCCCTCAGAATTAATAACAGAGTATTATATTCTCCTTTTTTTAAAAAAGAAGAAAGCATACTAATCCAAATGAAATTGTATTGTACTATATATAGAACCACCAATTATTTAGTAGCTGTTATTTGAATGTTGGTTTTGAGGTTGAAAGGCGCAACACAAATGTAATTTTGTTGTTGCTAAATAGTATCGCATGGGGTACGGTGATGTACTGTACAGTGGCGAACATCATAAACCAACAGTAATACACAGGTTGGAGTCACTTGAAAAATCTATATTAAGCAAACCAAAGGCTGGAATATTTTCAAAATATTTTCAACCAACTG
The DNA here is from genome assembly GCA_035084275.1 of Hydrolagus colliei. NCBI lineage: Eukaryota > Metazoa > Chordata > Chondrichthyes > Chimaeriformes > Chimaeridae > Hydrolagus > Hydrolagus colliei. The sequence goes on along the minus strand of CM068749.1, from coordinate 14,809,562 downwards.
CTTTAAACTTCACCACATTTATCGCCAACCTCATAGAGGTTTCTTAGGTACTGAAAGTACAGTAAGTACCCTGTATATGTTGCCATTCTTTATAGGTGCAAGTGCCATTAGTTTTCCCATTATTTTGTACATAAAAAAGACTTGCCTATTTTAGGCCCTACAGGATCAGCAAACACATGATACCGAACTCCGAGTGGAAGCTCTTTCCTTTCTAATTTCTTGGTAATTTGTTGCTTGTACACTAGTTCCTGACATGCATCAGCAGCTGTAATGACTACAATGTTCCAGAATTCACCAGTTTTCACTTCTTTTCCTGAACAAGGGAAACAAAACTGTTAACTTGTGTAAATTTAGGATGCACATCAAACAGATATCTGCATTAATATTGTACCACACAGCTAGTAATATAATCACTCTATGTGGGTGGAGGGTGAGTGATATGAAATATGCAAACGGATTCACTCACAGTCTGTTACTTTGGGATTCCAGGAAAGGAGATTTCTAGCCCCACTGAGTCGGGAAGATAAAGGAAACCTGAGGTCTAGCCACATGGACAGGTCAGGGCTGTTGTGGAGAAGGCACCATAACTACGGAGCCTGGCTCTTGGGAGACTGTGAATACCTGAAAGTGGAGTGGAAACCGCAACCAAGAGCTGGCCATGAAAGAAGAACAAGACACTGACCCTGGTGCCTGCACCCCTCCAGGTCTGTAAAGTTACAGTGTTATACCTCTCTATTTGTGAAAACGCTCTTTAACCCAACTCTTTAAAACTCTTTGACCCGCCACGCGTGAAGGGCGCAATATAACTGAAAGTTGTTGTATTCGGCCACTGAGGCAAAAAGCCAGCTCGTTTGATTGTTCACAAGATGGCAAGATTTGTTCACAAGAGATGAAACCCCACCGCGGATTATATAAGAGTTAAGAGTTAAATAGGCACTTGTGTGGTACTGAAGGTTATTATATAGATAGCTGCCTGGAAAGTCTTTCCATAGTGAAGGGCTCTACACAAGTATAATTTATTGTTGTTGCTGTTGTCTGGTGAAGAGGTGGGAAGAGACATTGTAGGGTAAAATGCTAAGATCTTAACGAGCTCTTCCTGTTTTCCTATCTTTAGGTGCAACTGATAATATAATTTTTGGGGGGGAGGGGGAGGGGGAAGGAGTCACACAATCTCACCCTTATTTTAAACTCCTCGTCTCCTCCGCTTCCTGGTGGCTCAGGCTCCGATGGCCCGGGTTGTGGTGGGTTGGGTTGGGTTGGGGAGGGGGGGTGAGCGTAGGAGGTTAGAGTCGTTTTAAATGTTAAATGAATCAGCCTTGACCGCGAACCTCGAGAGCTGGTAGAGGCAGACAGACAGACAGAGAGAGAGAGAGAGTGAGAGAGAGGCCCGAGCCAAGCCCGGGCCTGTCACTGTCACTACCCGACACACGAGTAATGGCGTCCCCCGGGTCTCCAGCTGCCACCGACTGAAGCGGGGATAGAACTGGCTGCCTGGGCTGGGTTGGGGGTTGGGGGGGGGAAGGCGATCATTAAAGGGCTTTGTTTTTTTTGAGTTGAGACCCGAAATCTAATCAATCCCACCCCGACACCCGGCAAAGAGAGGACTGAGAGCTCTCACACACCCCCCACCCCTCCCCCACCCACAACAACACAGCAGACCGTCCCTCCTCCCTCATCCTCCCTGAGGCTGATCGATCGCACCTCGAAGATTCTGGAAGGCGTTGAGCCGCCGGCGGCTCGCGTTCCGCAGCCGCTCGTCGTCCATTCGTCTGCAAAATGGAATCCTGAACCCAGAGACGACACCGACTGACTGACACCAGGGGAGAGAGAGGGAGAGGAGGTAAAGGAGAGCAGGGAAAGGGGGAGGGAGGAAAAGGAGAGAGGGAGGGGGTAAAGAAAGGTCCTCCCTCCCTCGTTAATACCTTTCACAACCGTTTAATTTGCTTCTACTATTTGAACCGAACTTTACAAAATATTCTAAATATATTTTGTTATATTTATTGAGTCGACGACACAACACACACACACACACACAAATAGAAGAGCCCGGGTCACATGCGAGCAGATTGTTGAAGCCCTCGCCTTGTTGCGCGTTGCCATAGTAACCAGGGGACATGGTGTCTGGTGGCTGCCGTTGTCTTTCCTCCTTCCTTCTCCCTCCTCTCAGCCTCTTGTTGTTCTCCCGGAGAAGTGGCTCAATCGCTGCGACGAAGCACACGGAGCGAGCGAGTGAGTGAGTGAGCACCAGCCAGGCTGTCAGGTTGGTCTGCAGTCAGCTTGTGGCCAGATATAGCAATTCTAATCATGATAATCCTTGCATTTGATACAGCGCCTTGTCACTTCTCTGGAGACGTCTCAAAGCGCTTCACAGAAGCAACTGCAGAGTGAATTGACTGTGTAATTTTGTGGGCGGAACGCGGCAGCCAATTGCGCGCAGCAGTGACCCAGAATCGGTCGTGGATTTTGAAATGACCAATTTATTATTGTTTTTTTTGAGGGATTATTATCGGGCGTGTGGAGTAAGGAAACTTGCCCAAGGTTTCGCCCTGCCTGGAATTGAACTCTGGTCTCTCACTTGCAAGGCGAGTGCTCTAACCACTGAGCTACAGGACTCCACATAATCATAATAATAATCCTTGAATTTGAGATTTCGTCTTTGGAGATGTCTCAAAGCGCTTCACTGTAAAGTGTAGTGACTGTATTTTGTGGGCGAAATGTCAAAATGCCATTTTTCTTGGCTGGGGGTGGGGAAGGATGGTGGGGGATGGAGTCTTTGGATCCTGATCTGTTTTCTCAAATGTTTCCAACTTTATTTAAAAAAGACATATCTGTACATGTGGCTTTTATTTAAAGTGGAGTGCACCGCAACAAAAAAGGGTGTGGATGCTCTCCAATATTATTATTAATACCAATAATAATTAGGGGTATTAATTTTACCCATAAATTGTGGGTAAATTTGTTGGAAAAATCATATTAAAAGATAGTCAGTAAAGAATGAGCAATTTTTTCGTCCCAAAAGAACTGCACCTGTGGCTCAATGGGACAGTCTTTTGTACCATCCCTACATGGGTCAGTTTGTATTTTAATCGGGTCAGCCGAGTGTCCGACATGCGCAGATACCCAAGCATGCTTAAGACGATCCAAATGAAAAGTGGAGAATTCCAAGCATCCCACCTATACGTCAGCCTGTAGTCTATACCTTATTTTGTATACCTATTATTTTATATACTCGCCTTTTCCATGATTCTTCACTTCTAACCTCTGCCACTCCCTTAACCTCACCCCCCCACTCTTATCAATTTTTATGTCCGCCTTAAAACCTACCACTTCAAACATGCCTACGGTCAACTCCACCTTTTCCACTTCTGCCCTGCTCGGGTTCCAACTCTGTCTTTGAAAGCATTCGAATGTTATCTTACGTGAACAGAATGTATAAATAAATTGTTTTATTATCAATAATGATAATCATTACATTTGATATTGAATCTTATATCTTTTAAACTTCTCAAAGATCTTCATAGGATTTTACTTTGAAGTATAGTGACTGTATTTATAGGCAAACATATGAACTGTAATTTTCATGGAGTGTGTTTTGTTTGTTTTGCTTTCTGTTTTCCATGCATTAGTTCTTTATGGATTGTGACAATCCCATACCTCTGATTTCTGATGAAGTACATGTTGAAGGATTAAATCACTTACCATTTAACAAGGTAATTGCGGCAAATGTGAGTGGAGGTTTGGCAGTCGCTGCCTCACAGAAACCCACACATACAGATGAAACAGTTTCTTAAAATTCACATTTCTGTGAACGTTTCAGTTATTAAAAAAAATACTTCAGTAAGAAATCAAAATGATGAATGAAAAGATAGCTTTAAGGGGTGATCTCAGAATATGTTGGTATTTCTACATTTCTTCCATAGAGCTCTCCCAGACAACATACAGTATAAAAGCTCATTGCCATGTATCAACAGATTGTTTTTGCAAACATTGTGAATTTGTCCATTTCACACATCAGCTATTTAATATCCTTCTTGTCTGTTACTTCTCCCACTAATTTAACAACAACTTGCATTTATGTAGCATCCTACATGCAGAGCCATACCTCAGAGCTCTTAACAGTAGCAGGGTTTGACGTTGAGTTGTATGAGGAAGGAGGACGTGACTGTAAGCACTATTGAAGAGGAAGTTCATCAGTCACGAATCATGATTTAAACGAGGAGAAGGAGGTGGAAAGACATTCATTTAAAAGTGGTTTCTACTCTATTTTAGAACACCAGAAAATAAAACATTTATTTTTGAATCCATAAGGATAAATGTTTGGATGAAGCACATTCATGGAGCTATTATGTAGCTCAGTGGTTGAAACACTCAACTTATAATAATAATCCTTGCATTTGATATAGCGCTTTTCACATCTTATCGACATCCCAAAGCGCTTCACAGAATATACTGTAAAGTGAATTGACTGTATATATTTGTGGGCGAATCGCGACAGCCAATTGTGCACAGCAGTGTCCCACACACAGTCGTGGATTGAAATGACCAATTTTTATTATTGTGGTTTTTTTGGGGGATGGATTATTATTTATCATAACTTGCAAGTGAGATACATGGGTTCAACTCCCAGCAGGTCAGGGCAAATTCGTAGGCAAGTTTCCTTACTCCACACGCCTGATAATAATTTCTCAAAAGCAATTGTAATAAATTGATCACTTCAATCCACGACTGTTTGTGGGACACTGCTACAACAACAACAAAATTGCACTTATATGGTGCATTTTACATCGGGAGGATGTCCCAAATCGCTGATCAGTCAGGTCGGGACCCGAGCGGGGGTAGGGGGGAGGGTCAGGGTAGGGGGAAGGGGAAGAGAGTGGAAGAGGGGGAAGAGTAATGGGACAGCCGAAAGCGCGGTCGAAGAGGAAGGTCTTGAGACCGGCCTTGAACGAGGAAAAGGAGGAAGCAAGGCGGAGGAGCTGCGGGATGGAGTTCCACAGTTTAGGAGCAGAGCGGCTGAAAGCCCGGCCGCCGATGGTTGGGTGGTTAGAGCGGTGGACGGGGAGCAGGCCTGAGTGCTGAACGGTGGGGACAGGCGAGCTGATAGGGCGGCAGCAGGTCAGAGATATGCAGGGGCAAGGCCATGAATGGTCTTGAAAGTGAGAACAAGGATCTTGAATTCGATCCTCTGGGTGCCGGAGAGCCAATGAAGATGGGCGAGGGCGGGAGTGATGTGGTCGCAAAGCCTGGTACGGGTGCGCAATCTGCTGCGTGTTTTGCCCACAAAATATACAGTCGATTCACTTTACAATATATTCTGTGAAAGTCTTTGAGACGCCTAGTAGACATGAAAAGAGCTACATCAATTACAAGGATTATTATTATTATTTGATTTCCTTTTATAACCAACCCAAATCATGCCAAATCACTAGGTGGCACTATATTGTTAGTTTTTTCACAATGCTATCACAGGAATTCTTGATCAACAGTGTGTTTAGGTGAAAAAAAAGTGGTGCTGTTGGCAATGGAGGATAAACAATATATGGCTGACTGTTTCTAAAGCACAGAAATTACACATACTGCTATCAATATTTCAAATATACCAATTAAGTAGTGAAGTAATTCTTAAAAACTGTAATAACATTAGTTATTCTTATAAACAAACAGTACACATCAAAGCAGAAGGAGCTGATTGGAAATAAATGTTCTCTTTCAGTAAGGAAAATGCTTCTAAACTTGAAGAATGCTATTTAAAATGCAGCTGTTTCTTGCATAGGAAGCTGAAGCACATGTGATGGCATCTTCTAGTACAAAGGTAGGTTATGTCCTTTTTTATTTTTGTCATTCTATACAGACAATGACTTTTCCAGTAAAAAGGGTTTTTGTCATTTTAAATTAAAAAATTATACATAGATTTTCATTCTGACAGTATAAGTCAGTCCAGCTGCTGAACAGAAGATTCTTATTTTACACATCGTAAAGGTGTATTTGTTTCTTTGGTTGCAATTGGTAATCCCTGGATATGAGATATATATTTCAAAATGACAGATTAAAACAAATTGTCAAAATGTTTAGAAAGTGTTAATTTTCTTTAAATCACATATATATATATATATATATATATCCCCAGTGTGAATATGAAATTCTCTAAATCTAAACTATCCGATGATTGAGGCTGAAAATTATGGAGGAAAGGGGCTACTTCCTTCTGTGAAAGTATAATCTTAAACAGAGCTAGCAGAAATTATCTGGTTATTGCAATTGTCTGGTTTAGGGGTCTTAATTTTAAAATAAGAATTTAGCATTTTATTCCTAAACTCATATTTTTCTCTTATAATGATGTTTTAGTAAAGCCAGGTTAAACATGTAAATTTGGACAGGATATTCTCCAAATTATTTTGCAAATATATTTACAAAAAAATTACAAATATAAGCTTTTGAAAGGAACATAAGATCCACCATTAGTTTTAGCAGCTAATTCGTATTTCAATAATGTATTGTATAATTCTAGGATTTTTTAGATTTAATGACCATGATGTGCAAGCAATTGATAATGTCAGTTTGTACAATACTCAACATATTGCTGTTGCACCTTTTGTTGCATTGCCCCTCATACATCTCCATGACTGACATTTATGTTCCATATCAGTATACATGAAATGTACACACAAACTATTGTTAGAGACAACAGTTTCTTGTCTTTCCTGAAATCAGCTAACCTTTCATGAGACAATGTATATGCTGCCAATTTCAGCATACATTGCAATTGAGTGAGGTTAGAAGGAAAGGTACAGTACAGTAATCAGCTGCAATTATTTGTCAGCTTTTCTGTAGTGTGACAATGATTCTCCAGGCAATAATTACTCAATTTCAAGCAAGAATACCATACTGACAAGCAGTGGCAGGTTTTTGTTGGCAGACATTTTAGCTTCTGGCACATTTTCTATTTACTTCTGCTGGAAACAACTGCTAAATTACCATTTCTAAATAGCTGTGGCATTGACTTTATGATTTGTTACAGAAAGAGGTGGCTGATTTATAACAGCAGTAAGTATACAGAGCTTTTTAAAAAAAATCTTTGACATTGTTCACTAATTTTGATTGGAATATAATAGGAAGCCCAGCTTCACAGAGGAAGAACTCCAGCATTTTCTGAAGGCAGAGGTATCCACAACAGTAAAAGTAAAAGTAAAATCACTGTGGGGCCAAGAACAGCTGGTTTTATGCCCATCCTTGTTTATTAGTATTCAGAAAGATAACATTTGAGTGATAGGCCACATGTTCCACTTATTCCTTTTATGAATAACTATTACCTGAGCTTTGGCATCAGCATCATAATCCAGTACTGACACAAGAGATAGGAGGTAGAATCTAAAATCTATTGATACATTTTTACCACTATCACAAACAAATGGTTATAATATTACTCCCGGTTATTGTAAAACAAAAACGTATCCTAAACCATTCATGAAAGGTTATATCGAGTAGAGGATTGCAAGGTATTGTTTGAACTTCGCTACTGCTCAAATGAGCTTCAGTGTTTTTTTTTCTGAAGACGTTTTTCTCAGCAAACTAGCTAATAGCTTGAGTATATGTTTTCATTCCCTTTGCTAACTTACTACAGGTTTACTTGAAAATCCTGAAGCCATACTTTAATTGGACACATGAATGAATTAGACCAGAGATGTATGTATGATTAGGATTAGGAAAACACCCTGAAGCTCAAGAAAGTGACTTCAACAATGATATGATGGTATCAGCCTGGTTCAGTTGTTATCACTCTTGTTTCTGAGTTAGAAGGTTGTGAGTTCAGCCCCACTTTACAACTGTTAGCTACTCTTTAATATTTGTGTGCATTGTTTCCCCAAGAAATGAAAAGGTTTTATCACTTGCATGACAATATGTGATAATTTGAGAATAAAAGTTGTATTTCAAGATCAACATAAGGGAGGTGAGAGAACTTCATGTGAAAAATGCACCACAGTTTTTTTTCCCTTCTTTATCCAGAATTTAAATAGCATTGTTTTCTTTTTAGGATTTCCTCCTGTATCCTTCAAAATCTTTTATACTTGCTCATGGGCAGACAGATGATAAGAGCAAAGACAAGAACCTGGAAAACATTGTTATGATCACATTGACTGGACAATCTCTAATTGATCTGGGATACCTGAAATATTGTACTGCCCTGAAGATTTGCATAATGCCTAAGTGTAATATTACTGATATTGATGCCCTTGCAAGTTGTCCAAATTTATTGAAATTGGATCTCCATGGAAACCATGTAAGTAATGCAAATTGTTCTCACTGTATATTATATTATATATTATTGCACATTTGACACATGGCTGTGTTTTGAACCCTAAATATCTATTGTAGGGGTCCAGGTACCACTAGCCTAACTGCAAGAACTACTGAAAGAGATGTGTTGCATATACTAGAGTGGGAACTAAATAAAGGAATGAATGTATGGTGAATTCTGCTTCTAACTGTGCGGTATGAAGAGATACTGAGTTGAAGGAAGAGACTTGCAGGGCAAGACACCTCAGGCTGCTTTCAGGCATATGCGGAACTGGAAGAGGTCAAATAACTTATCTGCTGTCTGTCCTGTCAGTAAAATAAAATAATTTCTAAAATGTAGAAGAAACTAAACCATGCATCAAGAATAATTCCATGTATATCAATAAAACTAATGACAACTATCGTAATAATCTTTTTTTCACCCTGAAAAATTGGCATTTAGTGTTTGTTTAAATTGTATTGGATTGCTAAATAACAGGTTACTGGGTTAATTAATTCAACAAAGCATCTGAAAAATAGCAAGTCCAATGGAATATTTGGTTACAAAGGTTGGTTCACATCTACTTGTCCTGTTAACTGCATTCATCAAATATGTGATGGTTATTATTGATAATTAGTATATCACACCTTACAAATGTTAACCCATATTAAGTGTAAAATTAGTTTTTGTACATTATTGATCCATGTTAATGCATTTTAAAAGAATACAACAGTAAAATGTTTGTGTATATGTCTCAATTATATTGGATTTGTACTCAGCCAGGCATTGTTTCTATTCCTAACATTTGTTGCATAAACATTAAACTAATGTTTGATCTGGCAAAATGCAATCTGTCTTTTGTATGAATATATTTATGAAGGAGGATCCTGAGGATTCATAGATCAAAGGTCACCATGTGGCAGAATACTTTCTAAGTTTTGAGATTTGCATCTTGGGAGGAAAGAGGCATGCTGCATTAGAGTTCCTATCTGTATACAAGATCATAAATGGAGTTCTTGGATTAGTTTGTTTGTCTACCCTTAAAGAATGTCCACATTCATCGTAAATCCCCTGCTGCTTTCAGCAGGCAAGCCGGCAGCAAAACTAGAAATCACAATTGTCTTTTTTGTATCAAAGGCCAGTTTAATTGTGCATTAAATTTACAATGAATGTGGACATTCTTTATGGGTAGGCAAGCGAACTAATCCCAGAACTCCATTTATTGTCTTGTATACAGATAGGAACCCTAACCCAGTAAGCCTCTTCCCTACCAAGATGCAAATTATGTAGCTCATCTTTTAGAACTAATTTATCACATAAATTGTTAAACTGCCCCAATAGAAATGGATAACCTTATAAATGTTCACTTTCCATCTTTCAAACCATTATGTATATGATTATTATTTGGCATCCTGTTTGCAGCAAGTAAATTATCTTCAAGTATCTGATGGAGTACAAACATTGGTATGGACTGGTTGGGCCGAATGGCCTATTAGTTTACAGGCTTTGTAAGTCTAATGTAAATCTCAGTGGGAATTCAGATGAGTTGTTATTCTCAGATGAGAAAAACCTGGATGTATTGTATATAGTTCCAGATACCAACAAAATTACTTTGCTGGGCAAGAAAAATCTGACTAATGTTTAAGGCTTTTTCAGATGTCACCATTCTAATCATTTGGCTTCCTTTTTGAAATACCATCTATGATTTAGAAATAATAAATAAAACTTTTTAAAATTTATTTTTGCCTTGTCAGATTAATCTTCTTCCAGATCAAGCATTTTGGGCCAATATGAAGTGTTTGCACCTGCTATATCTCCATGACAACATCATTAACAGCCTGAAGAATATTCGTTTCCTGTCTTGCTGCCAAAACCTTATTGCTTTAACCATGTCTGATACACCGTTGAGCTTAAAACGGAATTATCGGCATTATGTGGTCAATAACATAATATCTCTCAAAGCCTTGGACAATTTTGTCATCGCGGATGAAGAAATTATTGAGGATTGGCCAAGGAAAAATACATTCCAAGCTTTGACACCTCGCTTCTTTGTTAATCTTTCTAGATCTAAAAAGGTTGGCTATTCATTCATATAAGTAAAAGAAAGTGTTATTCGAAATGCATTTAAGTGTTAATATTTGATGTAGAATAGCACAATTTGTAAGGGTGAAAATGTTTCACTTCCTGTTAAGTCCAGTGTCCAATATTCATGTCCAATATGTATGTGTACTGTATTTGTTTTGTTTTACATTATAAGCACATCAAAAGTGTTTATCACCCTCTTCCACCCTCCCCCCTCCCCTCCAATCCCTGCCCTCTACTCTCTCCAATCTCGACTCACAGCTCCCAAACACTGACTGTTCAGTGCTTGGGGACATCCTCCTGACATGAAAGGCACTGATAAATGTAATTTTGTTGTTGTTGCTACAGTAATGAGTTATATATTATGAATCTGCATTTGCCGTATCGTTAATATCTCTTTAAGCCCATTCTGGATTGCAGTATTTTGGGTTATTAGGTGATTTAGTTAAACATCTAGAAGAATAAAGTAGAAGAATGGAAAAGTCCACTTCATGGACTTATTAATTCTGTATGGAATTTCATTTCTGTAATTTTTTTTAACAAATTCTGAATGTTTATCTATGTACTTTATCAAAATATTTTTGTTTTATTTGAATGAAATCATACCTTGTGTTTTAAATATGTCACAGTGCTCAGCATTTCACGAAGAAATGAAACAAATTAACAATCTGATTGCAACCATCAACCGCATTCTTGCTCATAATTCACCAGTACTCATCATTCAACGATGGAATCGGGGATACTTAACAAGAAAAATGCTGGGGTATTTATCAACTATATATATTCTTTTTCATGAGTTGCACATATTACTTACATGAGATGCTATAAAATGAATGAATGGAGTTTTCACTAGCCTTTTCTAGTACAGTACTGTGTATTGTCATGAACTAGCTTTTTGGCATTTCATCCTAAACGTAGGTACTTTCTGTTCATCTAATGGATCATAAATAATCCTTGCGTTTGATAAAAGTGCCACATCACGAGGATGTCTCATCAAATGATGAGTCATTTAAACACAAGAATTCCTTGAATTTTATTATAGTTAAAGTTTTAAACTATATTTATTTCTTGTAACTAATGGTCCCTCTAGCCTAAAGGGAAAGTCCTTCCTCTGGACTTCCCTTCTCCTTCAAATATTTTAAAATGTTATTTAATCTACCACTGACTAAAAATTAGATATTTTGGTTACTGAAATATTCATTTACTTATCTTTTTTATTTCTTACTTTACTGAAGAAAAATTCCTTCGATTTCACCTGATCGACAAAGATTACAGTTTATTCGAAAGCTTAGACGGGTGTACACCCGAGGAAGTCGTTCACCAGAAAATAGGAAAACAGGAATACAGCATTATATTGAGCAGTGCCTAAAGGAATCATGCCTTGAATCTTGTCCAGAGGTAAAGTACAGTATAGCATTTTCTTGGAAATGCTACTTATCATTTATTGTTCTGTTTCTATATATACAATACAATGAATACTACATCACTTTTCTTTTAACTTGCACCATAATATTTGATTTCTGTCCATTTTTACTTGCATAATAGTATATTTCTAACAGGGTCCGTCGATATGGAAATTTTCTGATTTAGATATATCGTTCGGCTCATATCGAGATATACCGAGATATCGATATTTTCGGGGTTTTCGTACTGCGAATGCGCGCGCATTCGGGGTGGGCACGCGTTCCGGGTGCGCGCGCATTCCGGGTGCGCGTGCATTCCGGGCCTATCTCCTCAGGAGGTAAATATCCTTCTCTCTCTGTGTCTCTCACTCTCTCCATCTCTGTGTTTTTCTGTCTGTGTCTCTCTCACATCTCCCCCATCTCTATCTATCCGTATATTATAACCTCCACCCCGTCTCTCCCCCGCCCCCCGCCGCCGTCTTTATCCCTCCCTCCCCACACCCCCCAGCCATCTCTCTCTCCCTCCACCCCCCCACCCCCCCGCCGTCTGTCTCCACCCCCCACCTCCCACCAGCTGTCTCTCTCCCCCCCTACCCCCCACCAGCCGTCTCTCTCCCCCCCCAAACCCCCCCAAGCCATCTCTCGCTCCCGCTCCACATCCCCCCAGCCGTCTCTCTCCCCCACACACACCACCCCCCAATCGTCTCTCTCCCTCCCAGCCCCCCCAGCCGTCTCTCTCCCTCCCAGCCCCCCAGCCGTCTCTCTCCCCCACCACCCCCCACCAGCCGACTCTCTCCCCCCCCACACCCCCCCCCCCCCAGCCATCTCTCTCCCTCCCACCCCCACCAGCTGTCTTTCTCCCCCCATACACGCCCCCCCAGCCGTCTCTCTCCCCCACCACACCCGCCCCCAGCCGTCTCTCTCACTCCCACACACCCCCAGCCGTCTCTCTCCCCCCCACCCACCACCAGCCGTCTCTCTCCCCCCCCACCAGCTATCTCTTTCCCCCCCACCGCCCCCACCAGCCATCTCTCTCTCCCCCCACCTCCCCCAGCTGTCTCTCTCCGCCCCACCCCATCCCCCAGCCGTCTCTCTCCCCCCCCCCCCCCCGGCCATCTCTCTTCCCCTCCCTCCCCGGGCCCAGCATTCTCTCCCCCCACCCCTTGCATACCTGCATATTGTATTCGAGGACTATGAATACAATATGGCGGCTTTGCACCTCGGTCTGTGCATTGTGTATAGAGATGAGCATTCTGGGTCTTGTAGTTCAGTGTGCGGCATTCCGATTTTTTACCTCAATATATAGATTTTTCGATATATCGATATTTTTGAAATGCCTATATCGGCATATCGATATGAAAATTATATCGGGTTTTAGCGATATATCGCCGGACCCTAATTTCTAACATTATTAACTTTAGACTTTACATAGATGAATGAATGCAATTATTGTATACTAGGCATTGGATGACCGCACTGATGAATTAAATCTGGCTGAACTTCAAATAGACCAAAGCAAGTTGCAGGAAGGGCTTTTAGAGGTGAGCTTGATTATTGACATTTTTACTGTGGATGTTTTATATAAAATATTATTTTTGATATTTAGATGTTGCAACTATTTGAGGAGATTTTATTGTTAAACAGATTGCAAGTAACACATTTTATGAAACTTGAAAGTTATTTTATAGGTTTGCTCTTTCAATGATATTCCTCAATTTCTGAATGCCAATTACAATGTCTGTTTTAAAACCAGTAATAAAACAGATGCATAGTTATTTTTGGAGGCAGTTATGCGAGGCTGCCATGAAAGCATGGTGGGTAAATGCGCTGCATATGTGGTACTGGAAGGAAAGGTCTCGGAGTTTGTTCTTTGCTTTGCACCATTTAACTAGAAAAAGGATTAATATTAAATATTGATATTACAAGGGCAAAAAATTTGGCAGGTTTTCTTAGTTAGTAGCGTGGGCCATTTACTAAGTGAAAGCATGGAGATGCTGAGTGACTGTGGGATTGGTTTGAGTGGTAATGTCCTTCATGATTGAATAGATAACTAACAATCACAGTTTGTGCTCGCATATGAAGAATGGTCTGTCATACCATGAGTGGTTTAAATTATATAAAACAAGGGTTGCCAGTTTTAGAAGAGAAAGTGTAAGGTAGAAAAGTGGGAACGGAAAATTGAAGATTGGTCTATTAATGCTAAAGTTATTCGTAAAGAAAATCCATTCTAACCTCACACCATCAAGTTTGTCCTGAAAGTGATTGCATGTTTGAACATGGCCGTGGTCTATTTCTTTGCTCAGTTTATACAAATTGACAAACTAAAAGCTCATTTTTTTTAGCAACCCAGAAATAAGTTTCATTTTTGTATTAAATTATGGTTTGTTTGCTAGGATTTATGTGAAGCTAAGGAACTAACATCTGGTACATATCCACACATTGCAAAATGGAAGAGGCGTTCCACCCTAAAACAATCATTTCAGGACTACAGAATTTTAAGGAACTGGAAAACAAAACTGTGCACATCAGATTCACCACAACAAGGTAAAGTGGGAAACCTGTTATTCTATCAGGACTTCCAATTGCTGTGCGATTTAGCAGCAATAACGATTGTAGTGGCTAATCCTCATGATTGCCCTGTGAATGCTGTCTACTCTGCTGGTGACTTCTTCATAGAAAGGTTTGGAGGTCATAACTGGTGTGTTGATGTAAATCCACAATACTCACAAGCGCTTTTATCCTCTTATGTATTTTTTTGGCAGTGCGAAATGCGAAAAGCCAAGAAAGCATTTATCAGTTATCTAATGTTGCTTGTGCGGGGGTACTTTTGGAGCTCCTTTGGCTCAATGATTAGAGCACTTGTCTTGCAAGCTGGGGAGACCAAGCTGGGGAGACCAAGCTGGGGAGACCTGTGTTCGAATCCCGGCAGGTCAGGGCGAAACCTTGGGCAAGTTTCCTTACATCTAATAATAATCCCACAAAAAAAACATAATAATAACAATTGGTCATTTCAATCCACAACTGTTTGTGGGACACTGCTGTGCGCAGTTGGCTACTGTGATTCGCCCAAAAATATATACAGTCAATTCACTTTACAGTATATTCTGTGAAGTGCTTTGGGACATCAATAAGATGTGAAAGGCGCTATATCAAATGCAAGGATTATTATTATTACCAGAGGAGCTCCAAATTAGAATGATCGGAGCAAGTATACTTGAGCAAGTATATTACATTTCCACATATGGTCTTAGAAGACCGCATGTGGAAATGCAAGGTTAAATTATTCACAGGCTACATATTTACAATTAATTTTACTCTTAAGAAAAACATAATTGGGACTGATTTTAGCATCAGATGAGGAACCTCTGAAGACAAAAGTATTGACTTTACTTTTTTCTACTGATCCTCGATGAGCTGGGCATTTGGGTATTTTGCATGAGATGGCTACAATTTCATTCAAGCACTTGCTGTGCGATTTTATCAATGTTATGCAAATATTATCACTTTGTCAAACATTCTGTAAAGACATTTGGCTGCCGCGTTTAGCCCTCAAATATAGTTAATTTTCCTACTTTCCTTCCCCAAACTCTGTGAAGCGCTTTGGGACGTCGATAAGACATGGAAAGCGCTATATAAACTTAAGGATTACTTACTTACTTACTTACATCGGCAATCCAA